>ML793849.1:162266-192040 GCA_009831015.1 Picea engelmannii
TTTTTCATGTGGATTGGGATACATATTGGTACATATGGTTGGTGAGTTGATGAGGTGATCATGTTGTACATCATTGTTGATCTATAGTTGATGCATGATTGGTACTTTTCTAGTACATTGGAAGAGGCACCTACTAGCAATTTGACTGGCACGTGTTTTATGGAGGATTTGGCATACATATATGGGATTCATCATTTTGTGCTATTGGTGCATGGTAATGTACATGTTTGGTACACTCATAGATGGAATATGCTTGATGATACTACACCATTGGTACTACTTGATTAGCACAACAATTGGCATTTGTTTGAGATACCTGATTGTGGCACTTGGTTCATGATGGAGACATATCATGAGTGATATGATACATTGTTTGGTATGTTGGTAGATGCACATGGTTGGAATATTGGTGGATGCACATGGCTGGCATATTGGTAGATGCACATGTTGGCATGTTGATAAAGGCATATGATTGATACATTCCATGGATGATATCTTTTAGCACATTGCGTGATGTTGATTTCAATGGTTGATGTACATATGTGTTGTGCATGATGAGAACACATTTTGTATAGGATGTACTTGGTTGATATTTTTCTCATGATTCTTTATTTTATTGTTGACATATCTTTTGCTCCATGATGCTTGGTATGGCATGAGTTTGATGCATGAACAGGTCCAAGGATCGTTATATGGTAGCACAATGTTCATCTTGCAGAAAAGATAGGGGAGACATACCCATAGGGGGATTAATTCTTCTTCCCATGATTCTAGGAGGAGATATTTATCATATGCATACCTAGAAAATAGCCCTATACTTGAAGAAAGAGCATAGGAGCATAATTTCAGGGGGATCAATGGTCATAGGGTTAGTATGTTCGATGTATCTTCAGCATTACATTAGAGTGATAACTCTGGTTCAAAAGGGGAGATATTATTCAGAGGAATATCAAAGGAATTCAGATAGGGGGAGCATCCCCAAGGAGAGTTCAAGCAAGGGGAGAAACCCCAAGATGAGAATGGCCCTTTGCCATTGATGTCAAAGGGGGAGAGTTAATCACATTGATGTGATTGATGTTTATTGATGAGGAGAGATAGCCACATTGAATATTGATGTAGATCATGCCTTATCTACATGTTGACATCAATGTTGGTATTGCCATCAATGCTAAAGGGGGTGATTGTTGGATCATGTTGTCATTGATGCCAATGATCTGATTGATTGATGTCAAGTGATTGATTGCTGATTGATGTAATATAATATGTATTTTCCTTGATGAGAATGCATAGATGAAGATGGATCAATGAGTTGTCATTGATATGATGAAGATGGATCAATGAGTTGTCATTGATACATGATGAAGATGGATCATTGTGGTTTCATTGGTATATGATGCATTGTTGGAAAAATGTATAGATGACTCAGTATTGTATTATCATGATTGATAAGGTGCACAAATGGATGAACTCCAAAGTGGTCCCCTTATGGTGAAAGCCCTCATGGGAAGACGCTTTGTGGATTGAGTTATCCTAGAAGAAAGGTTGGAGGACCCCTGCTCTCATTATTTTCTTATCATGATTGATAAGGTGCACAAATAGATGAAATCCAAAGTTGTCCCCTTATGGTGAAAGCCCTCATGGGAAGATGTTTTACGGATTGAGTTATCCTAGAAGAATGGTTGGAGGACCCATGCTTGTATGTGGAATAATGAGATGAAGATCAAGGAAATTGTTGGTGAAACTATCTTAGATGGATAGTTCTTGTCATGCCATTTCCAGTGGTATGTGGAATGTCACATAACTCCTCACGGTTTGAGAGTTATGGCCTTACGAAGATGAAGGACCCCCACATGAAGGCTTGAAGCCCCCAAGGTCAAAGAAGTCAAAGTGACCTAAAAGAAGAAATCATTATTTAAATGATAAAGTAAAGTGACAAAGTCAAGGTGGATTATTTATATAATAAAGAGAAGTGACAAAATCAAGAAATGATAAAGTAAGGTGAAAAAATCAATAAGGGGTATTTAAATGATAAAGTATTGGAGAGCCTTCTATTTATGGAAAGTGGTTAACCCTAAAAATATAGAAAATAGGTTAAGTGACCTAGAAATGGGTTAAGTGACCTAAAATAAGAAATCATTATTTAAATGATAAAGTAAGGTGACAAAGTCAAGGTGGATTATTTAAATAATAAAAAGAAGTGAAAAAATCAAGAAATGAGAACGTAAGATGAGAAAATCAAGAAGGAATATTTAAATGATAAAATATTGGAGAAATTTCTATTTATGGAAAGTGGTTAACCCTAAAATAAGGAAAATAGGTTAAGTGATCTAGAAATGGGTTAAGTGACCTAAAAATGGGCTAAGTGACCTAGAGGATGAAAGTATAAATAAGATAGAAATGGTCTCTTGTAGATTATCCTTTTTGTGGATCAATGAAGAGCTTCTTGTGAGAATATCTTTTGGAGTATTAATGGAGAGCTTCTTATGAGAGATTCTTGAGCATTTTTGGTGTGGAACACTTGAGCATATTGAATATCTATAGGTGACTGTGGCAACCAAGGATATATAAGCTGAATTTCAGAAGGAAGGTGAAGAAAAGAGGGCCGAAATTGAAGGGAGGATAAATTCTTTGGTGATGCTTTCTAAGGTATGTTATTTACAGGTCATCTCACCATTTTTGCTATAACGTTTTTTCTATAATGAGTCAAACTGTGGAATTAATATTTCATTGAGAAAACATACCCAAGTATCCGTGGTAAAACATCTAGCTTGTGTGTCATTTTATTTTGGGAGTTACACTCCGTGGAAAATAGGGTTTGTGGCTAGTCCTGAAGCTAATCAAAAACAGGTGTTTCAGGTAAAAACGTCATAACTTCTTCATAACAGATCCAAATTATGTGAGACTAAATGTGTTGGTTAGGGTACAGTCTATAGTATGTTGTGTAATATTTTCATATCAATTCAACTAACATTTTTTTTGGGGCACGCTCTACAAGGTCGCTCTCTAGAATAAGACATAATTCAGCAATGTATGCCATTTTTGCTATAACTCCTTTTCTGAGAGGTTCCAAGTAGTGAAACCTAGAGGAATTGCATAAAACACACTGAAGAACATTTTATATTAGTTTTAGATCTTTATTCATTACAAGTACAAAGTTATGATTATTTCAAGTTGGGGTTGTTGACTAATCCAAAACTAGTCATGGTTGAGACAAGAAGTTCATGAGTTGGCACATACATGAGGTGTATAGTTTATGATGTTGGTACATATTGATGAGTCATTGTTGATGAGTAGTTGACACATGATTGGTATATACTTGGTACATGGTTGGATGCACTTGTTTATGGTACAGATTGATTACAACTTGTTTGGCACAGGTTGGTGCATGGTTGATGCACTTGTTTATGTTGACATATTGATATTTGTTGAGGATTGTTTCCTCATCTCAGTTGGTGCTGAGAATGTAAGATGAGTCTTTCATATAGAGCTGGTTCTCTTGTAGAGTTGTACTCTATTTAGTTGTTGCTGAAAAACCCTCGGATTGAAGTCCATAATAAAAAGAAAAATTGTACATACATCTTGTGTTCTTTATGTTCCTTATGGAGATGATTTGTTGATGATATGTTTCTCATATATGTTGCTAATATGTATTCAAATCTAACTAATTATAAATGACAACAATGAGTAATGAGCAAATGTTGAATGTTAACTAAGGAGATTTTGTGTAAGAGGGAAGTTTTGGGAAAAATATCCCCACACTCATTCACCCCCCCCCCCTCTAAGTGTGGTAGGTGTGTCAAACAAATCATTCAGTTAGATTGAACTAATGTCAAAGTCATTGGTGAACTTAAAAATGTGTTGATAAGATTATCGTCCAATCCCAAGGTTCACAAAGTAATTGATATTATTATTGTTGACATTCTTGAAGTTTGTGGTTTATTTTTTAGTAGAGATTGGTCAGAATAGTTACATGGCTATTTTTCTACAGAATGGTCTCATTTATGGCTGCCAAAACATGGACAACCTGACAATATCAGAGTAAACAAAGAAAATTACCTCAAGTACACTGTAATAGATCTAAACGACCCATTGAGCCTTTTATTACTGCTGCAAATTCGATTGAGACGTAGGGAATGAATATTTTTTTTGGCAATTTCATGACTGAAATTTACTCTATCACCAACCTAGAACAACAATCTGAAGTAACAACCTATACTCAGGCAACAACTTTGCCAAGTGCACCAAACATATCTAATGACGAATAAATCTGGTCCTTATATTTTGATGGATCCAAATCCCGGGAAGGGCCAGGTGTTGGTTGTGTCCTTATCAATCCCATATGTAATAAAACATTTATTCCATGTTGATTGGATTTTGAATGTACTAACAATACAACGGAGTACGAAGCACTTTTGCAGGGAATGAGGAAGGCACTGGATATGGACGTGCAAAAATTGGTAGTATTTGGTGACTCTGAAATCGTGGTTAAACAGGTAAGAAATGCAATACATTGTTTATCACCACATTTGAAGAATTACCAAACTGAGGTATGGGGTTTAATGCATAAATTTCTAGCATTCAATATAAATTCCATTCCTAGGACGAGTAATTCAGAAGTTGATTTACTAGCTAATGTTGCTTCTAAATTGTTGCTTGCTGAAGGTATTTTTCCTAGTGCGTTCTCGGTCGAATTATTATTCAGGCCATCGATTCCTGATAACATCACAAACTGGTGAGTATTTGATGACGACCAGTAGATCATCAATTTTTTTCACATGGAAGATACCTTCCAAGACATAGTAATCGATGAAAGCACTCATGATGAAAATCTCTGAGATTTCACGGTAATATCTGATCCACGATCTACATAATCATCATCAGATATGGTAAACTCTACTCCCAAATATGTTGTCATATTAGAAAAATTTGATGAACTACATGAAAAATTTAGAGGGGTAGTCAATTTAAAAACAAACAGTTCCTCATTGTTGTATGAAACTGTAAATTTAGGAACACAAGTTCATCCTCAAAATATCAATCTGGGAAAGGGGTGTTCTGAACAAGAAAGGTCTACTTTTATAAAATTATTCAAAGAATTTAAAGATGTATTTGCTTGGACATCTGACTATTTAAATACTTTCGACTGAAACATCATACAACATGTAATTCCTATGAAACCCCAAATGCAGCCTTTCCAACAAAAATTGAGGAAAATGCATCCTAAATTGGAACCCACCGTAAAAAAGGAACTAAATAAATTACTCACTGCAAAGATCATTTTTCCAGTTAGGCATATTCAATGGGTATCTAAATTAGTCCCTGTAAGGAAGAAGAGTGGAGAAATTCGACATTGTGTCGATTTTCAAAATTTGAATCGAGCCTCTGATAAAGACAATTACCCCGTTCCTCCAATGGAACAAATTCTTCAACAAGTATATGGTTAAGAAATACTATCTTTATTAGATGGTTTCTCTGGATATAACCAGGTCCTTATGTCTCTGTCAGATCAGCTGAAGACCACTTTTCATATCCAATGGGGCACCTACGCCTACAGAAAAATGTCTTTCGGATTGATAAATGTCGGTGCCACTTTATAGACGGAAATGGACATTGATTTTTGTGGCCTTATTAATCAGTCAGTTGTGGTCTATCTAGATGATGTTACTGTCTTTTCCAATAACAATAAAGATCACCTGTCTCATCTTAGGGTTGTGTTAGAACGATGTCACAAGTTCGACATTTCACTCAATCCTAAAAAATCAGTCTTTGCAATAGAACAAGGGAAATTGTTTGGGTTTATAGTTTCTAAGGATGGAATGATAATTGATCCTGTAAGAACCCAAGCCATTTCCAACCTTCCCCCTCCTTCTTCCAAAAAGGCCATGCAATCCTTTTTGGGTAAAATCAATTTTGTCAGACGATTTGTCCCAAGTTTTTCTGAGATGGTTAGATCTATACAAAATCTGATGAAAAAGGATGCCCTGTATAAATGGGGATCACAAGAGATTCAATCTTTTGATACTATCATAAAATCTATAATCGAGGCACCTTCCTTGATGAGCCCTGATTTTTCCTAGGATTTCACATTATATACTTTTGCATCCGACAGATCTTATGCTGCTGTGCTCACACAGAAAAATGTTGAAAGCAATGAGATACCCATCTCATTTATGAGCTTTGCCTTTAAAGGAGAAGAACTAAATTACCCCGCGGTAGATCAGTAGGCGTACACTATTTTTAAAGCTGTGAAACATTTCAGGTCTTACCTG
This sequence comes from Picea engelmannii, assembly GCA_009831015.1. Classification (NCBI taxonomy): domain Eukaryota; kingdom Viridiplantae; phylum Streptophyta; class Pinopsida; order Pinales; family Pinaceae; genus Picea; species Picea engelmannii. Next base: position 168,536 of record ML793849.1, read on the forward strand.
TTAAAATCCAGGACAAAAATTGGTGTTCCTTACCCTGCTGTGAGAAATTTGTTAGTGCAGAAAGAGCTGGGAGAGAAAAGGGAAAATTGGATGACATCACTTCAGGAATATGACCTCAAAATAGTACCTTCCCAAATCGTTAGAGTTCAAGGCCTTTGTAAATTGGTGGCTGATTCAATTGAGAAGTTAGAAAGGAAAATAAATACATTAACCGTAAATCAACATGATGAAAAACAAATTAGTTGTGCACAAACTATGACCAATTCATGGTATGAGAATATCAGATTTTATTTGCGGCACAGATATGCTCCTCACAATCTTGATCCAAAAAACAAAAGAGCACTAATACTTAAATATGCATCTTTCCAATTAATTAATGATATATTATTTCGAAAGAATTTTTACGGTGTTTTTCTGTGTTGTTTAGAAAAAGAGGAATCTAAAAGGGTGTTGGCTGAACTTCATTCCGATGATGCCAGTGGTCATTTTGGTGGAGATACCACTACCCAAAAAGTTCTAAGGGTTGGATACTATTGGTCTACCTTGTTTAAGGATGTTCATACTCTATCCCTCAAGTGTATAATCTGTCAAAAGGCTGCAGTACGAGTGAAGAAAGCAACTTTTCCTTTGCAGCCTGTTACAGTAGACACACCTTTTCAACAATGGGGCTTAGACATTATAGGACCAATCAACCCCCCTTCCTCATGACAACACATGTGCATTCTCATGGAAACTGACTATTTTAAGAGATGGTATGAAGCCTTACCATTAAAGGTAGTCGATACAAATCATGTAGTCTCTTTTCTGAACTTCCATATTATCACTCAATTCAGAATTCCTAAATGTCTGGTTTTTTACAATGCTTATTATTTTTCGTCCCTAGATATGAATGTTTTCTCTCTATAAAAAGGGATTAAACTAAAGTACTATGCCATCTATTACCCTCAAGGGAATGGTTTGGCCAAGTCAACAAATAATAATCTGATCAACATTATAAAAAGGACAGTGTCAGAAAACCACAAGAATTGGCACAATGCATTGTACAAAGAAATTTGGGTTGATAGGGTAACTCCAAAAGACTCCATTGGGAATTCTCCTTTCTTCCTCGTTTATGGAAGAGAAGCCATCCTTCCCCCACATGTATTACTTCCTTCATTGCAATTGCCGTAGAAATTTCAAGAAGAGGAATGTCCTCCTCTAGAAAATCAGATAAATGATTTATTAAAATTAGAAGAAGTAAGAACACAAGCAAAAAAAAAATTGGATCAACATCAACAAATTGTAAAAATTTGGTTTGATACAAGTTCATCCTCTGAAAGAAATTTTAATGTAGGGGATTTAGTCCTCAAATGGGACAAAGAACACAAGAATAAAGGAGAACATACCAAGTTCCAAAATCTGTGGCTGGGGCCTTTCGTCATTTATGAAAAATTGTGTCCAAGTTCTTTTCGGCTACACAACTTAGAGGGACAGCCAGACACTTTTCCAGTGAATGACCAGTCTCTAAAAAAATACTTCACTTAAGAAAATCAGATCCACCCCTTTGTAAATATTTTAATTTACATTTTCTTTTTTTGATTTTGGTTCTTTTCATTTTGTGTGACTTTTTTTATTTTCTGGATGATTATGTCTGAATCATTATTCATTATTGAAGGGAATTTGATTTTTCATTAGCAACAATTGAGAATAGTTTGAAGCATCTAAAATCAAATCAGTTACGGTAAGTTTTGTTTAGTCATTATTCTCGTTTTTTATTCAAATCTCAGGGAAACACGATTATCTTTAAAAACTTCTAATGTCGTCCCTGTTTTAAAGAAAACAACTCACAGTGCTTTCCCATCCCAGAGATGATTTCTTAATTGAAATCTAAATGTCCAAATTACGATGAAAGTCATCAGAACAAAAAAATAATTCTTAAAAGATTAATCCTTTCATTACTTGACTGTGAAATCTTCAGTATCACCCTGCTCTCTTAATATCATGAAGTTTCTAAAAATTTTACAAACAATTTTAGAGATTTGGAAGCACTGTAATGTGTGGGAATTGTGTGTAAACCCTTCAGGATACTGAACATGTCTGCTGACAGCGGGTAAATGCACACACGATACAAAGACAACTTTGTTGGGGTACTAAATAGATCTATTGGCAGCGAAGCAATGTCAGGTTCGAAGATCTTCATGTATGTTTTATCATAAATGGATGACTCTTGGACATGATAGAAGTACTAGAGTGGGTTAAATGACATCCCTGCCGAGGCTATAGATGCATGTTGGCAGCAGTGGACTTGTCAACGACATTGGAGTCGTCTGTATAAACATCATACCCCTGTGATATAAACAAGATACCGGATTACAATTTTTGGACAGAACTTTACCCAATACTATGACTGTGTTATTTTTCTGAGTTATTGTCGAAGTGCTTGATCTTTCTTTTAATTGTTTCAATCAATTTTTGTTGAGTCATATGTTCCCTGATATAAATTTTTGATGATGCAGAGATAATTGTTTCGCCCAGTGTGTCAACATTGTTGCCAACCAACAATTCTTGTCAAATTTTATAATGGTAAAACGTTGTCGCCAAGGGACAATTTTTTTTGTAGCTTCCTCCTTCTCCTTACAAACTTTTCTATCTTTTTGTCTTTGAGAAGATTCATTGGCCTAACTATGTGTAAGAGTTCATTGTTTTTAATCTATTGTTTGTTTTGTTTAATTTCATGACTGAAAGCATGAAATTAGAACAAAATTTGGTTTCAGTGGTCATCATATAATTTGTGGATTTTTCTTTTTGCAGATGGGATTACACCTAAAGGGCATATATATTTTTATAAACCTTAAAGTTTGAAAGCCTATCATTTTCATTTGTTGACCCATTACTATAACAATTGAGTTATCCACCTTGGGAGATATGACTTAGTCATTTCTATCTTTGATTATATGGTTTTCACATTTGACATATCTATGATCACGCAACAAGAAAAATTTGTTTTAATTTGAAATTTGAATGTTATCCCTAGCATTCGAATTATGATCTTGTCGTCCTGGTACATGACTGACACATTTACCTTCAAACATCATCCATTTGTCCTGCATATCTCAGGCCTGTATTCATTGTTGCAAGTGGTAAGTTTTGATTCTTTGGTCTTGGTATTCATTTCACAGAGTGGTTTCTTGTTCTACTCGTCCTCTAGTTACTACCTACTCAAAGATCCAAATGGTTGTTATAGTAGCCTCTTTAATCCTTAGGTATTAGGTTCCTCCCGATTATGCATATCTCATCCTACTTCTCGTGTGTTGGAGAACACAACCCATCTCTCGATACCCTTGTTGTTTCTATGTGAACATATCAATGGCGCCCATGGTGAGAATCGATCCCAATGGTTTGCAAGCCCTCCTCTCTCATGACGATTCTGTGGACAACATTGTGCCATATGGCTCAGATGGTTTCATCAGACAATTTGAGGGTTTCAACCTTGCTATGACCCAATATTTCTCTCAAACATTTGATGGCACCAAGGCTAAGATTGGGGATTTTTAGGTAGAGGTGATTGAGGGTTCCATCAAAGAAGCTACAAGACTATCCCAAGAGGGAGATCGATGGTTTAAAAACACCAAAATCGAAGGTGTTCTCGAGCATTTACTCATGGCCTCCAAGAAATCATTTTGTTGTCCAAAAGGTACACCAATTTATCTCTTCAAACCCAAATGGGATGGATTGATATTAATGCTAAAGAAATTTATTACCTTGAAGGTATATATGGCCTGGTATTCTTCTATCATGTCCGCTTGTTGATGGTTTTTCTAGGTTTCAAGTTGAATGTTCTTTTTTATCTACATAGGAGCTTACAAAAAATGGTTAATTTCTATCAAAGACAGAAACCAAACCCATAGTCAAGGTTGTTTCACCATGGCCTCATCTGAATCCTCATGGTTTCACATCTGTCTAAGACTGGGGACAGTTGGGGAAATTTCTTGTTTAGAAATAATTTTACCCTACCTGAAAATGAAATAGAATCACCTCTCCATCTCGATGAAAACCCCAGTCCCTGTCGATCTAACCCTACTATTGAAAACCAATGTGTTAATCTCCAAGAAGGCCATGTGTCCATACATCAAACCTTTGTTGCTATCCAAAATCCATCGGGCAAGAAGCCACGATGTGATTTCATTCCCATAAAGTCTTTGGAAGAAGTTTTAGATGTGTTAAAAGACAAGATTCCTACTGTACCTGCTCATGCACTGATTTAGGGTGTTTTAAATGAATCAATTGTCAAGAAAAAGGGAAGGTATAAGAAACATAGTAGTTCATATGTGAATTTTACGAATAAGAGACCAGGCCGACTACTATCTAGGAAATTGAGAAATCAATAGTGTGGTAATGAAAAATCGACCCAAGTGATCGAGATCGATGATCATTTCGCTGAAGATGATATTAATAATTTATTGTTTGAGAGGGAGAATGACGAGTTGAAAGCCCACGTTCGATCGAACGCTCATAGGGAAAACAAGAGGATTAAGCGGGTTGGTAATGTGATAAACAAATTTCAACACTATCATAAATTCAGACTTATCAGATGCTTCTCAATCAAATATCTGAAATGGTAAATGTTTGTTTTGATTATTTTGATTTGATTCTGTTTGGGAAACAATAAATAGTTTCACTTCTGGTTTTATTTTTATTTTGAGACTAGCTATAGAATTGAAAGATTATGTAGCCAGTCTATTTAAAATTATTTGTTTCTATTATTATCTAAACTTTGATTTCGTTTTATCATTTTAGGTAAGTAGTAGATTATGATGCTATGTTTAAGGAAAATGAATCATGGGTTAAGTGTTCAATAGCTTAGTAATGTCCCATTTTTGAAAAACAATGTCATTAATGTAATTATTTTTTATGTAAGGACTCCTACGTGAGTATTCCTTTTGTTATTCTATTTTTGTAAAACAAACTTATTTTCAGGGATCATCCTCTATCTTGTATGATAGGGTAACTGATCCAAGACATGTTTAAATAGATTTTGTTGCTTGGTGTAGAGAGAACACGTTTTTTTGGATCACAAAATGGACATATAATTTTGGAAGTGATATGGGAAAGCAGTTTGTTGTTGGCTTTAGACCTGTGTAAACTGTACAATGCTTGTTTCATTGTATTCTCCTATAATTTCTATGTTATGAAATGTTATTTGTGTTGATTTAGCTTTATTCTTTTCCTCACTTGATATTTCATATCATTGATTATCTAAATGTTGTCCATGATCCGTTGTTCTAGTTTTTACCCGTGATCGATGAACTATTTAGTTATTTTTGAGTTTACTTATGATGTTAAATGGTTGATAACATCACTTCCCAGGATTGATATTTCTTTCATCCTTAGCTATTGGTTATCTTGAGGTCACACGATATTTAATTAATTATCTTTCTGCTATTATAGATTCACTCCAAAGCATGAAACAGTTCCTTGAATTTCTTCAGGAAGTATTATGATTGTTTATGTCATAGGTTTCCAGTTAATACATGACGAACATGAGTTCACACAACGCAGAGAGACGAACTTAGTGTATTATTGTTGATAAGTTAGAGGTTAGAAGATGTATTTCTTTCTCTTATGTATGTTGTTTATATATGAATGAACGATGATTGCATTATTCAGATGTTAATTAACTTTGTCTATTTTCGTGATATCACTACGATCATATTCATTCAATGTTTATTAGTTTAATATTTTAAACATTATAAAGGTTTATGTTCATACTTGATCTTGTTTAGAAACTTTATCTCAAACAATTACTTTTGCAAGATTTTATTTAAACCTTGTAAACTGTATATAATCATTGTACATTAACATTATTAGCTCAACTATTTTTAATTAGTATGACGATTGTCATAATCTTATTGTTAGTTAGTTTATTTCTTTTCATTGTTTTTAGGCCCCTAGGTGGCTAACGGAGCCATAAAACCCGTTAGGTTAGATCATACCAAACGGATTGGGTTAAATAGACAACCCTAGTCCGGATCTATCCTTCCCATTGACGGTGCGTCATAAACGATCGTAAACATAGTTGTGGAACACTACTGGTTCTCTGCCTCATCCAAATCCTCATATGCCTTGTCCTTCACCTCTATATCCACCTCGATTTTCACATGGTGCATTGTACTGAGGTACCTGGTTATACTGCACGTGATTATACTATGGATGTGCATTATTATATTGCGACTATGGATTATTGTATTGTTGTTTCACATTATTATATAGTGGTGGTACCTGGTTGAACTGGGGTGTATCTTGTCCTGACATCATTTCTGTTTGAACCCTATAAGTATTTGAAGTTCTTTCTTTCATTATCTCCATCGTCCTACAATCCTTTTGAGTACTGTCCCACTCACTTGCAAAAATTGCAATATGAACTTTTGGGTACTGTCTTATACTTCTGTATCATTGGACAATGATATGGATCATGCCCATGCATTTTACAAATATCGCACCATGGTCCTCCTGTTGGAAATGGGTTTGGCACCTCTGTCGCCATATACTGTGCGAAAGTTGGACATTAATTCTTATGGTGTCCTTCTGTCCTGCATAGGGTACACCAAACAAATTATGTTTTCTCTTTACCCTTATTCTGGTTGAGTTGAAATGTTAGATTCTTCAAATCCTCCTTCAACTCCTCTATTTTTAGATTTGTCTGTTGATACTGGTTCTCTTATAGTGTAAGGATTCCTATAGAGCCTTTTCCTGAGTTTGGAACTTATGTTGTCTTAATGGGTATTTCAAATGTGGTAACACTGTGTTCACAAATATATTCCTATGTTGCATGTTAGTAATTGCATACTTCCACTTATTTTTCAGACATTTAAACATCTGATCAATCTCCCAAACAGACTCACCTACTTTTTTCATGATTTCAATCATTTCATTCATCTATTGGTCCTCTGAGATGGGCTTCTAAAAGACATTTATAAATAGTTTTTTCACGTCTGCAATAGTCTTTGTTACTTCTGGCGGATTGTTTACATCTAGGCTCATGTACCAGTCCTATGCACGGTCTCTTAGTGTGATAGCTAACTGCATGATTTTTATATCCTCATATGTGATCTACTTTTCTTCCCAGATCTTCTCACAGATGAATAAGCACTTTTCAGGGTCCTCTAATGCCTCTCCCCAAAATTCTGGTAATATGATCGTGGGATCATGTCGTTCCATTTTGAATTGTGTTGAACTATTTACTCTGCGCGGTGTGGATAATTGACCGTTACTTCATGAACTAGCTCCCCTCAGTTCATGCTCCTTGATTGGATGTGTGTCCTATTGTTTTATTCCACTAAAATTCAGTTTTCTAAACACTAGTGTTCTTTCTGGTGTATTAGTTGCACATGGGGTTGTAGGTTCCACACTGACGGTGATATGGATTGGATTTTTTCCTTTTTTCCCTGACCTTGGACCTCCTGTTTTCCTTTCATATGTTTCACACAGGATTTCCTCAATATGCTCCACAACCCAAAGATCCTCTACATCTTCTTCATCGCTTGCCAAACCCTCTCTATGACTATGGCTCTCTTCTTGTTATTCATTTTATATTGGTAGGGTGCTCCACTACGCGTCTTTCTAGCTTTTTCCATTATCTGCTTTATCTGGTCTTCCTCCATCATGATTGGGTCCATATCCTCCTTCTTCTTTCCCTTATCCATCTCTTTCTCAATTTCTCAGCCTCTTGTCAGTGCTTCCCCCCTTCCCCCATGCACACAGGGAAGTTTAGTTGTCTAATTCCATGGTAATCACACCATTTTCATACACTAAAATATTGATTGAAGTATATAATGTTCTGATGTACCTACCTCTAGGTCCTTTTAGAAAATCCCGCTCTGTTGTGGTGTAAGAATTCACGGTATCTACTACAAATTCGGTGATAAACCCTGCAACAATACTTTCTAACCATAAATATACTGTGCACGTAAATTTGTTATTAGCTCATTGTAATTGCTCGATCTCCACAAGATTCCACTCTAACTGTCTAATTTGATTTGTAGGGTGATTGTCTTTTAACCTCAATAACCACTTTTGCAACAAATGCGGGAAATCATAGAAAAATACTTCATGCAAGTCGCTAAACACGTATTTGTCGAGATATTTGCATGGCGTTAACTTAGGATTTTTGTTTTCCTTCTGCACAAAATCAATTTCCTTTGTTTCCAACCATCTTTCAATCTCCGCCTTTGTTGGATTCTATGGCCTGAACATTCCCTTCTATACTTTCATCCTCTCCGTGTTTCTTCCATAGATCTCGTCCACTCATTCATGTACAGTTCCAGTCAACAACGAAACCATTTTTTGGTTGTTTTCTCTTCTTGGGCTGACCCAGGTTTGGATCTCAACAAGTTTCTAACAAAACCCTCTAAAACTATCGTCCTTCCTGGTATACCAGAAGGAAATGTTGTGCACAGAGCACACATCGCAGTCTCATCCGAGATAGCTTTTATGGGTGAATGCAATACTCATGTGTTTGCAGTCTAGGAATGAGTGGGGATTTGAGAATGTGTTATTTCTTCTTCGTGTATTAACCTTGTTAAATATTCAAGTACTTCTATGATTCATTCTTCTTTAACCCTATGCATGCATGTTGATATAGCTATTTTAACCATTCATTCATAAGGTAATGATCAACATAAGTAAACATTTATTAAGAATTGCACATAACACACAAGTTTACTATGGTTCACCCCCTCCTGGGACTATGTCCACAAAGATCTTGCTTCTTTGCTCTTTTGTTTATTCTTCTGCAAAATCTCGCGTTGCACGCATTACATCTTCGGTATTACAATCAAGATGAGGACAAGAACCCTCTATGAGGCATACTAGATCACACCAGGCTCCTCATCTTGTGACCTAACCCTCAAGGACTATCTTATTCAACTCTTCTACAAGGCTTATTATACTTGACAACATATATCATCCTCTACCACAACCCAAAGTGATATGATCCTTTTCTTTCCTTAACCGACATCTCTCTCTTTCTAGAAATCCTAGGTTTTTATTTATACTATTTTACAGGCTTATAGCCATCACAATCCTTATTAAAACCCCTAACCCTATCATGGTTAGGCTTTCCTTGCTTTGCGCCACGTTGCTTTTCCTCTTGCATGCTTCTTTTCCTTCTTTTTTTACATGTTCCTTTCTTTCCACCTATTGTTTGCGCTCCGACATTAGGTCTTCATTTCCAATAGTAAGGTCTTTCCCCAAAATAGATCCTTCTGCAAAAATAGGTCTGCGCCCAAAACAAACTTCCTTCAAAATAGGTCTGTGCCCAACAATGGTTGTACTACCTTCCATTTCCCATTCTCTTAGAATCCATGGCTTATAACGAGATCATATCTCAACTTCAACAGATTTTTGATACTAACAACCTTCCTAACCAGCTAACTTAACAAAACTATGGTGATCTTGGAATGCTTATCTTAATGATTTTATAAAAAAAAAAAAAAAATTCTTAGGAAATCCAATTAATTACCTTCTTAAGTGCCAATAGACCAAATCCATGTGTAAAACTTAATCATAATCACGACATAATACAATTCCAAACATACTAATCACACTAATGTGACAATGTCTCACCTCTCCATAATTGTCAATATTTAAAACAGGTTAGAAGTCAAACCAAATCTAAAGTAAGCATCAATTCTAACACCCTCCCTTATTGCTTACATAAAAAAGAACAATACTAAAATCAAATACACATATGATCTCTCACTGGTATGGTGTTCATTAGCTTCTATATCTTCTTATGACATCTCATAGACTACATTCTTTCCCAACCATTTATTCAAGCTACCACTTGATCCATTGAAGATACAATTGCTTCTAACCATCAATTTTGTATTTGTAATCATCAAGAATTTTTGAAATACTTCCATGCAAAAATACATAACTGATTACATTTGCTAGAAATATAGTCTAGATACTAAACAGTTCTATTGACAAACTTCCATTTTTGGAAATACATAGCTCCATGTATTCACCAGTTATACAAGAAAACAATCTTAATACTGAATGTATCCAATTTTCAATCTTACAACTTGATCGATTTTGCACAAGCTTACAAACACATAAGGACAAAACACTGTAGACATAACTAAATCCATGGTCATATTCTCCTGACACAGAAATACACCAAGAACCACCAACATAAATTCAGTTACCCTATTTTATGAATGGTTCTTCATAATTCATTTCACAAACCAAAATTAAATATAACATACTCGCAATCAATCAAAAAACCGTATGCTACTAATTATTGGAGTAGATCCAATGCCATAGGAAACCTCCCTGACAGAACGAACACATTCCAACTCTTTCATTCTCCTGGACAAGCTCGGCCACAGGAATCACCCAATTCCTATCTTCGTATTATCGAGCATGGTCTGTACATTATTCTTGACCTTGCAAACCAAAGCTTCGCTCTCTGTCTATTCCATTTCGATGTCTTTGGCAGCTCCTATACGCTTATATATTTGTTGCTTGGCACAACGCTCTTTCATATGCACAAGTTCTTTCCATGTGACTTTGCTGCTCTACCACACAACTTTAATGGCTGTTTTTTGAACAGTGAGAAACATTTATCACGTCTTCACAGTAATGACAGACGACGATACCTCTGATATTGGACAACAATTCTCAACAGGGCGCACACACAACCTTCTGCTCGTGGAAAAATTCAGGGTGGAGGCAGGGCAATGGTGATTCCAAAAATTTCAACTCACATAAATCTTCACACAAAAAACTATATCCTCACACAAAAAACTATATCCTCACGCCACAGATCACTTACAAATCAAAAACTAGTCTACTCTCACATATTCTGGGTCCTCCCATGAGGGAGTTACCACAAACCTACTAGCTATGATATCAAATTAAAAAAAAAAAACCAATAAAAACAAACCATTACAATCTTTTTATTTGATTTTTTTATTGCACATTCAAACTTAAATACAATATAATACATAATATAAGTGTTAAGTTAGGTCTTGTGAGATCCAACTTATTCAAAGCCTAAGAAAAATTAAGAGAATATCTCAAATAAAAATTGAGAAAATATCTCCAATATTTCTGACAAACCCAAACCAAATATAAAGTAAGCATTAAATTTAATTAAAAAAAAACATCAAAACCAAACCAAATATAAATAAACATTAAATCCAATACAAAATAAGCATTAAGATAGATGGAGTGACTAATTTGGTGTGCAGTGGCCATAAAGTAATCATTCACTCTATCATGGATGGAATGACTAATTTGGTGTGCAGTGTCCATGAAGTGTTAAGGAATCCAGGAAAGCCCTTTCTTTGTACTCCTTGGAAGTCAGATGATATATATACTCGGCGAAGTTTGTCTCCCGGTACATTGCCGGATGGTGTTCATCAATCAGTTCGGGCGCAGGGGCGATTTTTGCTTGGAAAGGCATGCTCATCAAAGTTGCTACCGAAATACGAAGTTTCTCTGAGTTCACCACTGCGCGATGCACCACACTCTTGTATCTTCCATTGCTTATAATCTGAATGTATCACATATGGTATCAGAACATCATAAATCAATGTGTTTATTAAGCATAAGGGGAGACATACATAATGTGTGAGTATGAATATGTACCTCTATGTGATCACCGATGTTTACTATGAAAGAGTTGGGTAATGGTCGTACTTCCTTCCATTGGCCATCGTGCAGCAACTGAAAACCTCCAACAGAATCCTCGGAAAGAACGTTAAGGCAGCCATAGTCTGAATGTGGTGGGATGCCCAAGGTAAGCTCGGGTTCTGGACAAGCAGGATAGTAATTGATAACCATAAATTGGCTGCCCTCATCACTATAACCGTTTTCTATAATATATTTATTGTGGGATAATCCCAAGCTCTCCACTATTGCACTCATTATCCTCACACCCAATCGCCTCACCTCTTTGTTATATGTTGACACCACGCTCCTGCAAGTTTATTATACTCATCAGAATCAGTACATAATATCAAATTCATTCATTCATTGGATGATCTGATCAATTTTCATAGAGGCTCACCGATAATCAGAAGGATTTGAAGGCCAGAGTGGAAGCATTTGGTCGAGGGGATGACAATTGTGCTTCAGAAAATCTCTCCAGCAGACGACTTGACCTCTCAGATAATTGAAACTGGTGCCGTATGTCACTGGCTTCATCATGTCTTCAGAAATAAACTTCTGCCTTTCTTCCATGGGCAATTCGAAGAATTCAGACGCCACTCTCATCACGTCGCTTAACAATGATTCCTCCACACCGTGGTTAATTACCTGCAAAATAATTTTAAACAGTCAATTCTTCGTGTCCCAAGTCCAATCTAGCAGGCTTCAAATGATTTATACCAGTAACAAAATAGCTATACCCGAAAAAATCCGATCTGTTGACAAGCACGGCCAATGGCAGAGACAACTTGGAGGCGGTGAGGACCTTCCAAGCCGGAAATGTCGATAACAGGCAGATCATATTGTAGTGGAGTGCTTACTGTTGAATTGGCATTTGGACGCTTATCGTCGGGCAAAATAAACCTGCTGGGAAGTTCCTTTACGCCCAACTCACTCAGATATTTGACGGTCTTGAAGCTCAAACTGCACCCTTTATTTAACTGTTCATCTCCATCCTCCCGGCTGCTCGAATCACAGGAAATCAAGGCCATTGAAAATTAACCAGAATGGATGGTATAAGATGTTACTTAAACTTCAACCAACATACTTGAAAAAAGCAACTAATTAGTTTTGAGGTTTCGACTCTCTCTTCCGCAGCTATTTATAAGCGGAGCTCAAACTCATTTAACGTTTTCCACGCGGAGAACCAAATGGCCAATCTGGGTTCTACCTGTGTTTTTTTAAAAGAATATGTCATGCATGATATGATAAAAACCGACAGGCGTTGACCCTGTTATTGTTTTTAATATATCCATTATTATGGATGGATGGAGACGATTACTGTTAACGTTATAGGTCGCCAAATCAAAAACTTGGCTCAATGCATTGGTTAGAAATCCATACAAAATTAAAATGGCATTATCTAAACGTTATGACTTTTGGTATTTTTTTTTAATCAAAATATGGCTATCTAATTGGAGTCGAATTCTTCTATATGTAATTTTTTAAAAATAAAATAAAATACAAAAATAAAAAATAGAAATTAGAAATGTAATGTTGGTTATATATATAAATTAAGGTGGACGTTAAAATATTTTTTTAAGTCATATATTAATTTTTAATTGTTTTATATATAGAGATACTATATTAAAATTGGTGGACATAGAAATATTTTATTTATAATCCACATTGAGATTATTTTCTTATAATTTTTTTTTTGAATGTCACATGTCAACTCCATATTATTAAGTATTTAAAGAATTACCCATATCCCTCATCCTCAAAAATAGAGAAGCACTTATTAACTAAAACATTTTTTTTTTACTTTTAATTATCCTATATCTTTCTCTATATATTTTTGATATAGAATTATAGATATTGAAATATTTTATTTATGAAGAAATTAAAATATTTTTTGTTATTAATATTTTTTTTAAATACCCTGCCAACTCCATGTTGAACATGGAAGGAATTACAAATCTTTCTCATATTAAACTCGAGAAAGACAAACAAACACAAATACAAGATTCAAATTTTATTTTTCTATTTATGCATATCATATTAATTTAGTATTAAAATAGATTTCACTATAATTATTAGTATGGATCAAAAATAAAATTTTATATTTACATGTTAATAGATTAAAAAAATAAAAAATAAAGATTAAACAATAAAAAAAAAATGTTAAGTAGGAAAATCTAAAATCAAAATTAAATCTGAGAAAACTATTACTAATTTATTTTTATTTATTTATTATTATTTTTTTTTGTTTGTTAATTTGTGCGGGACCTGTTGGCTACGCGATTAAGAGCCACACCAACCCTTAACATGGTTGGATTTTTTGTCCCCGGAGTGACTTAACATTTAACTGTCCTACACCTCGGGAACTTATTTATTTTTTAAATTGAGATTATTAAAAAATTATATTTATCATATACAAATTATATTTATATAATAAAGTTTTCATTTTTATTTATTTAAAAAAAATATTTTTTATATAATAAATTTTTCATATTTTGTTTACTTAAAAATAAATTTTAATTTTTATATACACATTATATTTATGTAATAAAATTTTGTTTCTACAAAATTAAAAACAGTTTTATATTTTATATATTTTTTTCAATTTCAATCCATGTATGGAAAATTATATATTTATATAAAATTAAAATATATATTTATGTAATAAAATTTTGTTTCTACAAAATTAAAAACAGTTTTATATTTTATATATTTTTTTCAATTTCAATCCATGTATGGAAAATTTAACACGTCGTAATTATAAATCATAATCACTATAAGGTGTCAAACTCTATCATAATTAAAGTGAAAGCTACATGATCTCTCTCATTCCTCCCTTTGAATGGGCTTCGTTTTATATCTACTGCAGTTGAGATGGATAAATTCTTGTACTCTTGTCTTAGGGGAAAGGAGGAGAAATCCTTGTACTGAGAATTGATTTCTTAATTTGCACTTCTTTATATGCATTGTCTTAAGAGATATTTGATTTCTTAATTTGTTTTTTCAGATTTATTGATATTTTTTTAGTGTTAAATTTATTTTTTATGTTTTGATTAATTTTATTTCATATGATTTAAAAGGTTTTTGTGGTTTTGGTTGATTTAAAGTTTTATGGTTAACTTAAATATTAGTCTAAATTCATTTTAACTATGGATCAATAATGTGCCTAGAGACGTCAAATTCTTGGATATAAAAAAATAAATTATAGTATAAAACTTAGAAATGTTTTTTTTTTTTAAAGGATTTGACTACATCATATTAAAATAGGCAGACAAATAAATATTTTATTTATGGTTAGCATTAAAATTATTTTTTTCTTATTAATATTTTTAAATGGCACATGTCAACACCATAATATTAACCATTAAAGAAATTACACATCTCCCTCATTTTGAGAAGTAGAGAGGCACCTATTAAAGAAATTAATGATAATTATTTAATCTTAAATTAATATGTAATGTTATTAATCATATTTGTATTTTATTATTATATTAAAAATTATAATAAAATATGTTTTTTTATTAATAATGATAATGACAATTGTTGATTAAGAATAATTATTTTGATATTTCATTTATAAATTTAAATCAATTATTTTATTTGAGTGATTAAATGGGTTGGATGTAAAAAATTTGAGATTATTTGAATTCTATGAATTAACAAGTTACTTTGTTTAGATTTATTAAAAAAAAAATAGAAGTTAGATTTAATGTCTTTATAAAGCATTCCAAGAGAGTGTTTTTATCATCTAATTGGGAGTTAATGATTTTTTTTTAATAATTCTTCTTCTCTTCCATTTTCAATCACCTTACTATTCAACATTTCTTTTTAAACTTAAGTATGATTATGCTTTTAACAATATTGATATCTTGGAGGACATCCTCTTCCACTATCCTCAAATGACTTAACCAAAATAGTACAATTTTAATCCAACCTTTTTTGAATTTTGATCCTTAATATTTGAAGTAATAATAGGAAGCATCTCATTCTACATGTTTTTTTTGTTTGTTAATTTGTCGGAACCTATCTCTGGCTTGAGAAACCGCAACTCAGGGGCATCTAAGCCGTCAAAATCATCGCGACTCAGAGGCATTTAAGCCATCAAAATCACTTGGGGATCTCACTCTGGGATCACACCTCACTCGGAGATCGCACCTAGCCTGAGCCACACCAACCCTTAACATGGTTGGTTTTTTTGTCCCCAGTAACTTTAACAACACAGAGTGGCTTAACAACACACTTTGTCACCGAGTGTCCTACACCTCGAGGATATCTCATTCTACATGTTAATTCACTTGTACTTTTACATTAAATACTTAATCATAATCTTCTGCTCAAGAATAAAAAAAAGTCTATCATTTAAAATATTCTACTAATAGAACTAATTTTTAATAAAATCCATCATTTATTAAAATAAAAATGTGTAATATAGCTATTATATTGAATTATTATTAAAATTTATATTAAATTGTTATTAACAATACTTTTGAGATTATATTATATTATTAAGCATAGTAATTTGTCATTAAAATCATCATTGTAGCTTGCCATGATAAAACTATAATACTAAATTAAATTCAATAATAATGAAATTAAACTCAAATGCCTTCATAATTAATGAATTTTTTAAGCTATTTCTTAATTAATTGAAAATTTTCATGTGAATACCAATTTATTTTTCCAAACTTGTCTAATGGCTTTTTAGAATATTTTTCTCTATGTCAAAGTCCAATCTCCATTAATTTTGAATGAGTGAGTTAATCTCCATTAATTTTGAATGAGTGAGTTAATGAAGGTTGGCACTTTCCTTGTAATTAATTTTGAATGAATGAGTTAATGAAGGTAGTCACTTTCCTTGTAAGAGATTACAATTTGGTGACAAAGGAGTCATGTAAGATTCACTAGTCTCTCTCTCTCCTTATGGTATCATAATAAAAGAATTACCAAATATACAAAATGATAATATTTATTTGTCATAAATATTTTCCCCAAATATGATAAATAATGTTATAGACAACATATATTTTCCACAAATATTATAAATAATGTTATAGACAACATATATTTTCCACAAATATTATAAATAATGTTACAAACAACATAACATATAATATTATACATAATTTAAACAATTATATCATAAGATAAGAAGTTGATAATTTATTAATAACTACAACATATAAAATATGTCAATTATACCCAACACTTATACCATGAGATAAGAAGCTAGTGATTTATGAACCAATACAACATATGCAATTTGTAATATGATGGTAATATCATCCTATCATGTGTTATTAATTATAATTATAAACATAAATCATAAGAATTGAAGAAAAGAAAAAACCTCTTAATATTTTTCTAAATCATCGAATTAATTATATTAATTAATTATTAATATAATGTGATGTTTTTCCTTATAAATTTGATAACATAATAATATTAAACATGAGTAACTTTTACTCTAAATTCATCTACTTATATATGAGGTGGAATAAACTCGACCCTCGATTCCATTAATTAGGCCGCTAGGGCATCTAAATTTTATTTTTATCAACTCATCCTATCGTATCTCTAAATCTCATAAATGGATCTTGCTTGCCGAGAGATTTCCAACTACGATACCCATTCTCAAAACCAAGCTTTGAATTGAAAGTTATAGTCTTATGGAGCTTTTGGGCTCTCAGCTATCCGATCCACCTTACTTCCACGTGGAATCCACGCAGTACCCAACCACTCGTGTCAGCCGACATTACATTGAAGTAAAACCTGGCTTGGCACCTTCCACCTAGACGATTAGGATTTCTAGTCTAATGGCTCTGATCATCTTGGCCGCTCTTTGTCATCATCAGGGTTCTACCCCTTAGGATTTGTGAGTAACCCCAACAACAAGTTCTGCCATCTTTCGATGAATGTCTAGGATCTATGGCATATAGATCTGATGACCATGTTTTAATCCAAATACTTAAATATTTCCACTCCCACTAGGTCTAATTCATCCCACTCAATATTTAGACGCTGACACACATCGCCCCTCAAGGCACGTTGGCTACCATGTGGAAATCCCATGTCACTTCCATTTTTTCCTTACTTAAGCAAGGCTCACAACATTCTATGGTTGAGATGTAATCTCACCTACATATTGATCAATGGTCCTTGGTCCTTCCTAAGTCTTTTTTCTTGTTGGAGCTTTGCACTCCAACTCTTGGTCATTTTAATGACTCGACTTCCCGACGAATAGTCCTCATCTTCCCATCGCATCCATTGATGGTCGAAAATTCTCCAAGATTCCTTCTTCATTGGGCTCTCTCTCCTTTTCTTTAATCCACGACCTGAGACTTCCGACGAACTCACCTTGCAACGTATGGTTGATATCCCTACACCACATCGTATCAAAAATTACTATCTTCCCCAATTCAACACACAATTTTCCTTTGTGCAAGGGTCCATAATTGGGCCTTAGAAAATTCCATAGGTCCACTAAGGGATTTACCAGGTATTCAAGAGTTTTGTGTTTACTATGAGGCCACGAAGATTTTCTAACTTCATTGAAGGTGAGTTCTTTCATATCTTGCAAGCTTTCTACTTAAGCACTAAATGATGTCTCAACCTCTCTCTCTAAGTTTGAAATATGTTGGACCTCACAACACCTATATCATGTAATGTATTTGACTTTGAATATGTAATAATTAAAAAAAAGAGTCTGATTGTTTTATGTGCGAGCAATTTTTCTAATTTTAATCACTTGGAAATTAATTTTAAAGAATCAATTCTCTGTGTATCAATTTCAATCTACCAAGATTCAAATGATTTAAATGAATAAAAAAATATCTATACTTGATAAAATCCACCCTTTTGGCAGCCATGACCAATGGCATAAACAACTTGGAGGCAACGAGGACCTTCCAAGCTGAAAATGTCGATAAAAGGAAGATTGTATTGTAGTGGAGTGGGTACTATTCAATTTGAATTTGGATGCTTATCCCAAGGAAAAATGAACTTGCTAGGAAGTTCTTTTATTCCTGCCTCACTCAAAGATTTCACGGTCTTGAAGCTCAAACTACACCTTTTATTTAAGTGTTCATCTCCATTGTCCCTAGCACTCGAATCACGAGAAATGAAGACCATTGAAAATTAACAAGAATGGATGGTAAAAGATGCTACTTAAACTTCAAGTAAACTTCAACCGACATACTTGAAGGAGAGAAATCGTTGAGAGGAGAAAGAAACTGATTACTCTTGGGGTTTCGACTCTCTCTTCCACTGTTATTTATAAGAGGAGCTCAAAACTCATTTAATGTTTTCTACGCAAAGAACCAAATGACCAAATTGGGTCCTACCTATGGTTTTTAAAATAATATGTCATGCATGATATGATCAAAATCGACAGACGTTGACCTTGTTTTTTTTTAAATCAAGAGCCATACACCTATTGGAAATGGGCACATTTAATAGGTTTTTAGTCCTTAATTCATTTTCTATGGACATGATTAAATATGGATCAAATATTCTTTGTCATTACAAAAAAATAAGGGTTGTTATTTCAACCATTAACTTCCTTTATTTTATAAAGGCATATGTTTATGTGTTTACTTTTTCACATTTACTTTATCATATTAAGAAATTACTTTTCTTGCCAGTTGATTGCCACGTTTAGGTGATTAGGAAGGATTCCATCTGATTGTGATTAGCATAGTAGTGGACTATGTCAGTTGTGAAGCGTGGAGGGAACTTCATTTTAATTCTTATGAATGTTGCACACATTTCAATTAACTAAGGCGACACTACATTGGGAGGCATTTCAGATTTCATCTTTTCTCTTGTTATCCCCCATTTCTAGGGATAACTAAGGAGATGATGTCTAGAGGCCCACGGTTCGCATACATGGAGTATTGAGAGGAATCCCAACAAATAAAGCCCCACATCATACTATGCATCATCATTTGATTGATCCCAACATCATCCACCACACCTAACTTGTATCATAGAGGAAAATAGGTCTTGCTCCATGAGGTAACAAGCCTTGCATTTTGGTAAGTGTGACTCTAATAATTCAAGCATTTGAACATGTTGCAAAGGATCTTTTCTTGATTTTGAAAACGTTTTCTTGGAAATTATGCTTTTTTCCCTATTTCACCTTGGTGAGTGTCATGGTATCCTAGTAAGTGGCCACCCTTAGGGAAAGAGTTTCTATTGGGGGGTCTCCTTGAAAGGTCAGCATACCAATCCCGCTCATTCTTGCCAACTTTCATCACTTCTTCCTTTTCGTCTCCCAATCTTTTAGGTTTTTGGGCTTATTGACCCAAGAAGGGCATGTACCTCATTTCATGGGAAGAAGGGGCCATTAGTCTCAGAGATTCCCTAGCAGGAACATCATGCAACAAAGGCTCACTCTGGGATACCAATAGCAATGGAACTCTTCTCAAAACGTAATTAAGGGACCCATATAATAAATACTTAATTAGTTACTTAAATATTCCAAGGTAGAGCGTTTGTGGGCCATGCATTTCCTTTTTAGTGCCCCTTATTGAATTAAACCTGGAAAGGAAATCAAACCAAGGTAGAGAATATGTTGGCTATGCATTTCCTTTTTAGTTCCCCTTATTGTCTTCAATTTGGTGACACATGCAAAGTAAATGTCTAATAAAGGGCTTGGAAAAAGTATGGCTTAAAAACTAAAAGAGAAAAGAGATGTGGCTAGCCCTCAACAAAGGCACTCATAAGTGAGACAATATGATCCCTTGTATTTCATGAAACCCCATACCTAGAAGTCTAACCCCATCCACCTCACATCCATTACATGTCCTAGAGAGGTTTATCCTTCGGAACTTCCCCTACTTGAGGAATTGGTTTACCCAATAGGGCACTATGACACCCCTCCCATATCTAAAGTTGAAAAATTGTATAGGATCTTTGAGCATTGGTTTATTTTGAAAAGCGAGGATTTGATGCACATGTTTGGGTGGTTATTTTATTAGATATGTATTACTTAGAATTATATTATGACTTGTGGACCCTTTAAGGGAATATTTGTTTTTCTTTGCAGATCCTTGATAGGTGAAAACTTGATCATGAAGGCACAAGGTCACTTGGACCTTCATTTGAGGCATGAAGCCCACAGGTTGGATGATGCAACCCCTCTAATTTGGATATCCTGGATGAGGGAAATTTCCTTTGGAGGCACTTGACTATACCTTGGAGGTGACTCACTATCCCTCTTGGCCCCAACATTTTCCTTTTGAGGCCACTTTCTACTCTTCTGGGGCATGACGTCACACTTGCAGGGTTAGGGATTGGTGGTGTTGGATTATTTGATGGCGTCTTAGCACGTTTGGATGGAGGAAGACCCTGACACTTGAATATATGTCCTTTAGAGGCCCAATGTCTCCTTCAAGAAGCTCAACGACTTTCTTAATATGCCAAAACATCACCCCTATGGGGCATGATGTTATTATTTAGGGATTTATTCTTTTGTGAAATTGAATTATAATTTGTAAAGGGGGAAATTAAGGAGGTCATCTTACCTAATTTTCATTTTACCCTAAGCATGTGGAGAAATTTGGTTTACAAGGTCTTGTATAAATAAATACCTTGTCACTTTCATTTTAGATATATCACACTTAAGAATTACATATTGCTTGGCCGAAATTTTCTCCCTACTTGGGCAATTCACACTTTCTCTCTCTTATGCAATTTTGGATGCTAGTAATTGTATCTTGGTGGAAAAAGTGGTGTTATCTCTCTTTGATGCTTGTTCTTGTGTTGTGGTGGAATATTCTTGGTAGAAAAAGGTTTATCTTTCTATCTCTTGAAATTGGTAAGGAATTGTCAGGATATTGTTTTTATTTCTTCTTGTTTCATAGTTATTCTTGTATAAACCCTTGGAAGAATATAAAGGAATACACCCTCCACTAATATCTATCACATTTGTCTTGAATAAGCCACTTTGTAAAGGTTGCTAGGAGAAGTAAAAGGGATTACGCCCTCCTAGATTTACCTTGCTAGTTTGATTTTCCCTAGGGAGTAAAAAGGATTACAAACTTTGGGAGAAAACACAAATAGCCCTTATAAAAATAGACCCCATAACCCAATTGATAAGAAACTAATCTGATTTTCATTGGAGATCTAAAATCATTGCATTAGTATATATCAAAAATATCGATTTTACAATTGTTTAAGTTGAAAGTAATTCTTCATTCCATAAGATTGTTTGAGTCTCTAAGGTGTATTCTTTAGCCAAGTGATTCTCTTGTTGTTATAAATTAATTTATACAACCATTAGGGTTGTTGAAAACTTACTCTTTCAGCATGTCTTTTATCACTCTTTCTACTGCTAAAAATTGCGAGTAATTAGTGCTAATTATTCTCTTTGTCAAGGCCTATCATTTGAGTATCTTGCTTGTGAATTTCAGTGGCTAGAACTTTTTGTTGTAGAAAAAGTTTGATAAATCTATAAGGATTCCCTAATATATTGTTTCTGAGATATTTTTTCAGACCTATTTTTCCATGAAAACTTGTGTTTAAATATTGGGATATTATGTACATGTTTAGGAATTGATTACCTGATAATTATTTGATGTTTTGGATGGTTAATTTTGAACCTAGTAACATCTTTATCTGTTGATATATATATATACCGTTTCAATTTGGGACAAAAGATTTTCTTGTTGATTCTCATTTAATTTAAGGCTTGGTTTATGATCAATCATCATGTTCTAGGCATGGCTAACATTGTCTTATAGGTAGAAAACACTTGCCAACCTTCTCCTCATTCACAAGATTCTTTTCCAAGTCATTCTTCATCTTCGAGCTTGACCTATAGGGGTTTCAATAATCATATTATCACTTTTAATCTCAATCCCCCTAGGGTCACCGAGATTCCCCTCTTGTGGATATTTCATCATCACTAAAGTGAGCGAAGTCTCTATCTAAGGTGACATTAGGTAGGTACTCTCATAGTTTTCATACTTTTGTGGGTTGGGTTGGGATTTTACCAATCTAAAATATATGTGATATCATGTGTAGCACCCATCCACATGATGCTAAGAAATTAACTATTTATTTAAATACTTACACATTAACAACTTGGTTTTAGCATTATTTCATTGATTTTTATTTACACATTTCTTCTACATCTTCTCAATGATAAATCTAATAACATGATGAAATAAGTAGTAGGCTAACTTTAAGATTTAAGAACTTAAAACATAAGTATACCCAAAATATCAATAACAAAAATATCACTGAAAAATACCTCCTCCTTAGTTTGTAGAAGCTCACCATTTGTAATGTAGTCCTGGGCGCTTCCAAGTATTATTTTCCCGCTTGCCCAGAGTGAAACAACGGAATCCTCCCTGCCAACTAGGAGTCTAGCTGGCTTCCTAGCTCCAAGAAACCTTTTGGTTTCTTGGCCCTCCGTGCCCATGACTCCAAGAACAACAAAGCACAAACGCTCAAAGAAAACTATCACAAGAATTATCTTCCAAAAATTTCACAACCTCCCATCATGCTCCAACCTCTCCCTATTTATCAAGTTTCCATACACGCTTCCCCAAGTCTCCTCACCCCCCCCCCTCATTACTATCCATCAACCTTCCTTATCTAGATATTTTGGGAAAATATTAAAATAAAACTAAATATAAATGAATTGCATTAAACAACAATAAATAAAATAAAAAGTCATTATTCTCATTCTAGATAATAAATATTATTTGATAATTTTCCTCAAAATGTACATAACACTCCACCATGCTCATTTAATTCATCACACCCACCATCTATCAAAGTCAAGAAAGTATTTAATGCTTCTAGATATTTGTATGCAATATAATTTACATATTCAATAAACAT
>ML793849.1:222763-264427 GCA_009831015.1 Picea engelmannii
CTACTCCTTAGCTTTCAACTTCAGTGAACAGTTGGCATGCCTTTTCTTTCACTGGTTGAAGTCGTTGAGAGACTTCCATTACTTTACTCTGAAGCATGTGAATCTATTGTTGGGTTGTGAGTTTCTATGTAAACCTATTCATTCTCTCTATGGGTGACATGGCCTTCAGTTGCACTTGTAGATTTTCAGATTTGTACTTCGCCTCTTGGTGTTGCGACTCCAATTTATGCAATTTTGGGTTTTCAGTTAGGTTCTCGTAGATCTGCACACTTCTTCTACTTAAATGTTTGCATTCCTCAGTGAGTGATTTAATCCTTTCTACGGTGCTCTCGGTAGTTATTTATCGTTGGTCACACACTTCTTGTGGGGTCTGTGGTATGGTCTGAATCTCTAAGTCCATGACTCTTTATTGAAGTTGCTAAATAAATTCAGCAAGCTTCATCACTTGGCGTTCTATGGATTATTCTTCCTTCTGTTCTAAGCCGGTCACATAGCGATATGCTCTGTTGACTTCTTCTTCAATCCCAATATTCTTCGTGAGCAACTGCTCTTTCTCTTTTTGGATCTTCGCTCTGTCTTCGTCAAATTTCTCTTGGATAACATCCTTCTCTTGTTGTGCAGCTCGACGTTGCTCGATGATTTCCTCCTGTGCTTGCTTTAAGGCTTGGGTGGCCTGCATTGTTTCTTCCTTTTCCTTCTGAAGGCATACTTCAATTCTGTTAGCTATATTGTGGATTTGAATTGGTTCATCTCCCTCTTTTGTTGTTCCTTCTGGCAGGGCTGCACAGGAGACTGCATGGCTAGACTGGAGAGCTTGTTGTACTCCTTGGAGCTCGATCTCGATTCTATTGTACATTGTCTCTTTCTTAGCTTCATGATTTTATGTTATCTCTTCTATGGCTTCATTCATAGTTGCAATGAGAAAACTGAAGTCATCTGGAGTGAGTGTGGTCTTCAGCTTAGTCACAGGTGCTTTTGATTTATTCCAGGAGGAAGGTTCTGGAGGCGAACCCTTCCTTTTCTTTATGATCTCTACTCCATCTCCTGGCTTCTATTCAACTTCCTCTATGTCTTCGCCATTACCTCCTTACTCTGGTGTAGTGGATGTGGTTCTTACAGATCTGATGTCTACATCCTAGTTTTCCTCATCCTTCTTTGTCTTCTTTGTTTTCTTTGTCTTACTGGGCCCAGGTGTATTTTGCGCAGCTTCTGGGCTATCGATGTCGGACATTTCTGCGGGGTCTGTTGAGATAAGGAGGTCCACCGACCATTCCTTGGTGATCTCCTCTAGGTCGTCTTTTGTCAGCTTATAATAAGATTGAAGTTGTTCCTTGTGCTCATCAACACGTGCTGTAATATATATGAAATGGTGGTTCGCTCTAAAATTCATCAAGGGTCGAAACCTAT
This sequence comes from Picea engelmannii, assembly GCA_009831015.1. NCBI lineage: Eukaryota > Viridiplantae > Streptophyta > Pinopsida > Pinales > Pinaceae > Picea > Picea engelmannii. Next base: position 224,171 of record ML793849.1, read on the forward strand.
GTAAAGTATTTGGGGTCATGCGTGGCTCAGACTGGATGGCAAGCTTCAACTGGGTGTAGTAGGTATGGAAAACGACATTTGACTGCCACTACTTGTTCATATCGTTCGAGTACCACAGTGTACTGAAATTTGTGAGCAATGGTTCAAAGGGGTCGATGTCTGGGAAGGTTGCACCTTCCAGTAGCCCCCATGCAACGAAAGATATAAGTATTAAGAGATAGATAAAATGAAATTCATGCCCCTGATCTTGGGCTTCTCTATAGTCAATCTCTAGTTGATTCACCAGGTACTTCACCCAGTTCATATGTAGTCCCTCTGCACACTTCCCTGCAAGTTTGACTACAAAGCTGGATACTTACGTGGGTTGACAGATGAGGCGCACTGTGCCACTTTAGATAGAAGCTACCTTGTAACCCTGCACACCTTTCTCAACATCGCCATAGGCTTCTTTGATCTTCTGAGTGAGAGTGTGATCCACAGTCTTTCCAGGATAGTAATCATGGGGATCAGGGCCTTGCATGCTAAGCCCGGTGATCCGGGTGATCAATGTTGGATCAACTATTATGCGATGGTTCAACCATAATTATCCTCCATGGTAACTTACCAACAACAAATTCACACAATCATTCACCTCTTGGTGTCTGCCGAAGTGCGGTATCTTCATAACGTTGAGCAGAGTGCACTGCGCGAGGTTCATCGTCCATTGCTGAGGGATGATCTTCGAATTATTTCCCTTTGTCTTCGTCAGATATTTATAAGGAGCGATCATGCCATAAACCTTCCAGTCACCTAGGTTGAAGTCACTAAACTTCAATGCTACAACCTTGTCTTGATCTACGTGAACTACGCATACCCCTTTTGGCAGGTACACGGTGACTAGAGTGTACTCAAAGTCTCTAGGCACACTATCTCTGTTGATCACACTGCTCATAGGTGGTATGTAAGAAGGTAGGATGGATGGAACCAACTTTGCGTTGGCCAGATCGTCTTTATGTTTTGTCCTTCTTTCTGCATCGGGTCGGGATGTTCCTGCTCGAGTAGTCGATGGGGAGGCTTGCACTCCTCTCGTCGATGATGCCTGTAAACCTGTAGACAATCCTCTCTCCAACATGAATCTCTCGACTCTAAGGCTTGCGAGTACCTCTCTTACATATTCTTCAGCTGCGCTAAATTCATCGGACATATACACTCAGGATCAATATCTTAGGTTCTCAAAGTAGCATAGGTATTGTAATAGGGTAGAAGGTAAGGTCGTAATGATCACTGGACAATCTTAATCAAGGCTGTGAGGTCAAAATTCTTAATTGGAAAAAGTGTTCTTCGATCATGGTGCAACGGGATATATAAAAAATTTAGTAACAGTTTGCTTGCAATGGGTATGAAGCTTCATTAACTCTTGTTCTGTTCGTTATGGCACGGTCTAAGGGTCTGGTAGTGAGCCATCAATGCTTTTCTGACCCATTCGGAGTAGCAGTCGAATGGTTATATTGGCTTCCAACGACTATATTGCTTCACCACGATGAAGTGCCCTATGTTGTTGTTCTGTTATCTCGACGAAGCTCAAATGTTGCAATTTTCCACATAACATCATCAGTGTTCCTCAGAATAGTCCTATTCCTCCTAGTGAAGGAATCATGACAGGCTTCCCTATAGCTTCCCAAGTGCTTTCTGGCATAATGTTCACTTGTGTTTCTTCATCAAGAATACAATCAATGTCGAAGTCCCCTAGTCTTTCTTTGCTATTTTTGGGGTTGTCCTAGGGTTTTCTTCATGCAGATTCATTCTTTCAAGATTAGCAACCATTCTAGGGAAATCCAATACTTCATGGTCCAAAGCTTTGCAACATAGACAACTGGTTTTTCCACCAGAACATTCCTTAGCTAGATGGCCTAGTTTTCTGCAACTGTAACATAGGGTCAATCTTCTCTTTCTCTTAAATGATCCCCAACTTCTTCTGTACTACGCACCAGGATCATGGTAGCTAGCCTGCAAAAAATTCTTTCTAGGATCTTGCATCCATTTGTTAGTCCAAACATTATTTCTATGCATAGGTATCACATATCTATCATTATGCTTATCAGATGTATTCATATCAAACTTTCTTTCATCTATTAATCCCTAAGTTTTAAGCTAGGACATAATCTATCAAACATACCTAGATCCATGATCTAGAAAAAAAAATTCACTTATCTTACTTCTATAGAGCACAAAGCTTCCAGATCTAAGAACTTTTAACTTTTCTTACCTTTATTAGAGCACAAGGCTTACATATCTTACCTCTTTTCTACAGATCTGACCTCTTTCTTTCAGAAATTTCCACTTTTACTTTTCTTAGAGCACAGAGTGTTCAGATCTTGCTTCTTTTCTTCATATCCGATCTTCCTTTCTTCAGATCTGACCTTATTCCTGGCACAAAGCTTCAATAGGTCGAGTAAAAAGCTACGCACTAGGGAAATAGATCTATGCATAGATCTTTCTTTTGCACAAAGTTTCTTCTTCCTCAGTTCCCAACAATCACAACTTCAGGCCCTGGCAACGGAACCATTTTTTGGCACAGGGGAAGACTCGGGGTTCAATGCTACAACAACGCACCAACAAAATCCTAACTACCGGCCCTTTTGGAAATACTTGCGAAGCAGATGAAGTCTCACCCGAGGTAGAGGCAGGGGTGGTTGCAGGACTCAAGTGTCTGCAACGTAGCTAGGACACAGATCTGTGATTATATCGCTTAGCAAGAACTTAGCATAGACCATTCATAAATATTCAACCCTTATTATACTTCGTAGACATCACAGAGATTTGCAGTGTACGCTCAGATCTACAGTATTTCAGCACTTAACCATAGTAGCCTAAATCATATCCAGAAGATTAGCACCAAGCATCCTCATACACATCAGACCTAACAATCATATATATCTAAGCACAAAGCATAAGTGGATATATCAAAGCACATAGAAAAAGATAAACACATTGAATCAAAGAACAGAGAATAACATACAGATTTACGTGGTTCACCCCCCCTAGGGCTACGTCCACAATATATTCTTCTTTATTATTGTCTTCAAGCTGTTACAAGCACAAATCCTCCAAAACCCTTATTCGCATAGGATAGAATATCTGCGCAGCTCGCTAGATCCTTCTTCCTTGTGTTACAACACTTAGCTTTCTATATCAACCACACAGTAACTTTCACTCAGCCTTGCAAGCATTACATAGTTCGCACAGAGAACTTATTTGACATCACATAGATGCACTATCAATTGCACTAAGCAATCACATCTACTCTTTCTTACATTTGCTATCCTTCTATTTATACATTACAAAAGTGGGCCTAAGCATGGGTAAACCCACGGGCCAACATCCCTTACCCATCACATTAACCCTAAACCCTAAAAGGGTCCCAAAAGTGGACCGAGATCCTGTGATCGCTGCTTCGCCTAGCGCTCCATATTTAACAGTCTATCAAAGTCCCAAAAACAGTCAAATATGACCAAGTGTTCCTCAAAACTTGGTCAAGGGCCAACACTAACATTCCCTAGCTTGTCTCTTGCTTGTCCAATTATACTTTTAGCACTTATCTTGAAGATTTATTATCTCCTATATCCTGATATACATAATTGATTATTTCTTCAATTAGGGAAATTGAGCTTAAATTTCTTGCCCACCTAACATACTATATGCAAGTGTGTCTTTTGTTGTGTCTCAGGCAGGTACAAACACTTTTGTAGCTACCCAAAGACTTGTAAAATTTAAGCTACCTGGAGACGAGTCATCAAAGCCTCTTTTATCTTCCATAATTGAAATTTAGGGGGATGCTTCTCTTCCTTCCTTTCCATTCGTCTCAATCCCCCAAGGTCATTGGGATCACCTCCGTAGAGTGACCTAGGCACCCTTGAAGTGCAAGACCTATATTGAGGTGACATTGGGTATAGTGTCCCTTAGTTGTCACCACTTGGTGTTTCGGTCAGGATTTTTCCAACCTACAACTTGTGTAATAAAATTTTGGCACCATTATCGAGGAGTATTTTGAATCCTCTTCATTCCATGAAGACACTTTGGTAAGCTTCCCTCCCAAATCCTCTATCCCTTGGATTTATTGGAGACTCCATTTAAGAACGTTCCCTTTTACACTCTTGCTAAGTTTACCTTAATATTCTGAGTGAATATGAATACGATGAATATGATTCATCATCTATATATGGTAGCCCTCTTCATAGATGGATTGATCAAGATTGTGGGTACACTTTCAGCCAGAATGATCAGGCTGATGGTTTCTCTTTCCAGCAGGATTTCCTCCCTCCCACCCATCTCCATGAGTTTTATTTCATGATATATTATATGTGTGTTTATACTCATGATTATTATGTTCTCGAATTATCTTTTTTTGTATTACATGATTAAGCATAGGGGGAGATACTTTGACAAGGTGACCAACTGGTTGCACTAGTTGTACGATTTCACCTAACATTACTCATCACCCAATCTTCAGGGTCCCAAGGCCCTAGGTAAGTAGGTAGGTCATGTTTATTTCCTTCATTTTCATCTTGATTACTCAAATTAGTTTATATGCATTTCATTTTCATTTTTCTCTACTTGCATATTGGATTCATTCTTAGTTTAGAGATTTTTGAAAAAATGTCATAACTTTTATTTTCTAGATTAGTTTTTTATTTTGTATTTTTTTGCATATGAATGAAGGGTGATAACACAACTCTAAATGATATGATGTTTTTGTATGAGTTTTGTAAGTCACATTTCTACCAGGAGAGTGTTGTGGTTCTCATGCACTGTACAATGAGCACACGTCCCTAAGTAGGAGCCATATATTATCCCCACTTTGTGAGATAAATAAGGAGATCATGTCTCAAGGCCCTTAGGATGTAGATATGGAGTGTCGAGAGAATACATGACCTGTAGTATCCACTTGCACAGATGGAGACCCTTCTCACCACCATAAAGGTCATATATTTTCAGATGGCATCCACTACACCAGCTGGCTTCCGAGAGGCACTAGAACTTGATCCATGAGGTACAAGTTAGGTATTATGGTGTGTGTCATTTCAATATTTGAGGAATTTGAGTACGATGTATCTTAGGCTTCTTTGGATTTCATGACATATGCTTGGACATTATGCCTTTTTCCCATTTCACCTTGTTGGTTGACATTCTTCCCTAGTAATTTTTATTCCTTGGGAATGGGTTTGCTACTCGGAACTCCCTTGAAGAGCCATCGTGTCGTTATTGACCATACTTACCAATTTTCATCACTTAAACCCCCCATTTCCTTATGTCTTGGGATTTTAGGGTGCATTGAACCAAGAAAGGGTTGTCCCTCATTCCATGGGAATAAGGGGATAAAGGCCCAGATGGATTATTGTTGGGTAAAATATAAAATCCTATATATAAACCTTCCAAATTCTTCACCCAGGGATTCCCCAAGAAAGGAATGAAACTATTATCTGTAAGAAAAGAGGGATCCACAAGAATAAATGTTAGAATTATTAGGGGGTTAGTTGGAGGATATAAGGTCTCATCACAAGTTGTCCTATCATGATCATGGGTATCTAGCAGTATGACATTACCATCATCTTTCCACCAAGCCAAAGTAGTGGCTCTCAGTTGCACAACTGAGAGAAAGGGGGTCTCAGCATGAGCAAACCTTCTCATTTCCACAAGGTATTTATGAGTGACACTGTCATGATCTAGACACCATTCTAGGAGAGTGGCCTTAAACTCATCCTTAAAACATGAAAGAAACAAAGTATGGAAAATGATGGGCTTGGAAAAATTGCATTGCAAAAGAAGGTGCCACACACCCTCTACAAAGGAAGCGATGAATGAGATACTACAACCCCTTATATGTCATGAACCCCATTCCCATTCAGTATTTATCCTTATCCAATTCATCCACTTTGTATGAATTAGAGAGGGATCTCTTGCTATCATTCCTTGACTTAGGGAAATATCTACGCGATATGGCACCTCGTTAACCCTTCCATATCCAATCACGGAAAGTCGCATAATGTCTTTGAGAAATTAATTGTTTGACAGGGTAATATTTGATGCACATGATTTGTTTTCTCATTTGTTGACATGATTCACTTATCATAATATTTTGACTTGATATTCTTGGAGGGCGTTCTTATTTGTCTTTCTAGTTGGTGGACAATTTCAGAGGAACAAGCCTAGCTTGAGCTTCCATGGGGCTTGAATCCCACAGGTGGATTCTAAGGGTCCATATGTTAGATTAGAGAAGAATACCTTCAGAGGCCTAGAAGAAATTGTGGACAATATAACCTAGCCCTCATATGGCAAACATTTTTCCTAAGAGAGGAAAAATGTCACCTTTATAGGCATTATGTCACCTAGGAGGCCTAGGGTTTGGTGGTGCAATTATCATTCATTGGTACAAGGACATTTTGAGGAGAATAAGGCTTTGACCATGAATAAAATGACTTGTATGATTTACATGTGGATTTTGGAAGAATAAGTACACTCCTCCAACACCAACAACTTTCTCCAAGTATCAAAACATCCCCTAAAGAGGTGATGTCCCCTTAAGTTAGGGTTTGCTTTTGTGTAAATGTAAATTTTAAGTGAATTGTTTAATACTATTTGTGTAAAGGGGAAATATTAGTGTTTTTGACCCCTAGTCTTGTGGTTTAACCTAAAATTATGTGGACAAACTATTTTGGATACATTTCGTATAAATAGAGATCATAAGATCTCATTTCATAACATAACTCTCCCATTTGGAGAGGCCTGGGACTGAAATTTTCACTATCTTTGGTTATTTTCTCTATTGTTCTCTTGTGTATGGATACTTTCTTTTTTATTGGTTGGTGTAAGTGATGTGCTAACCTTGAAAGGGTCTTCTTTTTCTATTGTTGTGGTTTGTCTTAGAATTTTTCCTGGAATTGGTAAGGATTTTACTTTGTGTTATCATTTGTTAGTAAATTCAAGGTTATTTTGAACGATATAGGTGGGAAGTATAATGTAATACACCCCCACCATAGCCTCCATCATTTTATGCTTTAGTATTGTTGATTTAATAAGGGTTTACTAAGAGAAGTATAAGTGTGTACACCATCTTAGTCTAAACCCTAGCTAGAGATACTTGCCTTCAGGAGTAAGAGGATTTACATCCCCAAGGAGGTAGTACTTGTATATTTTTATTTTCTTGACTCCATTAATCCAGTCATTAAAGGAGCTAGTCATCACTTGTTTCATTGGAGATATACAATTTTTTCTTTGGGAAATGTGAAATTTCATGATTTTGAAGTTGTTCTAGTGGAATCAAATCTATGCTATAAATGATTTCTTGAGCCACTAGGGATTTTCATTTCTCCAGGTATTTCTTGATTATGTTACAAATTTAACCTAAATCCATTATGGATGCAAAAAACCCTAACAAAATTCTTCAATAACTCCTAATTTAATGGTTGAAAATTGCCTGAAACCTGCCCACATAATCTACTAAGTACAACACATCTTTTGACAAGTTTGAGAAAGTTTTAGTGGTTGAATATCTTGTTGTAATAATAAGTTTATTACATCCATAAGGATGATAAATATCACCATAGTAAGATTTTTGTTTCATCCTTGTGTTTGTGCTTAAGTATTTCTTCATCATTATTGAGTTAAGCTAGCTTTCACTAGCTTGTTTCTTGCTTGTTCAATTATACTTTTAGAACTTATGTTGAAGCCTCATTATCTACTATATGATGATATACATCATTTATTATTTCTTTAATTAAGGACAAAAATATTAACTTTCTTTTCCACCTAACATACCATATGCAAGTGTGGATTTTCTTATGTCTTGGGCAGGTACAAACACTTTTGCAGGTACCCAAAGACTTGGAAAATTTAAACCACCCAGACAAGAGTCATCAAAGCCTATTTTTTCTACCAGGGTCATTGGGATTGCCTCCCTAGAGTGACCTAGTGACCCTTGAAGTGCGAGACCTATATCGAGGTGACATTGGGTATAATGTCCCTTAGTTGTCACCACTTGGTGGTTGGGTCGGGATTCTCCCAACCTACAACTTGTGCGAGAATAGTCACAAGATATAAATATCTTTCATCTTTTTGTGAAAGATTCCATTAAAAAAAATTAATTTTGATGAAAATTTTATCTCATTATAAAATAGAAAAGGAAAATAATATATAAAAATAAAACACCATGACATGAAATAGTTTGTCACATTTGTTACATTGAAAGGGTCCAAGATGAAAATCAAATTCTCCTAGAGTGCCCTTGTATGAGCGCGTTAGTCATATTAGAACATGGTAGTTGTATGAATCTATAAAAACAAAAAATACCTTAAAATCAATCACAATTAGTCATAAATGGATTTTAGTTAAATATTTCACTACTATACATCATAATTATTTTTAACCCCTTCCTTCGTGTTTTCCTGACAATCACGATTTGCAACACCAAAGTGCATACTCTAATTTTATATATGATTATTTGGAAGGGAGTTTTTTACAATTCAAGATCATATGCTATGAATGTCCTTAGAATAAGTATGATTCTAAGTTTCCTTCTATGTAATATATTGCATCAGCTCAAAGTTCCTATCTTTTTTACAAAGGAAACACTTAGTTGGATTTTTTTTTAAATTTTACCAAAAAATATTTTTTGTAATGTGTTAGACATAAACCAACCTTGTCATGTGAGGAACATTCTCCAACATTGCAATCTGATGAAAAAAATTGAATGTTACAACGTGACGAACATAGTAATGTTCCAAAGTGTCGAACATAAAAACATCGCAAAGTCATGAACATTGTAATGTTGCAATCTAACAAAAATAGTAGTGTTGCAATCTATTGAAATACTAACATCACAATGTGATGAACATAAATGGATGTCACAATGTGATGAACATAGTTAGGCATTTCATTTTGGATAGTAACATTGCAATTTGACAAACATAAAAATACATCATAATGTGTCACACATCACCTTATCATTTCAATGTGACAAACATTTCCTCACATTGTTATGTGACGCACATATCCCGATGTCACAATGTGACAAAACTTTCCAAAAATTGCAATGTGTTGAATATAGAAATGTTGCAATCTACCAAAAATAGTAATGTCACAATGTAATGAACATATACAAACATCGTAATGTGATAAACATATATGTTGATTACAATTTGACATACATAGCCCTGTCATCGCAATCTGACGAACATAGCCCTATCATCACAATGGGAGGAACATAAATGGGTGTCATAGTGTGACAAAATTTTCCTTGTCATAAAAATGTGATAAGCATACATGTCGATCACAATGTGAAAAACATATCCATGTCATCATAAACTAAAAAGCATATCCTTATTGTCCCAATGTGACGAACATAAACATACATCACAATGTGACAAACATTTCCTCGTCATTATAATGTGACAATCATATCATCACATTGCAATGTGATGCACATATCGTGACATCGCATTGTGACAGACATTTCCAAATGTCGCAATGGGATGCACAAAACCCATTTCCACAATGTGATGTACACAACCAAACCTGACAATGTGACAAACCTATACCATCATTGCAATGAGACTAACATTTCCCAATGTCGCAGTGTGATGAACATAACCCTTTGTCGGACTATGAAAAACCTATTCCAATGCCATAACATGACAAAAAAATACCCTTCATTGTAATGTTATGACCATAATCTTATAACATCATGTTGCAAACAAAATTTGATGGCACAATTTGACAAACAAGACATGATGTCGTAATGTGACGAGCAAAACATGATCAATATTACAATGTAGAAGTTCCATAGTAAAATTTGGTTAAACATAATAAACATGGCCCACCATAATAAACTCTGGTCAACCATAGTCAACCATGGTCATGGTCAACTAACGTATTAATGTATTGATACTTTAATAATGTTTTAATGTATTAATACTTTATTAATATATTTATTAACTAATTAATTAATAATTTATACTTTAATAATGCAACATATTAATTAGTTGATACATTACATTATTATTGTATCAATTAATTAATTAATGTGTTACATTATATATTAATGTAAATTTAAACTTTAATTTATACATTGCATTAATGTAATAATTTATTAATGTATTACTACTTTATTAATGAAATATTAAAGTATCGTCGTCAAAGAGATCCTAAGAGACCTCATGGTCGAGAAGGGAACAATTGGAGAAAATCCAAGCATAGTTGTTGTCCCTTGACCAAGTTTTGGAGGACCTTGGTCATGTTTGATCATTTTTGGGACTTCGACAGGCTGGTCAAAGGTGGAGCACAAGCCAAAGAGGAGATCACGGGATCTTAGCCCTTTCTTAGGGCATCTTTTGGGTTTAGGGTTTATGTAACGGATATGGGATGTCGGCCCATGGGTTTACCCATGTTTAGGCCCTTTTGTAACGTATAAATAGAAATCTAGGCGATGTAAGTAGGAGAGATCTAGTGGAATCATCTTAGTGCAGAGATAGAGGCTTTGTGCATACTGTGTGTTAAGAACTTGCAGAGCTAAGTGCAAGTGATTGTAAGAAACTTGTGTGCAGATTATAAGAAGGATTTGTGCTTAAACCTAGCTCAGGGAAGGAGTATCTGGCGAGGTGCATGTAGATATCCTGTCCTATGTGGAGTGGGTTCCTATGGCTCTATGCTCGTAGAAGACTGAAAGAAGACAATAAAGAAGAGAAGAGTTGGTGGACGTAGCCCCACACTGGGGTGAACCACATATATCTTGTGTTGTGGTTGCTTTGTGCATTATAGTTGTTATGTTATTGACGTGATGTATGATTAATGAAATGATATATGTTATATGCATCTAATATAATAGATTAGTTCTTAGTAATGTGAATGAATGCTAGATATGATCTATGTCTATGTGCTAAGTGTTGGATGTGTTAGATCTTGTTGAATACTGCACTGCTCTATAACTAGGATTTCAATCTGCGATGTGAATAAGGGTTAAATGTTGATGAATGTTAACTGCTAAGTGCTCTATTAAGGTATTGTAATCACATGTCCGTGTCCCATCTAGGTTCCAGATATCTGAGTCCTACAACCCCCCTGCCTCTACCTCGGGTGAGACTTCATCTGCTTCGCAGGTGTTGCCAAAAGGGCTAGTAATTAGGGTTTTCTTGGTGTGTTGTTGAAGCGTTGAACCTTGGGTCTGCCCTTGTGCCAACCAATGGTTCCATTGTCGAGACCTAAAACTTTGATTGCTGGGAATTGAAGAAAAGAAATCTATGTGCGTATTCTACTTGACTTGCAAAGATCTGTGCTAAGAAGAGAAGTCCAATCTGAAGGAAAAAGGTAATATATTGAAGCTTTGTGCTTTGATAAAGGTAAGATAAGTGAAATTTTTTATTTCAAAAGAATGGATCTAGGTATGTTTAATATATTTGGTCCTAGTCTAAAAACTAGGGTACAACTAGAAGAAAGAAGATTTGATATGAATAGATCTGATAGAAATAAGGAAAGATATGGTATTTCTATGGATATAAATAATGTTTGGACTAACAAGTGGATGCAAGATCCTAGAAAGAATTTTCTATAGACCCACCACTGTGATCCCAGTGCATAGTACAGGAAAGGTTTGGGATCATTCAAGAGAAAGAGAGGGTTAACTCTTTGTTATAGTTGCAGAAGACCGGGACATCTTGCTAAGGAATGCGCTGGTAGAGGTCCTATTTTCCTTTGTTGTAAGGATATTGGACATGAAGTTTTGGACTTCCCTAGAATGATTTCCAAAGTTGAAAAGATGAATATGAGACAAGAAAACCATGAGGAAGGCCAAGAGACTAAGAACCAAAAAGAATCAGAGGCTATATTATTGAAGATGAAAGAAACCCTGAATGATCATATAGATATCAACTTATGAATGATCTTAAAAGAGAAACAGTGCATAGAAACAAGAATAGGAGACTTCGACGTAGACTGTGTATTGGATGCAGAAACACAAGTGAACATTATGAGATAATGTACTTGAGAAATTTTAGGAAAGCCTGTTATGGTTCCTTCACTGGGAGGAATAAGATTATTTAGAGGAAAGATAATAACACTATGTGGAAGAATTACCCAGATACCTATGAGTGCTCATGGCACTTTGATAGAAGAAGAATTTGAGATCATTAAATTTGATGAGAACAACACCCCATTTGCTATTTTGCTAGGAAAAAACTGGATTGAAAAAGATCAACTACGAAGGAAATAAGAAGAGGAGGATCTAGAATAGAAAAAGAAAGAACTAATATATTTCATGGCTAGGAGAATAGAGCACTTATTGGAAGAACAAGAGGACTTGTCGAAGATACTAAGGACCAGATATCTGGACATCGAAGTTGAAAGAACACAGGAAGACTTGAAACACCTGTATGTACAAGAGAGTAGAGCACCTACCCCAGAAAGAGAAGAAGTATTACCCTTGAACCTTATGAAAGACCCTCCACAGTGTGAAGTTACCATGCTAAGAGGAGATAAGAATGATAATGGAAAGAGAAAACCAATGACTCAGATTTCAAGAAAGAAGGCCAAAAAGCTCAGTAAGAAGAAAGCAAAGTTAGAGAAATTGTAGGAAGTTCAAGAGCGAACTTCACAGAAGGAAGGTTTGCAGAACTAGAAATTCAGAGGGATATCAGAACAACGTAAATTGACACTTCACCATGATGAAGAAATATAACCGTTGGAGGCTTCCCAACCGATAGAACGACGTTCCAGAATGGCTGGAAACGTAGTTATTTTCGGAACGTTCACCACTGGACCATTGGGACCATGTCATAACAAATGTAATTGCATTGATTGAGACATTCTTTCCCATTGGAAGAGTCTGTTACGACGTTTTCTATTTATCTCTTCGAGTGTTGCACCAAGAAAACTTTTTCCAATTGTGATTATCCGAGCCCACAAAGAACTAGTTTGTTTCACGCAATGATTATTGAGACCTCACCATCCGTTCTGTTACATTGAGTGTTGTTCACTGACCTAAGGTATCAGATCTCGAGTGTGCATGTTGGACGAAATTAACATAGTATAAACATTCTTCGTCAAAGAGATCCTAAGAGACCTCATGGTCGAGAAGTTGATGTCCATAGGCATCCAAGCCTCATTGATGAGAGGAGTGCAAGCATCCTCGTCGACTTCTCATGGATCGAGACCATCCCGAGTTGCGACAGAGAAATGAACAAAGCATCATGATGACTTAGCAAATGTGAAGCTCATGACATCTATCCTTCCCACCTACATCCCACCTCTGGCTGGTGTGATGAGTTGTGACAGTGTCCCGAGGGACTTTGACTATACAATCATCACTACGTACCTCTCAAAGGGGATACACGCAGTCAGACCAGAGTTGGAGAGGATTCCAACATTGAATATCAATGACTATAACTTAGGAGACCGAAAGAAATATGGCATGCTCGCACCATTCAAGTATTTGACCAAGGAAAAGGGGAAGAAGTTGAAGATCATCCCCCAGTCGCGGACCATGGACATCATGAGGTCCACTATATTGAACGTGATGAAGATGCCACACTTTGGAAGACATCAGGAGGTTAACGTGTGCGTTAAGATCTTGCTATCATGATTCCACGGTGGTTATATGTGGCTGGACAGATGCATCACCATCGATCCGACGCTGATCCATAGGATCATTGGATTAAGCATGTAAGGACTAAACCCACAAGACTTTTACCCAGGAAAGACTGCAGGTCGCACCCTAGTGTAGACAATCAAAGATACCTATGGTGATGTGGAAAAGGGGAATCGGGGCTACAAGGTAGCCTCCATCTAGAATAACGCAGTGCTCCTAGCCTACCAGTTGATTGTTGGTAATAAGTAAGGAAGAATAGACCCATGCAGGTCACGGGGTTTGTCGTCGACCTCATAGGAAAATGTGTGGAAGGGCTACAAATGAACTGGGTGAGATACCTTGTCAACCAGTTAGATAAAGACTGTCACAAATCTCAGGATTAGGGCTACGAGTTCCACTTCAGTTGGTTGTTGATCCTCATCACCTTCATTTCTTGGGAGATGTCGAAAGGTGCGACCTTCCCTGAGATTGAACCATCAGAACCCTTAGCTGCAAAGTTCACCATGCTCTGGTATTCAAGCGACATGGCTAAACAATGGCAGTCAAATGTTGTGTTCCACACCTATTATCTATAGTTGAAGAGGGCTATTGAGTCTTCCCCTCGCATGACACCGAATACCCTGCATAGGTTCAGACCATTTGTGAAGTTCCACGCAGATAGACATTTTATTTACATCACTGAGCAAGGAGACGAACATAAAGAAGAGATACAATATTACTACAAGATCATTGAGGAGGACATGGAATAAATAACTAAGGAGTGGCCCACGGAGCTCCTTGTACCAATCGACTAGGTAGAACTGTCTGACCTCGACCTAATCAGAAGTCCTCTGGTCACTCGCGAAGAGTATGATGCACCTAGAAGTAGCAGAAGGAAGAAAAAGGAAGAGGTACAAAATTTGAACAACACATCAGAAGAGACTGCTTTAGACTCACCTGGAGGGGGAGGTGATGATGAATTATACAAAGAAGAAGACAAAGGAGAAGAATACAAGAAGAAACAAGGTGAATTAACACCGCTTAGGGACCCTATTGACGAAGCTGAGACCTCCAATAAAAGAAAGGTTTCCCCCACAAAACCTACATCATGGAAGAAGTCCAAAGATATTAAACCACAAATGCAGACTATTCTCATGATGGATTACATATATTTCATCATCGTCATTGTCTTATATACCTTAGAAGATGTCTTACAACAAAATGAAGCCAAACAAGAGACCACGCATGAAAGAATTGAAGTAGAGTTGAAAGGGGTACAACCGGCCCTCCACTCCAGCTACAGAGTGTCTACTGCACCCCCATCATTAGAAGGAATAGGGTTGGGAGACGAACCTTCCCAGCTCCGTTGAATAGAAGATCCGACCAAAGCTCTCCTTCATCATGTTTAGGAAGAAAAAGAACAGGCCAAAGAGGCCTTAAAGCAAGAAAAAGAGGAAGCTAGAGAACAACACTGTCTTGCGCAACAGGAAAAAGATGACATCCAAGATAAGTTTGTAGAGGATAGAGTGCAAATTTAGAAGGAGAAGGAATAGATTCCCGTAAAGCATATTAGATTTAAAGAAGAATTCATTAGAGCACTTCTCTCTGTGATGGGCTTAGAACAGATGGAAGAAGACCCAGTAGAAAGACAAGTAGGAAATCTTACCGAAGCCATTCAACAGCTCCAATAGAGAGTCGAAATAGAGTTATAAGTAGTGCCAAGCACTCTGTAGGAAGTGCGAGACCAGAGAGAAGAAACTGCCCGAAGATCAGTCCAGAGAATCAAGGCATTGGCCTTAGAATGTAAGAAACTCAGTAGTCGAAGTGCACAGACTTACGAGCGCCTTGCAGAGGACCCTGAACTAAGGACACTAGAGTCATAGATTCAAGAGGCCAAGAAGAAAGAAGAAATGGTGCAAGCACAGTTGAAGCCACTAAGAGCAGTCGAGAGGATGAAACGATCCCACGAACAATGCACAATTCAGAAAAAAATTCCATTCAATATAGAGTAAGGTCATGGAAGTGACCCAACAACTCCAACTAGTGCAGGATGCAACTTGCATACTTTTTTAGGAGATCGAAGGACGAGGTGCAGAATTGGAACAAGTGGTCACCAAAGTGGAATAGTTCTTGGAAGGACCTATGATAGATAAGTTTATTCAAGAGTTCGCTGAGAAGGAGGCTCTGATGAAGCAACAGGTCGAAGCAGCTCGAGCCAAGCTCAAGGCATTTGAGGCAGAGTTACCCAGATCAGAGTGACTTGGGATGAGTCAGAGGTGATTGTTGGGGGCCTGTTGGCCCTTGACCAAGTTTTGGAGAACCTTGGTCATGTTATACAAATTTTGGGACTTCGACAGATTGGTTGAAGGAAAAGCAGAGATCACGGGATCTCAACCCCTTCTTAGGGCATGTTTTGGGTTTGTGGTTTATGTAACGGGTATGGGAGTTAGCCCATGGGTTTACCCATGTTTAGGCCCTTTTGTAATGTATAAATAGACAACTATGCGATGTAAGTAGGAGAGATCTAGTGGAATTGACTTAGTTACGATTTAGAGGCTTTTTGCATACTGTGTGTTAAGAACTTGCAGAGATAAGTGCAAGTGATTGTAAGAAGCTTGTGTGCAAATTATAAGAAATCTTTGTGCTTAAACCTAGCTCGTGGAAGGAGGATCTGGAAAGGTGCACACAGATCTACTATCCTATGCAGAGTGGGTTCCTGTGGCCGTGTGCTTGTAGAAGAATGAAAGAAGACAATAAAGAAGAGAAGAGTTGGTGGACGTAGCCCCACACTGGGTTGAACCATGTATATCATGTGTTGTGGTTTCTTTGTGCATTATAGTTGTTATGTTATTGATGTGATGTATGCTTAGTGAAATGATATATGTTATATTCATCCAATATAATAATTTAATGCTTAGTAATGTGAATGAATGCTATAACTGATATATGTATATGTGCTAAGTGTTGGATGCATTAGATCTTGTTGAATAGTGCACGACTTTGTAAATAGGATTTCAATCTACGATGTGAATAAGGGTTAAATGATGATGAATGTTAAATGCTAAGTGCTATGTTAAGGTGTTGTAATTACAGATCCATGTCCCAGCTAGGTTGCAGACATCTGAGTCCTGCAACCCCCCCTACCTCTACCTCGGGTGAGACTTCATCTTCTTTGCAGGTGTTTCTGAAAGGGTCGGTAGTTAGGGTTTTGTTGGTGCATTGTTGAAGTGTTGAAACCTGGGTCTACCCCTATGCCAACAACAGTATAAATCTCGACATGAAAAGCACAGGGTTGATCATCAGTTCCAAGTTGGAGACCGGGTATGGCTTCACATCAACATGGATAGATTGAAGGGTGAAGGAAATAAACTCAAGGCCATCTGATATGGACCCTTCACTATTTTGGAGAAAAGTAGTACCAATGCTTTTCGTTTAGATCTTCCACCTTATATGCATATTTACTCAATTGTAAATGTAGAAAACTTGAAACTTTTTTAGCCTCCCATGATCATGGATCAGGGTAAGGAAGTTTCAATACCTTCAGTTGATGAGTTTTCTCCTAAGTACTTGGATGGGTTGAAGGAATATATCATCCTAGACAGAAGGACGAGGACTTTACGCAAGGGTGATGTTGATTATCTTCGAGTGGGTTTAAAGGGAACACATACAAGCAAGGAAAAGTGGATTGGGAAGGACAAGATGAGGGAACTCTTCCCTCACCTATCTGTTGATTAATGAAAGATTTTGGTGGTCCAAAAATCTCTTAGTGGGAAGGCATGATCCAAAAAGGATCCAAAGAATACTAAGGATATCTCAGAATTCACAAAAGCAACTCAGGAAGCTCAGAATGGCCTCAACAGATAGAGAAAGGTAAAAAAATCAAAGTCCTCAAAACTTAGTGAAATTGGCATCATTGCGAAGAGAGCGTCACAATATTTCCAATGGCATAAACGGATCGTCAAATGGAGTTACAGATCAAAAGATATTTGTGGTCAATTTTTTGGTCAACCTAGCCTAGTCAGTGGGGATGAGTCAACATCCATACTGCTGATGTCAGCATCAATACAAATGACATAATCATCCTTACAGTGCATGTGGCACACGTAGAGGGAGACATGTGTCATGCTGACATCATCATGGTGACATGGTAGCACGAGAGCCTGCCACGTGTCACTCATTTTTGGAAATTTTCAGTCAAATACATGGACCAATGGGAAGGTGCCATATGGAAGTCCATACAGCCAAGTGGCAGATCATACAACTACCCGACAAGTGACATGGTACGCTAATGTGGTAGGATGACATGGCATAGGTGACGTGGTTATTCGTGTAATAAGGTGATGTGGGCTAATGAAAGGCCACCACATGGCCCAATCATGGGTTTCCATTTGGCAGAGGGAAAATTCCCAAGGATGCCCAATAACCAAATTTCAAAAAGAATAAAGGGTAGGTTGGTGCCAACCCCGATCCGCAAAAATTGGAGTAGTTCCACAAAAAAATGGTGGAATATCTCAAAAGTACTCCAAAGTTAGCAACATATCTAAACTATCCACCAAAGTTAGCGGCATATATCAATAATCTGCCAAAATCCGGTGATAAGGTTCAATGGATGGGAAAAATGTGAGGACTACGGGCTTGACCCAGGGACCTCCCCCAACAATTATTCCTTAATTTATCTCCGCCAACCAACTAGCCTAACGACTATGTTGGTATATCTACCCACCTATATTACTTAAGAACTAAAGTTTACCAAAGTTCGACGGTCAGGCAAAGGGGCGTGCGACCATATGGATGACATGAAAATCGAGGAATTTCCCATAAATTTAATTGCAGGTGGAAGCATGGAAACCAAGACAAATTTTCTCAAGGGCCTGAAAGTGTCAGGCTCAGATCGAGGTGTGGAGACAGTCATTTTTGGGTAATTTGATGCCACAAATTCAGTGGTGTTGTTTTTTTTATGATTTGAGCAAAGCTTCTGCAGCTTAACTCCAGAATGAGGTATACTTATGTATTTTTCCAAATTCTTTTGTTGAGTTAATAAAAAAGCCTACCCATTTGTGAGCATGACTCGAAGATGTAGTCCACCAGGGACACACTCTGTTATCAAGTTTTTTGTGTTCAGATATTATGCATATGTCTCTTCGTTATTGAGTTATTCCTTCTTTATGGTGCACTTCAATTTATTCTCATTTAATATAATTATTTAATAAGTCACATCGATGAAAAGATACCAGATCAATTACTTGGGTCATATCATTTCAGAGGAAGGAATAGTTGTGGACCCAACAGAGATAAAAGTAATTGAGGAATGACCAACACCAAGAAATTTCATAGAAGATCCTTTATGGGACTAATAGGTGTACTATAGAAGGTTTATTGAGGGATTCTCAAATATTTTGCATCCAATCACATACCTGCAGAGGAAAGGTTCATAATTTTTGTGGACTCCAGATTGTGCAAGGAGATTTTATCACTGGAAGATTTTGTTGACAAGTGTGCCAATTTGAGAATTGATTATCCTTATGAAGAATTTTTTATGTGCATGGATGCATGCAAGGAAGGACTCAGTGGAGTCCTGATTTAGAATGAACATGTCATATTCTATGAATCAAGGAAGGTGAAAGAACATGAAAGACTATATTCTACTCATGATTTAGAATTGGCAGCTATAGTGTACGCTTTGAAGATGTTGTGACATTATCTCATGGGTAAAATATTTGAACTGAGAACAAACCATTGTGGTGTGAAATATTTTTTTGGAAAACCAAGTATAAATTCCAAACAAGGTAGGTGGTTAGTGTTACTCGGTGAGTATGACTTCGACATAAAATATATTAGAGGAAAAGATAACAAGGTGTCTGACACACTCAATAAGAGAGTGCATGAGATGCATGCTACAACCATTAACATGTACTAGATAGATTTATGTGACATAATTTTAGAAGTTTCCAAATGAGATATGTGCTATGAGTACATAAAGGTGAACTTACAACAAGGTATGTCATAGTAGAATTTTGAAGGTTATGAGCTAAGAGAGGATAGTATCTTCATGTATAGATTCATAGTCTATGTGTCAAATGACTAGGAGTTGAAAATATTGGTATTGTTAGAGATGCATAAGGTTCCTTCTGCTAGACATCCAAGTTACCAAACAACTAAAAATAATCGACAAACAATCGAGAACACTATGGTTTATCCAAATACTTCTGATAATTATTTTTATATTTACTCTTGAAAAATAAAACTCTTTGATTATATATATTTTACTTACCCTATAAATATTTTCTATACATAGTCTTCATAGGGTTTTTATGAGATAAGATATCTCTTTAGTTAGACACCAGTCTTGAATTAACACTTTATACTCATTGCAGACTATTGGATATTACACATTATTTACTTCCTGTAAGTGCATGTTATTTGTATACTCACTATTTATTCTCTTTTATCTATGAAAAGGCTATATTCAATACAAGGTAACCATCATATAAAATCAAACAATATACATTATATGCATATAGTAGTTTCTTTTTGTAACATCCCTAGACTCCCAAGATGGGCCACGTCACATAGTATAAACTCATCCTCTAGGATATTCTTTGTAGCAACCAAGATCACTATTGGACAATGCTACTTACAAATTATTAATGCACGGATACGACTTATAAGACTCCCCATTAGAAGTAGACCATATTAACTGTGTATAACCTTAAGGTACCACACCTAAAATCATGTTGAGTCTCTTTCTATGAGTACACTTATTTTAATACAATTATAGTAGTGGAATAAATATCACAAATCCTCTAAGGGGTTTATCCCTTCAATACACATATATATTATTGTGCATGCAAATAGTCTCCTCACTTAATACTACTACATGTGCAATCAATCCAATGTTGCACGTGTATTCTATCACCTTTGTGTACGTGGACTGATTCACTGTGGACTCGATGACTCATATCATGCATTAGTATATTTTAATCATACCATATAGTATAACTTATAGGGATACTTAGGAATTGTCATACTTCTCATGAGAAACAATACATATATTTTCAATATACATGTAGCTAACAAGAAACAATTATAACTAGGATGCTCACATGTGACACTACATGAATAAGAAACCTATATATATATATATATATATATATATATATATATATATATATATGGGGTAACATTGCATAGAGTTAACCACAATATGCAGATGCAAATTCATACAGAATATAAACCCATTTAAAATATAACATTAGAGAACATATTAATTAAACAAGCATGTGAAGGACACTTATCTCTTATGAAAATTCACAACCTGTGTGCAGGACTTAGACGTTCCTCCTAGTGATATACGTTTTCATTCATAATACATCAACGACAAGTCACCCCCGATCCGGGCTTAAAATCCACAGAAAAAAAGGTTCCTACCTCCAGACTATGGTATGATACTTAGTAAAAGGCTTGTTCCAAGGTGTTGATTATTGCAACTAGCCCACAATCCCTCATTCTGGACATGCATGTCCCACCCTAGGAAGTGTTCCCCTTCTCTGCTCAATAGTCCTTTGACTACCCCACTTCCCTTCCAAGGCTATAACATCAGGTTGGAAAGGAATCCTTAGAGTCCTGTATTTAATGCCTAGTGCATTGAAGAACAATTCCCAACAGACTCTCACTTGGAGAGAGTTCTCATGGGCTTGAAAAATAGCCCCTTTGACGATAAACAATCCTTCACAAACATAGGGTTAATAAAAATGACAGTAAGTTAGAGAAAAATACGTATTCCTTTGCAATGGGAATTCCATCTAAAGGATTTGAGAATGAGTGATTCCTCGAATTACACTAACTCTAGCGATATATATTTCATGTCTTAAACTCAACACTTTTCACTCTCAGAAGTACCTTTAGCCACTTGGTGACTCGTTTCCTACCCCATGGAACTTACGATAAATACATATCCATAAATTAAACTTTCATAAATATTAATAAAATATTTCCTTGACTTATGCTTCTCCTTTTTCCTTTTCTATGAAGTTTTGCCCCTGTCTCTATTTCAACTAAGTTGAGTCTGCACACAATGATGTGATTGTATTAACAATATTGAGGGTGATTACATTTACAATACATGCACACTGTCCTTCTACATACAGGATTACCAGCCTTAAAATACAAGGATGTATGAAAAGGATCATTGGCCTCAAAACTACGTGCTTAATATAATGTGTGCAAGACACTGGAATGTGCACACTCTTCTTTTGATAAGCCATCCTCACACACTTTCATAAGTGTGTGCTAGACTATAAAATTTTCACTTTCTTTATTTGATGCACAATCCTCGTACAATCACCAAACTATCGAATGTGCACATAAAACTGAATTCAAGACTTGCTACTAACAACTCACTAGTTTATATAAATATATATATACATTTATATTTACATTGACAGTTGGGGTTTGGCCTAGGGGTATTAAATTACCCTCCCCCTTATTTATGCACTATCCTCAGTTCATTACATACACATGTATAATCAAAATTTCAAAATTCCTCAAAGAGATGTGGATACTTGTAACATCCCGGTTCTAACCCTTATGAACTATAATGTATTATGTAAATATGACTTAGGCTGGTGAGTCGGTAAAGTTGAAAAGGGGACAGAGGGCCTAGGAAATGTGATACTTCATATACATTAATAAAATAAACCATTGGTTGCAATACCGACAAGGACAAAAGAGATAGGGGGCTATGATTCCATGAGAGAGGGGGCTTTAGGGGCTAAGACTTTTTATTATTATTTTATTTTACCCATAATTGATTTTATGGAGAAAAGGTATTACATGAGCTTCTTGGGGGGGAGGCCATGTGGCTCTTGTATTCATGTGATTTAAACATCCCTTGGGAGTTGTTTTGGTTCTTCTTCTTCTTCTTCGTCTTCTTCCCCTGGTTCGTTTTGTTCCCTTGTTATTCTTTCCTCTTAACTCACTGTTTATAGTTCGTATGCTCTTGCGTTGATCATGGAAACGAATGGAAGGAAGAGGAGATCCATTGATGAATGGCTATAATAATTATTGAGCATTCTAGGAGGGAATGGATGCCTGTGTGCATGATCTTGATGGAAGTTCGGATAGAACTATCCACAAATGCAAGTCCCGAGAGTCCCAACAAGGATATTCTTAACCATAAGCATTGGAGCCTTAGAAGGAGATGGATAGCCTGAGGGACTATGTGGCATAGAAGGGGGTCCATTCTCTTGGGGTTGTGCAGGCTGGGTAGAAGAGAGATGGTGTACTTGGATTTTTGTGAGTGTTGAAAGGCCTGTGATAGCTTGAGTGATGAGAGGACTATTAGTTATGAGACTGATGACAATTCAAATTGAATTGTCCACAATTGAGAACCCTTGGAGTCTCAGTAGGTATATTTCCTGACCAGTTGCACTGGATCCCTATAGAGAAATCGGACAACCTAAGGGATTGCATGAAAGAGAAGGGTGTATGTTTCTTTGGGTGGTGCAGGATGAGGGGGAAAGAGAGTTGGAAATTTGGGTTTTGTTGTGTGGTTGGGAAACCTGAGAGCTAGTTAGCCAATTGTTGTGTGTTTAGACTTGGCCTAGGACCCATCCTTGTGGATTCATAGCCCTGGCTCGAGGGTGACCTATTGTTGAGAGTAAATGAACAACAATGTCTATGGTTGGATGGAACGTCCTTGGTCTGCAACCACTTGGTGAATGTTTACTTGCAAAGATAAGTGATCTCTATGTTTTCTATGTAATGTTTATTTCCAATATGTATTTAATTATCTCTGAGATATGTATTTTTAATGTGCTTGTCTGTTGATTATTTGTTGTGTATGGCACATTGTTTATATATTTTATGTTGTGGCATGAATCTTGATTAATGCATGTGGTTATTTCATGCTTGTTTTCGGATTAAATGTTGGTATAATTTTAGATCCTTGCAAAAAATAGAGTCCTTGGACTGCAGCGTGCCCCGCCTGCTAGTGGCTAGGTGTGTTGTAGCCTGTTTAAGTGTCATAGCTTAGCCTGTGGGTGGCTAGGTATGTTACAGTTTGGTATCAGAGCTTCTGGTTGAAAAACTGGGCCGCTATGGGCCAGGTTTGTTGGTCAGAGTCTCATGGTTGACATCAAATTCTGATCTTGAAGTCGAAAATCTCAGGAGGAATGGCATTGCATATTTTGCGTAGGAACTATAACATCATAGATCCTTTGTAAGGGATCGAAGGATCATGACCGTCACTTTTGAATTCGGGAGTGATCGCCACTATGGGATCGAGAGAGATCCGAGATAGTTGGATCGGAGGGCAAGTGAAAAAGGGCCATCTGATGAAGGCAAAGCAGAGGTTAAGTCACAATCATCAGATCTCATTGGAGAGAAATCGATGGTGGGGAGGCATTGTAGGGATCAGGAAGAAAATTAAAGTTTCTGCAAGTTGTGAGCCTGCAATCACTCAGGATCGTTGATCTTGCTATATCAACTGATCCACGGTGGATATCGATCCCACTATGGACTATCATATTCTCTTTGTGAATATAGGTAAGGAAATTAAAGAGTGAGTGAGTTGAGTCTTTGCAATCACTCCTGGTCATTGATCTTCAATCAAGGGGCACGTGTCAACATATTGGTTAGTTTGAGAATTCAGAGCTCGGGAGAATTGGAGTGTGCTAGTATGGAAACTCCTAAAGCCCGAAGTTCCAAAGCCTAAAGAGCCGAAGTGGTGGGGCATGATGATGTCACCTGGAGGTGATGTGGACCTGGAAAGGTTAAGTAGTTTGAAAAATTCAGAGTTCAGGAGATTGAGGAATCCAAGCGTAAATCTTTCAAAGCCCGAAATTTTGAAGTGACGTGGCTCGCAAACATCACTTGGGATGACGTGGACACATGGTATATGTTCCATATGTGAGTGAGTTTTGAAACTGTCGAATATTGAAATGTCAGTTAGAATGTGACATGTGTCACCCGCCTGATTGGGACATATGTATGCTTCTAGTATTTCTCCAAGTGGTGACAAATTGAGCAGTACAAAGATGGGGCACTCCAGAGGAAAAAGATGTGAAATTTTGTGTTGGGTCAAGAACTCCCGAAGGATAGAGTACATATCGATTGTTGATCCCAGAAGACACACGACAATAGAACTTGTAGTCCATAGACTTGGTACTACGGGGGTTTTCAAGTCTCTACAAGTGAAAAGTGTCAAAGCCTGAAGTCGCAAAGGCATGCAAACCATTGATTTAGGATCCCTTCGAGACCTTTCTCAACCGTTAGATAAAGAAGTGGAAGGATGGTGTAAGAACTTCGGAAGATATCAATTCGAGAATTTGAGTGATTCAAGATTTGAAATGTCTCGGAGTCCTGGAGTAGTGAATTCATGTGGTCCATTGATCTAAGACCCTTCGAGATTTCTTATGACCTTTGGATGCAGTAGAGGGAGCAGAGGTAAGTACTTCGGAGGATTTCCACTCTGGGGAAGTGGAAGACTCGGGAATGGAAATACCCAGGAGCGTCGAATTTCCAAATTGGTTGAGCTTTTTCTATCTCAACGCCTAATTAAGCCATATTCGTTGATCTCATTCAAGGCTCCAGATGAGGGCAGGACCGTCCATTTAGCAGGAGATTAAATATTGACCGTCCATTTTTTCTAGTGGAGTATTTAAAGGCTTTGACAAAGTGCAACGTCGGGGCAAAACAAAATTTGACAGGGGAAAACAGCCAAAGTCCATAGGACTTGGTCCCAACAATGGTCTCATGCTAAGGTAAAAAGGGCCTGGAAGTAAACTAACCCTCAGACTTGGTGTTCGGGCAAGCTCTTGTGTAGAAAAACACAGAGTGGAGCGCTAAAGGGTGATTAAGCCCGCGGTTTCGAGCCATGATCACATGGAACTTGGTTTGAAGGAAGCACCTCTGCAGTTCTCGATTTTCTATATCAGCTAAGGGGTATAAAAGTGGTTTTTCAAGGAGCCCTAACTTTCATCTCTAATATTCGATTGGGGCGAGATTTCAGTCATTGGAAATATGATTCAAAGGAGAATGACCTGGAATCATTCTATTTTTGGATAACTATTATAATTGATATATTTTTTCTTCATGAGTTAAACAAAAAAGGTACCTGTAAATTTAATTGACAATTTTTGTATAATATGTATAATTCTAACCAGATGATTGCTTACAAGTTTTTCAGGATTAGAGGCATAACCAGATCAATTCAAGAATAGGATCAGATGTTAGGGTCATGGAAGCATGACATTTCTTACAAAATTTGGATTTGGTACTACAAAAGAAAGAATCCTCACATGGGACATGAAGCTAACAGGTGAATAATGTCATTAATGGGCATAGAAAGGAAAAGTAAGGCTCCATAGCCTTGAAGGTAGAGTTGTGTAGACAGATGCAAGCTTGATGTGAAAGAAAACAAAGAGCTTAAGAGGTGGTGTGTGAAAAATCTCTATGTGTCAAGCATAGGAGTCCAGGGAAGGTTTTTTTAGAAATGACTTATCTACTTGTGTAAAAGTACTTAGTGAAAGAAATCCACTTTTGATATCAGAGTTCACAGTGGAAGGAGGATGCCAATGCAGAGAAATTGGAATTCTCTCTCACTTTAAAAGTGACATTGAATGAAAATGGATTTCCATTGGGTAATGGTACTAAGTGGGAAATAATGGCCAAGTGGAACGTGGCTGGAAAAGTGTTCAAACCTAGGAAACCACAGTGTAGATGAGCAGAATGGGAGCACACAAAGAAGCAAGGATCTGAAGGAGTTCAAGGACAACCAAATATAGCATAAATAAATAAATAAGTGAATTAAAATAGAAATGCACTAGAGTGCATAAGGCATACAATGAAGTTAAATTGCATATGCATTAGTAGGCATGCTAACAGTAAATGCTTGGTGCATATGGATGTGTAATTTTGCATATGTACATGCTTGGATATGCATATAACATGATGGTGAACTTATAATAGTCTATTATTATGACATAATGTTTGAGTATGACTAACGATGGATTGTGTATTTAGGAAAACTGATACAACAGGGTTAAATATGTGTATGTTGTTGTTTCTTGTGAATTCCATCTAGGTGAAGACCCATGAGGGTGGCAGGAATGGTGATCAAAATGATGAAGGAGGAATTTTGTGAGCTTCTACAAATATCAGTTGGTCAGATAGAAACAAGTAGGTTGACAAAAACCAAGCAGGTATGCAGTTAGTTGATGTTGATGCATACATATTGAAGGCAATTGAGGTAAGAATTCCCTCAGTTAATTTCAATATTTAAATTAATACGTAATGGCCAAAGGCCTAGAGTATGAAAATGTTGTTGATGCTAGAATGCATTTAGATAAAATGTTGGTTTCATATTATGTTATGATTGGTTATGGGATCATAACTGGGTTAATTCAGGAGACATACTCCTATAACAATGAATATTCATAGAGATAGTTAGGTCTGATACCATAATATGGTTGGATATTGAAGGGTTATAGAGCTATGTGAGTGCTCAATGGTATCTACTATATATATGATGTTTGGATTGCAATCTATTTGCCAACACTGAAGAGAACTTAAGGATTATATTCTTGGTGTTGTGTTTGGGTGGAAAATGAAGGTAACCAAATAGTTAGGCAAGCAGTAGGAAGTGTGTGTATGATGTGTTGAGTCATTGGCGAGACCTTCCAACTTATCATGGTGCAATGCATGCCATAGTTATGTGGTATTATGTAGTCAATGCATGCATGCATTGTGTAGATGTGGCCATGGGTATTGGCACATTGATTGTCATTTTAATTAGTAATAAATTGTTGCATTATGAAAAGTATATGGTACTGAAAAGATGTATTGATGGATAGATGCATTATATTTAATATGAATGCTATCTTAAGGTGATTGGATTTTTGTTGTTACAATTTCAAGATCAGTTTTGGAATTATTAAAAATGTTACAAGTGGAATTATTGAATGCATTTTGGTGAATGCATGAATATATTATATAACATAGAAATGATTATGCTAACAACTGAAATGATGTGAGTATTGCTAACTCATGAAGTTGAAAACACTTCCGGAACTGTTAGATATTAGAACAAGAAAGTTGCAGGTTAAAAAAGCTACATAATGATAAATTATAGGAAATCTCTGTTGAGGGGACAAAGTGATAAAAATATTTTTGGACAGAAGAAAGAAAATATTGGCTGATAATACATGAGTATGTAATGATGAGATCATTCCAATTGATAGTTGGATTAATAGAAGTAATTGAATTGTAGTTGTAAACAATTTTGAGAGCACTTTGTGATTTTGTTTTGAATCATTGCCATGAGAATATATATATATATATATATATATATATATATATATATATATATATCTTGTACATGAGATATTGACAATTTGTTTGGTTGAGGAATGTTGAAATTGCAGGAGGAAAGGGTCTTGGATATGGCATTGTTGTAACCCCATAAAGAAGACCAATGCCTATTGTTGCAAGAGCCAAATTTTTATGAGCACAAGCTCATGTCTAGAAGTTTTATTTTTCCTATATAAAACAGTTTTGAGAACTATGATTTGATAATTACTGATGAATTGTTTTGGCTGAATGTAAATTGAATAAATTGCAGGTAGAATGGTCTTGGATATGGCAGGGATGTAATCCCATAAGGAAGACTGATATCTACAGTGGCGGAGCCGACCATTATGAGCAGAAAAGCTCATGCTTGGAAAATTTTGTTTTCCTGTATAAAACAGATTTGACATTTATGATTGGAAATGGTTATAATGATATCGTGTGATGACTGTATGTGTATAATACAGATGATATGTTGGATATGGAAGTTGGAAATCATGGAAAAGGTTATTTTTGGGACATGAGGACCCTATGTTAAGCCATGATCGCCCTGGAATATGTTGTGTTGTGGTAACACACGCCAGAGAGTCGCCTCGGCTATAAGACTCGATAAAGTCTCTAGAAATATTCTTGTGCAAGAAAGCCTTGGTCAGGAAAGATGGACTGCCTAAGGGATTGTATAGCAGAGAAGAGGATGCCTAAGCCTGGGCCTGGAATGTGAGTGACCACAAGGAGTATAAGACTTTGATAGATCTTGATTGGGGTCATGCACAAAATGGGTATGTCAAAGGAAAACAATGAGCCAAGTTAACGAGACATCCATATGGATGTAGATCCGTGAACCGCATAGATAAGTATTATACTGGATTATGAAAATGTACTCTTAGATTGTGAGCAAAAATGAAAATTTTATGCACAAATTGTGAATTGATATGTTTTTTTATTTGAAATGTTGTAGGAAAATGATGAATGGTGAAGATCTAGAAAAGTACCAGACTATGAGAGAAAAGAAGGTGATGTTGGAGAAACTGAATGAAAGTCCAATGGACTTGTTGTAGTTGCAGTTCTGGAAGCCACAACTCTGAAACTTCCTGGCCAAGTGTACTGAATCCCTAGAGAAAAGTGGAACAACCTAAGGGACTGCATGGAAGAGAAAGGGGTTCATTTCTTTGGGTTGTGCAGGGATGAGAGGGAATGAGAGCTTGCTGGTTGGAACTATTGCCAGAAATATAAATTCTGAAGATCATTATACATGTTTTGGGTCGGAATGCCTATGTATCCATGTTTAATTTTAGGCCAGAGTGCTTATGTATATAAGATTGGGTTGGATTTCCTATGTGGACTAAGGCCAGAGGGCCTGGATTTGTAATGTTAATAACATTGGAATGGTGTTGTGCACTAAGGAAAGTACCAAAATAAGGGGAGGGGGATGTAACATCCCAGTTCTAACCCTTGTGAACTATGATGTATTATGTAAATATGACTTAGGCTGGTGAGTCGATAAAGTTGAAAAGGGGCCAGAGCACCTAGGAAATGTAATACTTTATATACATTAATAAAATACACTACTAGATGCAAGACCGACAAGGACAAAAGAGATAGGGGGATGTGATTCCATGAGAAGGGGGGCTTGAGGGGCTAAGTCTTTTTATTATTATTTTATTTAACCCATAATTGATTTTATGGAGAAAAGGGGTTACATGAGATTCTTGGGAGGGAGACCATGTGGCTCTTGCCTTCATGTGATTTAAACATCCCTTAGGGGTTGTTTTGGTTCTTCTTCTTCTTCATCTTCTTCCCCTGGTTTGTTTTGTTCCCTTGTTCTTCTTTCCCCTTCACTCACTATTGCTAGTTCGTATGCTCTTGGGATGAGCATGGAAACGAATGGAAGGAAGAGGAGAGACATTGATGAATGGATGTAATAATTATTGATCATTCCAAGAGGTAATGGAAGCTTGTGTGCATGAGCTTGATGGCAGCTCAGATAGAACTATCCACAGCTGCAATTCTTGGGAGTCCCAGCAGGGAGATTCTTAACCAGAAGCACTGGAGCCTTGGAAGGAAATGGACAACCTAAGGGACTGCGTGGCAGAGAAGGGGGTCCATTCTCTTGGGGTTGTGCAAGCTGTGTAGAAGAGAGATGGTGTACTTGGATTGTTGTGAATGCTGAAAGGACCGTGATAGCTTGAGTTCTAAGAGGCCTGTTAGTTATGAGACTGATGATAGTTCAGATTGAACTGTCCACAGATGTAATGCCCATATATTTCTAAACATCATTAAGTTTCCTAAACATTTTATGAAAGTAAACTGAAACAAAACTTCATAGCATGATATTGACTTTTTATAACAACAACTTCAGTAACTTAGATTTATCAATAAATACTAAATTCATGGCAGAATGAAATAAATACACAACTTAACAAGTACCTGGATCTGATGCTAATTTATGTTTCCTCTTTTCCTTGCTGCTGCCTTTCTGCTCCCTGCTACACAGATCAACCCTGCCACAAACAGGAAAATAACTGCCCAAAACTATTGTCCTCCCTGCCAACTAGGAAAACTACCTAGCTCCAGGATATCTACAGATATCCTGGCCCTCCGTGCCCAAAACCTCCAACAACTCAGTGCCTCCCCTGATCAAAATCCACAGTCTCAAAACTCTGTGCTCACAGTAAGTCCAAAAGTCCACAAAATACAATAGTGCTCAGAAACTCGCTGCTCACAGTAAAACACACCGTCCAGAGGCTCTCTGCTCACGGCAAAACACAACCGTCCATAGGCTCTCTGCTCACGGCCCAATACCATAGTCCCTGCCAATACAGTCGGCTCAGCAATACAGTCTGCATCATCCATTCCCCCTCCCCCGTCGAATGGTGCGCACATCCCCCTCTTCTCGTCCCTTATTCCTCCCTACCGACTCACGCATTAACTTCACAACCACCCCCGTCCTCTGTCCTTCATTCCTTCTTTAATATTTTTATCATCTCGGGATTTCTGGGCTCCTCGCCCTGCATACGCCACCCCCTACTGCATACGCAATCCTTGTTATATCATATTTTTTTGATCTCTTAAATTTAAGTCACAGGTCATTAAATGTGATCTTCAGTTAGGTTATTATTACTTAGTTAATCCTCAATTATTACTTTAATTAAATCTTACTTAATAATCTTTAATTATTTATTCAATCAGGGTCGTTACAACAGCTGAGAACCCTTGGAGTTCCAGTAGGGATATTTCTTGACCAGTAGCATTGGAGCCCTAGAGAGAAATGGGACAACCTGAGGGACTGCATGGCAAAGAAGGGTGTATGTTTCTTTAGGTGGTGCAGGCTGAGGGGGAAAGAGAGATGGAAATTCGGGTTTTGTTGTGTGGTCGGGAAACCTGAGAGCTAGTTAGCCAAATGTTGTCTATTTAGACTTGGCCCAGGACTCGTCCTTGTGGATTCATAACCCTCGCTCGGGGGTGACCTGTTGTTGAGAGTAAATGAACAACAATGTCTCAGGTTGGGTGGGACATCCTTGGTCTGCAGCCAGATGGTGAACGTTTACTTGCAAAGATAATTTCTCTCTGTGTTTTATGTATAATGTTTATTCCCATTGTGTATTTAATTATCTATGAGATATGTATTTTTAATGTGCATGTCTGTTGATTATTTCTTGTGTATGGCACGTTGTTTATCTCTTTTATGTTGTGGCATGGATCTTGATTAATGCTTGTGGTTCTTTCATGCTTGTTTTCGGATTAAATGTTGTTAGAATTCAAGATCCATGCAAAAACCTGAGTCCTTGGATTGCAGCGTGCCCCGCCTGCTGGTGGTTGTGTGTGTTGCAACTTGTTTAAGTGGCATAGCCCAACCTGTGGGTGGATGGGTATGTTACAATAATCTACCCACACACCATCCTCATGTTCCTAGGTTGCATCCTAGGGATCGTAACATGTCCACTGGAACTTTACCATTCTTACTGCATGATTTTGGAGTGTCTTGACTTTCCGATCCAATATGCACATTGGTTGAACTCAAAAGTCTCCCTCTTACTCCACCTAAATCAAATTCCAATCAATGACATGATTAGCATCAGGTATATAATTTTTAGGTAAAGAAAAATAGAATACATTATGAATACTCAAGGATGTAGGAAATGCAAGAATATATGCGACAAAACTGATCCTCTCTAGGATTTCAAATGGCCCACAATAGCACATTGCTAGCTTAGTACAATTCCCCAACTTTAGGGAACTTCATATTGATTTTACTTTTAGGAACACATGGTCACCCACTTTAAATTCTCTAAAAGTTCGGCCTTTATCTACGTAGGTTTTCTGTCTGTCTTGATAAAAATTTAAAATTTTCTTTATTTTTACAATCTTCTCTTCCATTTCCCGGAGCAGTTATGTCCCAACTACTGCACGGTCTGTTGGGTTATCCCAACTCACAAGTGTGACAAACTTATCTAAATAATCAACAAACAATAATCGATAACTAAAAATAATCGACAAACAATTGAGAACATTGTGATTAGTTGTCAATTATTGTTTGTCGATTATTATCTGTCGATTATTTTTTATGCTAGAAATATATGTTTTTATCCGAATAATTATGATAATAACTCTCACCATATAAATCTAAACAATAAAAATAATTTTCAAAATAATTAAATAAAATATTTCAAAGGTTTCCCTCGAAACCCTAAACCATGTGTTCGCATGAGATTAATTGTTTGAGTTTAAGTATAGTGTCAATGAAACCCTCATGCTGATATAGGGGGTCGATAGACTTTATATGCCTTTGATAAGTTAATATTCAAATACCAACATATTCATTAAATATGAGTCTACTTCCTTAAGCCATGGCTATGGATGGCATTACCAACCAACCCAAAAATGTAGAAAGGAAACATACAAGAGACTCATATGAATCCTCTTGACATTATGTAAGTAAATATTGTTTGGGTGACGCCTCTATGAATCAAATTGTATGGAATGTGACTCCAAGATCTTAGTAAAATGAGCACATGTTTTGGTAGTTTCCATCTCGGTGTGTGCTCAAGGGAATGCAAATGAATCCCCGTGGAGGACATATTTTGGTGTTAGAAATAAAAACCCCAAATAAAGAACAAAAGAATCTTTGGGAAGTGAGAGTAATGGAGATATCCTTACCTTAAGAGCTCAATTATATTTCCCATCTACTCAACATATAAATCATGGATTCCTTACTCAAAAACGACCTACAGAAGACATTATTTGAGAGCAATGTTGTCCTTAAATGATAATTTTAAGAACCTCAGATAAGAAACACGGACTAAGCTACGTGTTTATTTTATGGCTAACAATCAAATCTCAGTTTAATTATGTCGGATACCATGGCCAAGTTTGGTAAGATCAAAACCCTCTTAGGGTAAGTTTTGTTGGTAAGATCAAAACCCTCTTAGGGTAAACCAGAGCAGATGAAAACCTCACGGCACTCCATGAAAATCGAGAAACCTCCATGAAGCTTGACAATACTCTAATCTTAAATGGTGATAGTATTGTTAGATATCTTCTGTATCCTCAGATTTTGGTAGATGACATGGAACATTTTACCCTTCCCAAGTAGGATAACCCAAGCTGCCACTCAACTGAAAAGTCGATTTCACTCCCAGTTCAAGGTTAAGGGAGTACTCATTCAATTTAAAGCACTTAAATAATTTTTCATGGTTTACAGCAGTGGGTATAGGTTTTGGTGTATTGCTAAGTGAAGTGCCAATGAGGTTAGGTTTATTTATATGGAACTCTCATAGAGTATTACTTTATGGAGTCAATAATAAGTTTTATATATGTTTATATGTTTGAATGGGAATAGTTATGCTTATATAGTACACTCCTAGAGTATTCTTCTATGGATATTTTAATAAGTTTTATACATATGAATGGTATTAATCTTTAAAAGAACGGTTGATTATAAAGTGTGAATATGATAACCTAGCTTGTATCTAATGGCAGGGTATCTAACGGTGAGAATGGTATCATTATGACAATATGGAATTAAGAATTGAAATATAGTGTTACAGAAGATATGAATAAAAGTTTAATAAGAAACAAGTACCTTAATATCTTATACAAATATTCCATTTATTGAAGAAGAGATTCATCTCTACAATCATCTTAAATGATTTCCAGTTAGAAAAAAAAATCATTTTATTAAGTAGAAAACATAATACACAAAGGGAAGATGAATATTACCTATTTTGACAAGAGGTTCGATTAACGTTAAATATTAAACCAATCATCAAAATCATGCTTGAGTATGGAAATAATATATTTTACTCTTCCATGGATCACCATGACAAATTTTATATAGAAAATTAATACTTCAGATAATACATGAGTATACTTTTGATTTACTTAGTCAAAGAGACAATGAAAATTGATAACATGAGAATAACATTATCGGTAATATTTAAAAAAATAAAAATAAAATTATTGGAATGGTGACATTATAGTTGACTCCTTCATTTTCCTCCACAATATGCCAAAACAAAAAATACATAAAATAAAACCCTAAAAAGGGTGAAATCATTCCCTAGAAGGGTGACTTAGGGCCCAAAAATGTGATGTCTAGCCTCAAGAAGTGGATCGTTGGGCCTCCAAATGCCATGTGTCATGACCCTATGTGTAAAAGTGCCATGTAATGTGTCTCATCAAGTCAAACCACCTCCAGAACCACATCATCCATCAAATCCTAGCCTCCAAGGTGACGTCAAGGGATAGAGGGTGATGTCTTGGGACTTCAAAGGTCACATCCTAGTATAGAAGGTGATGTCATGTGCTATTCATCATCCCCCACCAGAAAAGGTCTTGCAAAAGACAAATAAGTACACCCTTCAAGTGTCCACAATTCGTATGAATCATGCCAAGTAAGCCACATTTAGGAATAAAAACACCCAAACAAGTGCATCGAATCCCCCCTTTTCAAATTAAACAAATGCTGAAAGAAATTATAAATGTTTCCAAATTTAGGTGTGGGAGGGGTGTCATGGTACCCTATTGGGTAGGCCAATCCCCAAGTTGAGGAATGTTTCCCAAGCAGACCCTATCTAGACCATGTAATTATTATTAGATGGATTGGGGGAAATACTATTGGGCATGGGGTTCTCAATGTATCAAGGGTTCATATTGCCTCATTTATGGCTGTGTTTGTGGAGGGCATGCTACATCCTTGAGTTTCCCTTTGTTTGCAATGTAAAGTTTTCCAAGAATTTTATTTTCCTTTTTTTTTTATTAAGTATAAACATTGAGTTCTATGTGAAATGGAAATAAAATAGAACTAGAATGCCACTTGAAGGAAGAGTACATTGAGTGCTATGTGCACTAGAAATAAAAGAGCATTTCAATGCACTCCCCTTTCAAGAAGGACACTTTATTTTTATTTATTTTCATTTAAAAGTCTTGTATTCCTTTAGAGAAGAGTTTGATTTCTCTTAGGACATTAGGGTGAGGATTTATGTATGATTTCATCTATAACACCTCTGGTTGTTTATCCCCTTCTTCCCATGAAATGAGGTACAAACCCTTGTTGGGTTCAATGAACTTGAAAACCAAAAAGATGAGGAAATGAAGGGGAAGAGGTGTGGAAAGTGGTAAGTATGAGGGGGAAAGGTAGGATGAACATTCAAGGAAACCCCCCAATAGTAACCATTTTCTTGAGGGTAACCAATTTACTAGGATACCATGCCAACCACCAAGGTGAAATTAGTCAAAAGATATAATTTCCAAGCAAACCTTCCATAGTAAAGAAAGGAGTCTTTGCAACATGCTTAAATTCTTCAAATATTAAAGTGAAAATTACTGTGAGACTGGACTTGTTACCTCATGAAGAAACACTTGTTGTCTTCTAGGAGCCAATTTGGTGTAGTGGACATTTCTTTGCTATTGATGATGATGGTGAATTGTGGTGAAGAAGAGGGGCTCTGTGGGCTATTTTATCCATATGGGTCTTGGAAAACTGTGTCCTCTACCTGTGGGCCTCGAGACATAATATCCTTAGTTACCCCTAGGATGGGGGGTAATACACCCCCAAATAATCCTTCCCTTTTTCCTGAAATCCTTTTTCCTCTTTCTCTTTTCCCCTAAATAGTATTACTCTTACAATTTCTCTCATCCTTATTCTTCTCT
Organism: Picea engelmannii; assembly: GCA_009831015.1. Taxonomy (NCBI): domain Eukaryota; kingdom Viridiplantae; phylum Streptophyta; class Pinopsida; order Pinales; family Pinaceae; genus Picea; species Picea engelmannii. Next base: position 260,259 of record ML793849.1, read on the forward strand.
TCCTATCCTCCTCCTACTCCTCCTCCTCTTTTTTTTAAATTATTTCTTCCTCTTCTTTTTATTATTTGATCTCCCCCTATGGATCTACTTTTTCTTCCTCCTCCTCTTTTTATTCTACCCCTCTTCTTCTATCTCCCCTTATTGTTATTTATCATTCACTTTCTTCTTCTTCTTCATCTTCCATATTGTCTTCTCTTATCTTCCACTTTTATCTCTTCTGATCCAAGGGATCAAAAAATGCTCAAAAATCAAAGTTCTCTAAATTGCTAGAAAATGGATTCATTGCGTAGATCTCATTCTCATGATCCCAACACAACTTGAACAGGATAAAATGAAGTTCGTATGAGAGATATATCACATTCTATCCATTTTCCCAAATAGGAAAAAAAATGTTTATTGTACATTCCGTACAGGCCACGTGGAAGCTGACCGTATGACTATACCGATGGCGTGGATTGGACGCGTAGTAGAGTGTGCTAACATGGCAAGTTGAGTTGGTAAGGTTACATGGACCAATCTACGTCTGACATGTGGCATGTTTGAAGGTGAATGAAAGGGTGCCATATGGCCTAGCCAAGGGCTTCCACATGGCACCCCCTTGTTGTAGTGTAAAATTTGGTATTGGATATGTCGGGGTCGAACTTGTGACCTTCAAGCATGGGCAGAGTCTTGGCAGAGGCCGGGCTACTAGCCTGCCTATGGGTGGTTCTTAACACTATAGTGCAAAAATATTTTTTTGAATTTGCATATGGGTTCATTCCAGAAGGAAGAGGGTTGGAGCTTAGCCTCATCCCTCAGTCATGGGAATCTAAGACATGCCATAGGACTAACATCGCAGGGTTCCAATGGTCATGCTGGTGGGTGTGGAATTTTAGTTCAATGCTCGGCCACATGGGGCCACGTGACCACAACCTCCATTGGGAAAGGTGCTAACGCCGTAATGATGTGAAAAATACTCCCTATTCTCGGAACAACGCATGTGTCAGGTTTAGGCACGAGAAAACTCACAGAGCCAAGTTCAGTCACACAGAGGTGTGTTTTAGTGAGAAGGTACAACAAGTTATTGGGAAAAACTTCCATGAGGTGTATGTTTCTTAATTTTTGGCCAAACTAGATGTAGGAAGAGCCCATCTAGGGGATTTTGGGCATTCTTGAGCCATTAGATCCATCTATTTTTCATTATGAGCATTGTAAAGTACATATTTTAAAAATTTGGGCATATAATGAAAATTATCCATTAGAAGTTGGACGAGGAGATGTAGCCCAAGAGAGGGGTGAAGTCCTTTATCATTTTTTTGTGTTATGTGTTTATTATGATGGGTTTTGATGACGGTTTATGCTGTTCATTTTAAGTAAAAACTCATTAAGTTTATTTGCTTGCAACTTGATCCAATTTCCTAAGACACATACATATTCCACTTGCAAAATTTGTATACAAAAACCTTTTTCATTTTTAGATCAAGTTGGTATCAGAGAAAAGATTTTTGAAGGTTTGATTATTTGAAAGTGTTTTGTTTTCTAATGATTACAAGGTTGAAGCTCACAATAGGACAAGGTCAACTTGTAGATCCATGTTCTGAAATTTCAAGAAGGAGAACCATACATTCACCTCAAGCTTCAAGGAGGAATTCACCAAGTATGGCTCATGAGGAGAGCCATGAAATCCCTACTTTAGAAGATGAAACTTTCGGAAAATCATTTTATGATATGACATAAATGGTGAAAGTTTTATTTGAAGAAAGGAATTCAAGGTTGCAAGGTGAAAGCTCGAATCCTCCAAGAGGTAATGAAGATAGTGGTAATAAAACTACAAAAGGAAATGGAGGGAATGGTGATAATCCACCTCCTTCACCTCCATCTTCCACTTCTTCTACCATTTCACAACCGCCTCCAAATTCTCCAAACGATCATGGTAAAATTCCTCCGCAAACTCCTTTGCTTAACCTTAATATTCAGTTTAAATTGCCTATGTACAATGGAGAGGTAAATGCTAAGAAATTGGATAATTGGATTCGTGAAATTGAAGTGTATTGTAGAATACAAAGAATCCAAGATGATGAAACAAAGATTCAACTTGCTTCTCTTAGATTGGAAAGTGCAACACTCATTTGGTGGGAAGCCAAAACTCAAGAGGACATGAAGAAGAATGGTAAAGTTTTATCCTCTTGGAATGATTTTATTGTTGCAATTAAAATGAAATGTTATCCATTAGAATACATGCAGAAAGATATCATGGATTGGAAAAATTTTAGACAAGCTAAAGGTAAAAGTGTGCAAACCTACACTTAAGAATTTAGAAGAAGAGCTTTTATTTTGGGTATAGATTGATATTCTCAAGAAACTTTACTCAAATACATTGGATGATTTCATAGCTATTTGAGACACACAACTATCATGTTTAACCCTACACATATAGATGAAGTTTGTGTACAAGAAACTCATTTGGAAGCAAGAGGGAATAATTCTCCTCAATAGGGTAGCAAGAAGCCATTTTTTAATGGAAACAAGGGAAAGATGAAATTCAAAGGAAATGTAAAGAAGAATGCTCCAGTAAAGAAAGAGGGAGAAAAAATATCATGTAAATATTGTTCAAAAGATGGCCATGATGAAGACCATTGTTGGAAACTTCATCCTAAAATGAGACCCAAAAAGTTCAACAACAAAACTAAACCAAAGACTACTGCAACTACACAACATGATTTAGGATCTGATTCAGGAGATGAAACAAAAATCACAACCATGTGTTTTCAAGGTAAGGACTCTATTGAAAGTACTAGTTCTTCAGCCTCAATGAAACTCAACATGAAAAATAAATAATAGATCTTTTCCACATAAGGGTAATTTCAACGCATACCAAGATAGATACTCTATTTGATATTGGTTCTCAAGCAAACCTCATTTCTGAAGACACTATCAAGAAATTGTATTTGGAAACTACTCCTCATCCTAAACCATATTCTCTAGGATAGATATGTGACAATGCCAAATTTCATGTGAGAAGAAGATGTAAACTTCGATTTGCCATCATTGAAAACTTTATAGATGAGGTAGAGCTTGATGTTATTCCATTGGATATTTGTGGTATTGTGTTGGGAAGCCCATATTTATATTACAGGAGAGCTATATTTCATTTTCATGAGAAAAAATATCATTTTTTTTAAAATGGAGTTGAGTACATTGTTAGAGCACATACAAAGAAGTTGAATTTGTCACATGTAAATGCTGGAAAAATGAAGAGATTAGTCAATGCTAGTAAGAAATGTGTACTCTTGATGATCAAATCCAAAGACAATGTTGAAAAAGAAGATTTCCAAGGTTGTGATGCAAAGTTAAAATATTATTTATATGAGGTTGTTAACCAATATGATGAGAGGTTTCAGGAACCAAAAGGATTGCCTCCTAAAAGAGGTATCCAACATAAGATTCAATTGCAATGATATTGTCCTGTTCCAAACATTGGTATGTACATGATGTCATTCATGGAGAATGTTGAAATTAAAAAAAAAATCCAAGAGTTTCTTAACAAAGGGGTTATAATGGAAATCACATCTCCATGTGGGTCACCAATTGTTTTAGTACAAAAGAAAGATGGCACATGGCACATGTCTGTAGATTTTAAAGCCTTGAAAAAAATTACGGTAAATAATCGTTATCCTCTTCCTATAATTGATGATTTTCTTGATCAATTAAAAGATGCTAAGTATTTTACTAAGTTGGATTTGAGAAGTGGATATCATCAGATTAGGATTACTGAAGGATACACATGGAAGCCAACTTTCAAAACAAAGCAAGGTATCATTCACAAATCTGATTTGAGAAGTGGATATCATCAGATTAGGATTACTGAAGGATACACATGAATGTTGCTTCGTGCAACATTCATGGGAGTTATGAATGATGTTTTAAGGCCTTTTATTGATGATTGTGTAATTTTATACTTGGATGATATTTTGATATTTAGAAAATCTCATGAAGAGCATGTTAGGCATGTGAAAAAAGTTTTAGATGTCTTGAAGAAAGGAAATTTGTTTTTAAAGATGTCTAAATGTGAGTTTGGAAAGACCTCACTTGTTTACTTGGGACATATTGTTGGAGGAGGAGAATTGAAAATAGATCCTTCAAAAGTCAAAGTCATTTTGGATTGGACCAAGCCCAACAATGTGATAGAG
>ML793849.1:295097-310082 GCA_009831015.1 Picea engelmannii
ATATGCCCCAATTAAGGGGTAATGAGCCAACATTAGGGCTTAACACCTTGCTTGTAGTATTGAGCCTTTAGCCAATTCTCACTTTGCATTATAAACCGTTGCCTAAGTAGTTTTGCATCCTCAACCAAGCAGAGCCTTGTTTATATCCTTCACAATTTGACACCCTATACCTTGGAGGAAACATCACCCCGAGTGTCCATCTCCCGCATGCATTTCCTTGCATTAATCATAGGTATGTTCCACTGCTAGAACTAGTTTTTCTTACTTGGGACACTCATTTCCTCCTCTGTATCATAGCATTCATTTGTTATGAAAAAAAAAATATGGGCAGGAAGGGAGTACTATATTATAATTGGCAGTAGTCATGTCACCTTTGAATAGAGTACAAAATTATCAAGTCCCCGTCTCATCATAATTTTGTGTTTTATCATGGCCTTAGGAAGTTGATCTCATTACAGAGTTTTCTCTACCGATTGGTTACTCTTCCAATCCATATAGAGAACGTTATTGATGCCTCCTTCATATAATCATCACATCATTGAGTCTATGTTGGCAGAGTCCACCACATGCCTCATGCTCTTTTTCAAAGGAAGTCTCACAACCTGCGTCAGCCACTCCTCATAAATATTGACTTTGCATATCGGCCATACCCTCAGTTTGTCTCATAATCACATGATACTATGGTCTTATCATGCACCCTGGCTCTACTTGCATCATCTGTAGGTCACCTTGAACCCAACAATTGACATTTCATCATTGGTCGTTGACTGGGTGGTTTCCCTTGTGCTCGACAACAATACATCTATTCACACTTTGGGATTCATGTAGTGTCTTGGATGCCATTAGCCTTATTGATGGTTTCCTCACCTCTGTCAACAGTTTTCATCATTGGCTGCTATTCAAAGGGTCTTTTTCATGTACTTCTTGCATTTGATACACACGAAAGATGCATAGGGTATTTGGTTCATGAACATGTTCTTCGTCCGATCTCCACCAAATCATGAAGCTCCTACTTTGTTCCTCGTGCTGACTGATGAGAGATGCCTTAATATTCTCCTTTCAACATGTCTCTTTCCATCGACTTCATCTCATCTATTTTGGATACGGGACCTAGCGTTTTATGGGTACCTTGAGGCTTGCAGTCATTAGTGGAAGGATCTCTCGCCATTGATAGATGGGAATACATCAATGTCTCCTAATCAATGGATTTCTCAAGTGTTCGACACTGACTCCTTTATTCACACTTGTATGAATGTACTCGGTGCCTTGATACCTACTTTCATTATTGGTAGGTTGTCTCACATTTGTTAATGGTATACCTCAATGACTGGTAATCAAATGATGTCTCATTATGTTGGACCTCAACTCCTTTATTCACATGATGTAGACTTGCACCCTGGGCTGATAGTGTAGAAGACTTGAAGACATCACTATGTGGCCACAACTTTCCTAAGCTATTGCTTCCCTTTCATTGGACCAACACCTGTTCAACTTTAGTGATAATGGGAGATCAAATTGTACTCCATGGTATACAGATGTATTCAAATTGATTTTGAGACTGGTTTCACTGGGCCTTGTTCATGACTATGACAGATTTTGGCATATAATTGCAATTGTATCATCCTATTGATGGCCATAGACACTTATTTGGTATATTTTCCACATGGATCTGCATTTTATTCTTGGCAGCCATGTATGCAAAGTCAGTACAGAATGTAATAAGCAAAATGAGTTCGTCTAGCTGGTTCTCTACCTCTCCACTCCTGGGTTATTTATAATGTATTTCGACCATCGTAGATACTCCTCTGATATCACACATTAGGGGGCATCTGTTATAGAAATATTTGCCTCACCATTGCTATCTTGCATAGAGGGCATTTTTCCATTTCCCTATGCAGACTTATCATCCCTTTTTGATGAATCAAGAGACAAAAATATACATTTTCCACATATACACACCCTATCAGCTATACAACAAATGTATACACAGACTTCTCCACTACAGCCTGCGTACATTAGGATTTGTGCCAGAAAATAGAAAAATGGAGTTGGGTTTTCATGTCACGACAAGATATCTCTGATCCTTACCCTTCCATATACTAGAAATGTTCTGACTCGGCCCTTCAATTTCAATTTGAAGGCTATAAGAGAACAATTTTGAGCTATGGAAAGGAGGAGAAAGCATTCAACTTTGAGAGAAAAGTTATTCTGGAGACATTACTTCATATTGAGTCTGCATCCCTTTGTCCCTCAAGTCTGAACATAGTGTTTAGCCCCCAAGCTCTTTCCCTATTGTTGAGAGAACCTCATTTTCTCTCTCTTTTGAGCTTGCCTTTGGTGGAGGATTGAAGTGGTGGAGACCCAGTTGGAAGGAACTTCATTCCTTGGTTTCAAACCGTGTCGACACGGAAGTCTGTAATGTTGACACTTCTATTGATCAATCATTAATAGAAATAATCCTTTCCCATCCTATTGGTATCGTGAAAATATATGATTATTATCCATGGGCATGTTTGTAATGTTTATTAATGGATTATGCTATCTGATGTGTCAACCCCTTTTACATTATCACTATATACTTGTGTTTCTTGTTCGTTGAGAATTTATTGCAGGTACAAAGCTTTGGGTCAAAGTGCTCAATGGTGGAACATCATCAAATGTTGGATCAAGGTAGGCCGCTTTCTTATCTTGCACATTAGTTTATATAACATACAATGGAATTGAGGTGATTTTTGTAGTCATACCTGTCTGTTTTGGTTTACCCTTGGCCATAGAGATTTTTTCCCTTGTAACACTAGGTAATTGGGGAGTGTGGTGAGAATACCTTCCTTGCTAAGAGGGAATGTTGATTTTTGTAGCTTCGGGTTGGTATTCTCACATGACCTAGGTTTCAGGAACGTCAAAATCATCATTAGCACCGTATTAAACTTTTTTTGGGGTGAAATCCCCTTCGGTTGGAGCTAGGGGATATGTGGATCTCTATCAAGGATTCACACCCACACAAGTGATTAAAATATTTTAATTAATTTTTGACTTAGTTGAAGGGATTTTACACACTCATTTGGACTTGTATAAAAGGAGATCTAAGATCATAATGACATTCTTATGGAGTGATAAGTTTGGAAAGAGATTGGTGATTTCATTCCAACCCTTGGTGACCTTAGTATATCCATGGAGGAGGTTGCAAGGCCTTATTTTTATTGTCTTATTCTTGTTCTTGGGAAAGTTCTTTGCAACAAGAGACTCAACTAGAAAAGGCGAGCTACTACAGGTCTATGAGAGTATTCTAGGCATCTTTGGAGAGCATTATGAGGCCTAGGAGAGGCTCAACCTACTAAAAAAATCCCAGTCACGGCTATAGGTGGACAACAAGGTCTATTGGGGTAGTTTCTATGTGGTTTAGTGAAAAAAGAAGAACCGAAAAAGGACTGATTTTAGATCTTACCTAGTAGAAACTAATAGAAAGGTTGAAGGAGGGGCTATAATCTATGTAGGGACTATTTGAAGAGGTTGAAACCTATGGATAGGATAAAAGGCATGTGTAACAACTAGTTGGAGAATTTGTAGGCCCAGGAGAGGGATCATCCTACAAGGAGGAATGTAGTCGTAGGTCTAGGGGGCTTGGCCAAGAGGAGATAGGAATCCACAGGTCCTGAGAAAGATTGTCTAGCCTAGTGATGAAGGAACATATTTCCACCTCAAAAATGTGCCAACAATCCAACACATTAGTGTGCATTCAATAAGGGGAGAGGCATCAACCCTCTCAATTTTCCCTTGAATTAAAAAATTCAATGTAATTAAGCGTTATTAATTATTGTAAGGCTTGAGTAAAGCAAGCCATTGCCTTTGTACATGTTGTATATAGAGTCACCTTTAATAGGATGTGGGTTGTATAGATCCTAAGCATCACCTCATATTTGAGGTTGTACATGAACATTCATTGTAATAAGACTTAGTAGATAGGCATTTTAATTGTGATATGATATCACTAAGGCGGTTTGGAGGGAAAGCTCGATGAGACCCTCTTGTATAAATCATTATAACATATGCCTAGTAGAGGATGTTGAAGGTTGTTGAATACCATTGTAATATAAGGGGAGATCAGAGGAGAAAGGATGAAGACTATATTGCAGTCTGAGCTTGTACACATTGTAATCAGGGATTCAGATATTAATACAAATGACCAGTTTTTCCTTCATATAAGGTTCTTTGTGATTATATGTGTCCTATGTTTATTTATGAATGTGTTTGTTGAGTGTTTATGTGAATTCCATGGATGTATTAATGTTTCAATTTGAAGGAGTAAGATAGAATTCCCTATCTTTGTGAGATTCTAAGAGTTCTGGGTTCTTTAGGCTTGTGCAAGGAGTGCACACCAGAGTATTGAAATTCTGTGTAGCCAACACAAGGAGTGCATTTTTGAATTTTGTTTTGAGTTCGGAAAAGAACATGCTAGGAGGGCACACTGGAACAATTTAAACCTCAAAAGGAGCCTCAAAGTTACTGAACACTCTAGAGGAAAGCCTGTGCATAGAAAACAGAGCCAGAGTTACTGAATACTTTGTAACCTTAGCAAGGAGTGGCTTGAGAAGGTGCAAGGAGTGCACAAGAATCCCTTTGAGGAGAAAAATGTCTAAACCCTTTGAATTATGAGTAATTTCATAAGCTTAGAAGAAACAATGGAGTTACTGAACACTCTGAGGACAAGTGCAAGTTTGCACAGAGGTGAGCACAAGGAGTGTGCCAGAGGTAAAGTGTTTTAAACTTTACAAGCTCAGGAGGACGAGCGTTGGGTGCTAGGAGGACATGAAATATCGTCAAAGAGGAAAAGGAATAGATCCCTTTCACCATCTAGGAAACTGTGAAGCTCAAAAGAAATAGTTCCAGTGTGCATAGAGGCTTTGCAAGATGCACAGAGGTCAAGGACCCTTATAGGTTCACATTTTGAAGATACCGTAGAGTTTGCCCAGGAAGAACTTGTTTCAAAAGTTCAACCTTAGGAGGGATAGTGCCTTTGTGCACAGGATCTTAGCAAAGAGTGCAGAAGTCCAAGAGTAGTCCAAGTCTCAAACTGTGAGGAAGGAAATAAGGGATGCACCAGTGGTCCATAATCCTCGAAGGAGTCTATAAAATTTCAGAAGAGATAGCAACCGCAAGAGTTGTCTGAGAAGGAAAAATTGTCTCAAGTTCAAAGCTCAGGAGAGGTAGAAACCGTCAGAACGTAGGATGGGATGAAAGAGTTGGCATGTATAGAGGGATAGCGTGAAGATCCAAGCCCTTCAAAATCCTCAAAGGAGTAGACAAGCTTAGGAGGTATAGCATTGGTCGAGGTTGTGTAGTTAGAACCTAGCCAAAGGTTTAGAAGTTGAAGCATTTGAATGAATTGAGGGATCCTTCATTAGAAGGAAGGCGAAGTGCGTAGAAGGGATAAGCTACAAGAGTCATCTATCTCAGTGGGAGAGCGATTTGGACCATCGGATCTGTGTCTAGAATGACGGAGGAGTGTGCAGAATAAGATTATCGGAGGAAAGAAGCAGAAATATAGGATCTATTCGGGAGGTTGGTGGTGATATGACAATCTTTAGATCCATGAAAGTTGCATAGAATTTAAGCGCAGTGAAGTTCAAGCCTCGGAGGGCCTGAATCATTTGTGGTCATCAGATCTGGGGAATCTGGATGAAGGATAACTCTTAATACCTTCAACACTCCCTGTATTCAGTGGTTTTAAGGTGTACAAGGAGTGGGATCACAAAAGTATTGAAGGAGTGAAGTATATCTAGACCGTTGGATCTAGAGGGGGAATGTGGCGCAAGATCCTCGCTTCGGAAGAAAGACACTTCAGGGGAAAGCCCATATAGTGGAGTACAAACTCCTGAAGCTCAAAGGAGAAACTCAATTGTGGCCATTGAACTGTCATGGACACACATCACAAGATTGTGTATTCAGATATTTAGTACTCCAGGAGAAAGAGCCAGAGGGAGAGTTGACCAGGTGTTACCTGAATCCTGGAGGTGAGGACATATATCCGACCATCGATTTGGAGGTAGACACATGGAGAAATCCCTTGAATTCGGAGGAATAACACATTGGGAACTTGGAGAAGTGTCAGGTTCCATGATCCAGATGGATATCAATGGCCATACACCTTTCCCACTAAATCACCATTTTGAGCTCGTGGTTTTGATAAACCATGACATTCACCCTTTTGGTGGGGAATGTAATGTAATGTCATCTTCATTTGTTAATTACAGACATCATGTAATGGTCTTATGTACATGCCTACAACATAGTGTTAATGCATGGGATCCCATTAGAACTCCGCAGTTAATCATGCTTGGGCTAGAGTAGTACTGGGATGGGTGATCGCCCGGGAAGTCCTACTATTTTGCATTTTATAAAATTAGTCGAATTTATCCCACATGCATCATAGGAATTGTTGTCCTCTCACTCTCTCATATATAATTGAGGTGAATGAGGCCCTTTAAGCATGCAATTGAGTGTGATGTAAATCTTATTGTGAATGAAGCATAGCAAACATCCCTTTCTTTTTAGAGATAAGCTACCCCATTTTTCCAATTTGTGTTCTACAATGGTTTTCTATCTTATTCAGTAACAAAAGTTGGGTTTCAATGTATTTTTTTGTTCTCTTCTATATTTTTGTGTATTTCATTATTATATCACAGTTATATTTCTTCCTTCATGTTGTTCTCAAAATAATCTGGATCAGTGGTATCAAAGCAGGATGCTCCTTGTCGTTTCTCAAAGCAGGTCCCCGATGAGGTGAGGGTATAGAGAGTTGGGTCTCGAGCTATTTTTTCTTAAGGAAAACTTCTCTTTCCAACCCAAGTGACCTCCCATGGCAGAATAAAAGAGATATGACAAAAAATGAGATCCTTTCAAGACGTTGCTCAAGGAAGCCCTCGTGCGATAGAGGAACAAGATGATGGACAACTTTTCCCAAATCCTTCAAAGACTACCGATGGTGGAAGTCGAGCAATATTTGAAAAGAATCCATTTCTCAAGTGCGACACCCTTCAAGGTACAAGTCAATTTTGATATCCCCTTATTTTAAGGCCAGATAGATGCACATGCTCTAGAAAAATGGTTGAATATGCTAGAAGGTTATTACTCTGTCCAAAAATTTTCCGACAGTGAAAAGATCACATTTTAGCTCCTTAAATCCCTTTTCCCATGTCATATCTTGGTAGGAATGTTACTATAAAATGTACACCATAGATGAATCTACACTATTTGGGAAAGAACCCACTTGGGAAACCTTTTTAGATGCCCTAAAGGAGGAGTTCTACCCTATCGAAAACTATGATGACCAATACATGAGATGGACAACTCTGCATCAGAAAAGAGATCAGAAGGTGTCAAAGTGCACCAACATAATTCATACCTTGTGCTCAAATATGGGTATCAAAGACCTTGAGCGTCACCTGTTTTTGAAGTACCACAGTGGTGAACACATGTAAATCCAAATAGAGATGGATTTTCTGGAAATCTCCTCATTAGGAGTTTCTTATAGATATGAAGTCAAAATTGAGAAGAAATTCAAGCAACAGAGTAAGTGGGAGAAGCACGGCAAAGGAAACTCTAACTCACATAATGAGGGACAAATCAAGGAAGGCCAACCTTAAGAGAGCCAACTCCAGATGTAGGAAAAGAAGGGTAAAGAGAAGTCTATGAAAGACACCAGAAAGTGGTGTGAGTTCCACAACATCCCTTGACATAACAATGATGAATGTTTCTCAATAAATTCATTGGTGGCAAAGCTCAAAGATAAATATCCAAACCCTGACTTGGACCCTGATTTAGAAAATGATAAAATGAGACATATCATTGATGCAGAACCCATTGCTACTGTCGCAACTACAACAATCCAACCAGAAGAGTATCTCAAGGTGGGGGAGTGACTCTTCCATTCATATATGTGGGTGAAGGGGACCCCAATGCATTTTATTGTTGATAGCGGAAGCCAAAATAACATCATCTCAGTAGAGGTTGTCAAGTAGTTGGAGTTTCCAGCAACACCACACTCACAACCATACAACAATGGGTGGCTTCTCTAGGGTCAAGGTCTTTGTGTAAGCCAACAATGTCGCATGTTGTACGACATCAAGCCCTTCAAGGATGAGGTATTATGTGATGTTGCCCCACTAGAAGTAAGTGATGTTCTATTAGGCCAACCATATATGTGGAGGTGTCATGTTATTTATGAGTCTCGACCTTGTAGCATCATTATTACTCTGGGGGGTCAGATATATAGGATACCAGAGGTAGTTTCAACTATTGTCCCACAAAACAAATGCCACAAAGTAATATATCATACTGCAAAGTTTAGCCTCTTCACAATCCGATCAAAAGGTGAACAGAAGGACACTACACCCTTATCCCAAGACCTTCCTATCCAACTGAATCAGATCGACAAGATTGTAAAAGAGTACTAAGATGTTCTTGTTTCACCCACGGGGGTGCCTCCACATTGTTGAGTCAAGAAAGTTTATAAAAAAACCCTTCATATTCTTCATGTTGCATCTTCATCAACAGAGTCCTCTCACACTCAAGTAGATCATGAAATTATATTGGTTGAATGGATTCAACCCCTCCAGCAAGAGGTTCATGACAGCCTTTAACAATCTAAGCATGACAACTTCTTTAGCAAGGAAAGCAACACATCAAGCTTCATATTTAGCATAAGTATCCCCATCTCCCAAGGTAACTTGACGCAACGGTGACCATTTCTTCCTAATGAGGGAGGAATGATCTAGATGGATCTCTGTGGCCATTGCTATAGTAGGAAAACACCCCTATGGATTGCACTAGGGTTCAACATGTAGGCAGGTCTAACCTTCTAAAAGTTTCCTACTTTTCTAATTACCCTGAACATACCCCAAATTCATACATGAAAGACAAAGTGAAAAGATCAGGTAACTTTACCTTTTACTCTATGTTTGGTGTCGATCCTCTCGCGCTTGGTAGCTCCGCTGACCACAAGCCTCCTCCTAACGTTGACCTGCATTCAAAAATAGATAAACAAGAAACTACAAGCATGCATCTCATATATAAATAATGTGTTAGATGTTAGAATAAAGAATAAATCAAATACAAACATTTGACACATCATATTTCGAGTAAAAAAAAGTATTCCTTTTATTGATATCACAATGCTTACTTACAACAAATGTCGACGATTGCTCCACGAACTTGGTCCGGGCTCCTCTTAACCAAGCTCCAACTGTGCTTCCACGTATCTTTATCCTCTCAACCTCTCTCTAGGGAAATGGAATAGTCTTATGATGGAGGAAAAAGGAAAAAATGGGAAATTCTGAAGCAAATCTCACAAGGTGGCTACAATTTCTTGGGACAAGGAGGGGATGTGAAATGGTCAGAGTTTCACTTTTCTTATGCTTGGATTTGGAATGAGACCCCAACACCTCCTTTAATATGAAAAAAGGATGGTTATTCGGTTGGGTGATGGGCTATAGGTGGTGGGATAGTTGGGAAACTACTCAATAGCCCGTAATCTCAACGAATTCCTTGCAACTTTTTAATTTTTGCAACTTTTTCGAGTATATGCGGGCTATAGTGATGCAACTAACATACGTATGCAGGATATAGTGGTGCAAAAAGCATTTCTATGTGGGAAGTAGTGGTGCATGGTGACTACATGTTCAAAAATAATGTTTTTAGGAAGATCTACTCAGTGATGGCTTGGAAAAAATAGAAAGTAAGAAGGCCAAATGCCATGTATGCATGTATGGAGAAATTTAAGGTTATAACATATTCCCCCTAATTTGTGAGGTCAAAAGAGAATCTAATGGATGAAATAAATTACAAATGTTCACCAATGTATGAAGCGAGTGAGCTTGGGACCAGAGTTCGGGAGGTGTCATTTGCAAAAATAACAATTGTCTCTTTGAGGCGGGCATACCCATGCTCGGGATGAAATAAATCATGGTTTCCAATGAAATACACTACAGATCCATGTCCTATAACTATATAAATTTTATCCATGAGCAATACACAATGGATCTACATCTCAAAATCAAAGATATACATGTATAGTATCCATCTTCAAGAAGCAAATGACGTCTGATGGTTGGAGATGAGGCCTTTAGAGATTGAGCAACAACTTAAAGATATTCAAAACTTAGGTAGGAGTGTAATGTGAGTGTATGACTTCACTACCCAGAGTTCTTCGATGGCTCGTCAAGAACATACAAGAGGATCTCGGTGATCAGGCAGAGAACTTCATTGATTTCGAACAAGGACTTGGCTGGAATTTTGGGATGGTCAGGCACGAGGGAAAGCAACAAACTGTAGAAAGGCCGACTCAGGTTGGGTAAAACTTCCCTTGAACAATATCATGATAGATAATCAGACTCAGGTAGCATGACATTGACATAAGTTCATGATGCAAGAGGCAACACAAACTCTCCATGTGTTTGGAAGAATAACCAAACGAAGGAGGAAACAAATCTATGTAGCGAGAATAGATTCCTATGGTCATATTAAATCCCAAAGCTTGATGAAAAAATAGAAGGATGTTCTTTTTCCAAGGGCGACTCATTGTGCTGCCATAAAAAGAAAATATATTTCTTGTCCTCTTTTTGAGGGTTTTTTTTATTTTTTTATCTTTTTCAATATTTTTAAAGAGATTGAAAAAGAATACAAGAATGCTACGTTGCAAAGGAGGAACAAGTGTCACAATAATATTAGTTCCAAGTGCAAGTAACACACTAATTCTCAGATAAAGAAGACATGTGCAGGAAAAGGACACTCAGGAAAATTCCTCCATGGGTCAAGGTGTCAAGACGCAGAGGAAAAATGCTATAAGGCTTGCGTATAAGGCATGCTTCAAAGGTTCAATTGAGAGCAACATGGAGCCGACATTAGGCCAAAGACATAGGGATGAAAATGCGATTAATAAGACACAATGAAAACCCCCTTCAATGTAATTTTAACGAGCCCAGAGAAGGTAAGCTCGGTATTTTTTTCACATTTAGAGAGTCTGAAAAAATGTAAAATAAGACTCCGCTAGGGTACCTTTTCTGATGGTAGTCTAGTCGGTTCGAAAAAGGCATAAACTAGCACCAAAAATACATTTATTCAAAACCATTTTAATAAGTGTTACAAAGACAATATCACTGAGAAATATTTTCAATTTTAATGAGTCTGAAAAAAGATTAACTATGGACTCGCAGCCTTTTTCTAGATTTAGTATCCTTAGCCCGAAAAAGTATAAAATATACTTAGGAGAACTCTCTTGTCGAGATGAATATCCTGAGGTGTACCTTTTTCCTCCTTAATCTACAGACTGAAAAGGGGGTAAACTCATTCCAATAGATGTTTTTTCTGAACCAATTAACGAGTGTGAAAGAACAAGGTCACTCAACAATCTTTTCAATTTTAAGGAGTCTGAAAAGATCTTAACTATGGACTCCGTAGGGGATGTTCTTCTGGACCAATTTAACGAGTGTGAAGGAACAAGGTCACTTGACGATATTTTCAATTTTAGGGAGTCTGAAAATAAATTAACTATGGACTCCATGGGGGTTCCTTTTTTGTAAATTTAGTCCCTTAGGCTCGAAAAAGGGTTAAACTTATACCTGGGAATACTCTTCTATAGAACCAAAGTTACTAGAGTATACCTTTGTGCATAAAATTGACCATCCAGACCAAAAAAGGGGTAAACTACCGCCAGATAGACATGCCTTCAAGTTTTAGTTTGGAGGGCGTGAAGGACAATAAGATAGCTCGACAATCTTTTCATGTTTAGAGAGTCTGAAAAAGCTTAAAGACGACTCATTTTTTGGTAGTCCCGAGGGTGAAGCCAAGAGTGATGACACATCAGATGTATCAGGCTCAATATCATAATCAAGACAGGACTAACAAAGACTCTCGATCATAAATTCATTAACGACGGCATGGACGCCAAAATGAAATAAGGATCTAACTAGGGCATCCATGTAAAGGTAGGCTCTACCACTAAATTATGACACTTCTAAAAAGAAAATGATGGTTTTGTGTTGCAGTTCCATGGGATCGATCCTAGGGAAAAGTGGAAAAGACAATGAGATACAGAAAGTGGAGTTGGAATCCTAACTTATATGCAAAAAATTGGAAAAACAACTTTTACCAAATGACCTTTAAAAGTGACCCATCTCCCAAAAAATGTTTCCAAACCAAAAGTAAAGTGTATCGTAACATCCAATGAGAAACTCAAGAACCATGTTAAATGATTTTCAAGCCAAAAAAAATGACAAAAGGGTTCGAAAAAGTGGCAAAAAAGGCCAAAAAAGTCTATAAATAGAAGCTGACAACTCATTTTCACCATTGCAAATTGAGAATTAACCAAAAAGAGAAAAATACCCCTTTGCTAAAAGAGTTGATTCCGAGAGCTTCATAGGACTAAATGAACTTTCGCTTGGACCAAGTACAAAATCACCCCTCTTGCATTTCCATACTTCATTCATGTATTTCTTTTAGTTTTTTTGGAGGCACGCCCTCCTAAAAAGGGGAGGCCCTACGTGTACATGGGTTGTTTGATTACAACCTACGGGAAGAAAACAATCTCCCCACGTGCATATGCGACTATGTCCAGGACAACCCGCGTACACCCTCAATAACATAGAAAAAATGAAAAAACAATTGTTAACTGTCCCCTTGAACTTGTCATGTGACAGGATGTTTGTCCACTGGAGAGAGAGGGAGCATGATGATATTGATATCTTGGTCGACGAGGACCCTCTTTCTATGGCCACATTGAAACATTGTGGGTTATGGAAGTTCTTCTGGTATCCATTCATAGGGAACAACCCAAGCTGCTAAATGCCTTGGTGGATTATTGGCACCCCAACATTGAGGCATTTAAGCTTGAGGGGTAGTCATTGACTCCAATGACTGAGGAAATACATTTTTTGACTGGCCTCTCGAGGAGAGGGGAACTAACCAACTTGCTTTCATTTCCCCTCGGTCCCCACAACATCGTCGAGCTAATTGGAATGCAGTTCGAGGTCGGCACTGAGAAAGTAGGTTCTTAGGTGCCAATCCACAAGATTACCAACCTATCACTAAAGGTGAAATTTCTACTTATTGGGTGGAATAATGGATCCACGGGATTACATCAGGCCTCCTGGGCGAACATGTACTATGCAGTGCAGTGCCTAAATGCACGAATATTCGACTGGATCACAACCATCCTTGACTACAAGAAGAGGCAACTTACAGAGTGTCGAGGGTGGAGTAACAAAAACTTCAGGTTTGGTAATGTTTTATGCTCCTTCTTCTTTGAGAGGGTACCCAACCTTAGTCCACGAGAGACAGTGCAGGGGCATGTGGCTTCCTTCCCAACAGTGAGTATATGGGCACCATTTTTTTCGCATCATGGGGGAGGAAGGACCATAGAGGCCTTCAATTATGCATTTTTTGTTTGGCGGGCATGATAGATTCCAATGATAGAGGACTACCTCTATGCTGGAATGAATTTTCCATGGATCCAAACATGCCTGTGCCTCTTGGGGAAGAGCGAGGAGAGATAGGTAAGTTTGTTTTTAAAGTTATTTAATTTTTAGTTTATTTTTAATATATATCATTTTTATGTGAATCCGAGTATTTGACAACTATGTATCTTCTATGTAAAGATGTGGGACCAATTTGTCCAACAAAATTATTGAGTACCAGGCAACGTCCTCAACCAGAGGCAATACCAACAACAACTGTTGGACTAGTAGCAGCAACAGGGGGCCTCCAGCCAGAGAGGCTGAGAGAGTTTTGAGACAGGTGGAGTGGAACCTCACCGTGATCACTCGTTCATTTCCCATGGTCAAGATCGAGGATCTCCCGCCATCGATGCATCCTCACGTAGTTGGGGTGACATGGACCTGGGTCCAACTCTTCCGGTGTTTGGTGAACATCATTGTTCATTATGGCAGGGCCAACAGGCCCCGTGCTTAGCTAGGATGGACCACTTGCATGCCAAGGGCACTCTTTTGTATATTTTTTAGGGCATAAGCCCTGTGATGTATACTAGATATGTATTTTTGAGGCGTTCACGCCCACCTATGTACTATTATAATTTTGATATATATATATATATATATATATATATATATATATATATATATATATATATATATATATGTATGTATGTATGTATGTATTTACATATTTTATGTCTTATGGATCACATTTTTACAATGTATGTACATGTTTATGTGTGTGCTTATTTTTTGTGTGAGAAATATGCCAATCTAATACTTGATTAGCTAGAGTATTTGTCATTTGATTTAATCTCCTAGGAACATGGATATACGTAATGTAATCAAAGCATCGTTCTAATAGATTTACCCTAAGGAATCATCATTGTAGAGTAGGATCATAAATGCAGTAAACCCCATTTAACTGGAACAGAACTAGCTGAGCATATAAGTAGACCCGGAGGTGAGAGATACCATGTGACACAACATCACAAAGCAACTCTATTACTGCATTGTATTCAGTGACATTGTTTGTGGCGTCACCTAAATAGATACCTCCAGAAGATATCAACTGACCTTGAGGCGTGAAAAACACCCAAGCTATGGAAGCAAGCCTCCGAGTGTGTCGGCTAGTGTCATCCACGAACCCAACGAACACCTTGTTGGGCCCAAATAACTCCCCCTAAATTTTTACAAAATTTAAAGGGCCCCCATTAGAATCTTGATAATTATAATGATCTACAGAATCAACCTTTTCAAATAGTTCCATACCTTGGATTTCTTTGAGACAAACTTAAGAAATTCACAATAGTATGAGACATTCATTACAATATTATATGTCAAAATTTAGAAACAATCATAGAAATCTCAATTTAAACAAAAACGTTAATTTTTATCAATTGTTTACTTTCGTTTAAATTATGATTATGTGTTCATTCTTTTGCTCATTAGCAAGTTTGACTATTTTGAATAATGGGTTCAATACTTCATCAAATAATAT
>ML793849.1:310132-320242 GCA_009831015.1 Picea engelmannii
TCATTAGCAAGTTTGACTATTTTGAATAATGGGTTCAATACTTCATCAAATAATATCTTGGTTGGTTTCTCATTTTCACAAAATCATTTGGTGGGATTAATTAATTAAATTATTTTTTCATTTTGCATCTCATTTCAAAATAATAATAATAATAATAATAAAAAGTATCTATCATTTGTTTGGTTTTGTGAAAACCCAAAATTAATATTTTTCTCCTCTCCATCAACTTGAAGATTCTAGAATTTTAAGATCATATTTGAACGGAAAATATAAACAATGTTTGTTTAGAACTTATAGTTAGTTTACATTCATTTTAATTTTATTGTTCTAGATTTTGTTTTATTCACAAATTTTAGGTTATTAATTTAGGTTTCTTTTTGTTTCACGGGTTTCTATTATCTGTTGTTTGGTTTAGATCTGATCATGGCCTGATTTTATTATCTAAATACGTTCAAGATGATTGATTCAAAAATAATATTGGATTGCTGCAAATAAATTTATGAGCAGTAAGAGATAAAATTTGGAAATGAGTCAACATACAACGATTTTGCGGGACTGATTGCAGCCAAACCGTGAGGTATCTGAATAAACGGTTGAAAACCCAGCTCCAAAATGGACCCATTTAGCTTACAAGAGGTAATTTTTCCAAACAAATGCACGATTGGAGAGATATTTGTGTCTCTTTACGAGGAAAATTTCAGGTGGCGGAAATTGTCAGTGACACCCACACTGTTCATTCATGGTATAAATATATGAGAAATTTCAGAGCCAAAGGATAGAAAGAATTGGAGATGATGATTTTTATCCTTTCTATTTTGCATATTATTTCTTTTGTAAACTTTTTTCTTTTCAAATGGAGTAACAGATGGTTGGAATCTTTGGGAGAATGGACAAGTATTTTCAAAGAAAAATATGGAATTCCAGGTTGCTTAATGGCTTTTGTCCTGTGAGTAAAATGGTTTTATTTTCATTATAATATCTTCATATTATTTGAATATTTGGTTATCCATTGATTTAAATTAGCTTTAGTCTTTTTTATCAATACATGGTTAATTGCTATCATTTATATATTATTCTTTTCAATCTTTAAGAGTCTATTATCCCAAAAGTTCTTCCTGGACCATATGATGAACATATTTTGTTGAAACTATATAAGAAAGAAGTTTACTCTTCGGCTTTCATCCTGTGTAGACTTTGCAGTGTTTTTTCATTGTCTTCTCATGTAATTTCTTGATGTGAAATGTTATCTGTGTCGAATTAGCTTTCGTTAGTTCTTCACATAATATTTTATATAATGATTTTATTTATGTTGATCATTATATTTTGGTTTAGTTTATATTTGTGACTGGTCATCTATTCAAGTATTTTGAGTTTACATCTGATGCTAGATAGTTGTTAACACCATTCCTGAGAATTGTAATTTCTTTCATTTTCAGTTATTGGACATTTCAAGGTCATAAGATATATAATTATTTGTCTTTCTATCATTATAAACTCTCTCCATAATATGAAACACTTGCTTGAATTTCTTCAGGAAGTATTATGTTTGCTTTTGTCATAGGTTTACACTTGACACAGGTTAAGAGGAGCTCATACAATACAGAGAGATGAATTTATCTTAGTATTGTTGATCAGTGAGAGGTTAGTAGGTGCATTTCTTTCTTTTATTTAGATTTTTTTATATATGAATGAGACGATGATTGCATTAATTAGATTTGATTGTTTCTGTGTCATTGTTTCAATTGTATTTGCTTAGTATTTATTAGTTTAAAATCTTTAAACATTAAAAAAACAAAAAGATTTATGTTCTTACTTTATCTTATTTAGAAACGCTGTTATGAACATTCATTTCACAAGATTTCAAGTAAACCTTACAAGCTATATATAGATTGTTTATAATCATTTTTATATATTCATGTTTCTATTTGAACACTTGTAATTAGTATACAGATTGTTAGAATCATAGATTTAGATTAGTTTATTTATTTTATTATTTTTAGGACCTTAATTGGCTAACAGAGCCATTAAATGCGTCGGGTCAGTTCACACCAAACATATTGGGTTAATTAGACAGCCTCGGTCTGGATCTGACCTTCCAGTTGATGGTGTGTCACTTATGCCTGTCAACAAATGGTGCTAGATGGAGGGTCGAGGTAATTTTAATGATTAAATATTTCACCCCTCAACCTTTCATAATTCTAGATTTATAAATCCTTCTTCTGTGTCATCTTATAATGCACTACACGACAGGTTAGATGACAAGCTAACTATTTGGAGTCAATTTCTTCAATTTCTTAATTTTTCATGGCCCTTGCCCAAATCACTGTGTTGGAACATGATTTCAATGTATTATTACCAGTTATTCCCAACACGATAGTTGATCTCTTTTCAGAACTCACCTTTGATGGTGAAGGGAACACATCTGCAGTAGACCATATTTCTAATTTTTTTATAAATATTTAAGACATAACATCATTGATCCTAATGTTACATGCAGATTGTTTGCTCTCACCTTCTGAGGTCGGGTTAAATATTGGTTTGAATCTTTTCCAGCTAATTCTATTCATTCTTTGTTTGAGTTTGTAATTGAGTTTTTTTCAGATTTTAACAATTATGATTATGATGAATTAAGTGAAGAATCAAGTTGCTTAAGGAAAGAAAATGGTGAATCATTCAATGATTTTACAATTAGGTTCATACATGTTTGTACTAGATTCCCTTTGAAATAAATTTCCCTTATTAATGAATGGTTTGAATATATCGTTTCTCTCTCAAACAAGAAAAATCAATTAATTGTTAACCAATTTGAATTGATCACTAATACTAAATCTTAAGGTGGTTCAAATTTTCATGTTGATCTTGAAGATTTTGAAGCACCACAATTTTTGTCAACTTCTTTCATTTTGACAAATCATGAGCAACATCATACTTTAAAAAATGCAATTGTCACCTCTAATCACTCTTTGCCAACAATGTCTCCTCCTGTCAAAGAAGGAACGTTGACTTTAAAAGATGACAGTTGTCACAATCTCATATATTTTATAATGGTTTCTAAAGTAAAAGAGGTCGAATGTGAAATTGATAATCATGTGGATGATAAAACTTCCCCTAATTTAGTTGAACAGGTCCATGATCAATCAGTAGGAGACTAAATAATTAGTCAGACTATTAATCAACATTCTATATCTAGTGATTTGCTCTCAAATTTTCCCTTACACAATGAACCAAATTGTCTCTTAGAAACTGTCTCGTACTCTTTAAAACAGAATACAACAGATGTTGATCGGTTTATACAAGGAGAGGGAACAAAACCAGATTTCGAAACACATATACCTATCATCTCAAGAGGTCCATTTCGTCTCCTCAATTATTCTACATATTATTCCTTGTACCCTGATATTTTTTATCCTAATGTTGTGCAATTGTGTTTTCCATATTACCTTGGAGATAATTCAACATTATATAATCAAGTACAAATTAATAGAGATTATCGAATATAAGATAAAGAGGAAACTAATTCTGCCCATGAACATATTAATTTTTATTCTCATCAATTATCCATGGGTAAATCAAGAAATGATTTGAAAGAGTCTTAAATTGCATCTTCCATTGATTCACCTCAATTTGTGTTTAAAGAAGGATCTAAAATTTTCCATGTTCAATTATTTGAGGTTGAAAAGTATAATCTACCAAATATTATTACCAATGATGATTATTCAAAAATGTTGATCGTTCCATTTGGTCCACCTCAAATATTTAATATTGAAGTATTTAAGCTCAATGGAAAGTGTCAAGAGAATGAGACACTTCTTTTCTGATCGAGAATCACGATAATTTCTCGCCATCTTGATTCGACCTTTTTACAAGATTATTTCCTTGATAGTCTAGTACTTTATTCTCATCAGGAATATTTATCATATATGAATTCTTTCAAACAATCCCATGTTAGTAATTGCATGTATTATGATAGGGTTTCATATTGGTTGGAGTATTCATATCTCGAAAAGTTTCCAGGGAATGGTAAGATTATCTTCACTTTATTTAGAGATCAAGGAGGTAACTTTGACACACTCATTTTATATCCTTCAGATGGAGAAAATATGGAACAAAAGGAAAATTGTCGAGAGGATGGGTCACTTCGGTCTAGGCCGATGGTTATGTCAGGTCCCCATAACTCTCACAAGCTTCACAATATTATTTTTTCATATTTTTGTGACCCATATAATGACAAAATTGCAGAATGGTTGGATGATTCATACAAAAAGAATGTTCAAGGGAATGGTAAGGTCATGATTGCTTTGTTTTTAAATGATGATGATAAACTTAAGTATGCTAAATTTTTGTCATTTTTCAATATACTACCATTCTTGTTAGTAATATTTGATTTTGTTTCCATTGCAGGATTGGAGTTACTCTGATGGCTACATTGGAAGCATGAATTCACTTAGTATTTTGATTTGTTTAGTAGTTAGAGTACGTTTAGAAGTAGGTTTTCTTTTAGTTTTATTTCTCAGTCTTTCTCTTTGTAATAATGCAGATATGAACACAAGTGCACACACCAAGAGAACCATAATATGAATGTTGTCAGGGAAATCCACTTTAAATATTTTTCTCTCTGCTTATCGTTGAATATTGCTTTTCAAAAAACGCAATATCATCATGAAAATTTTAAATGGAAAGTAAAGAGATAAGTAAATTTGAACTATCAATTCAACCCTGACCCAAGGTGCCACGAGTAGGATTGCACTCATATTAATAAGTATTTTTCTATTTTCTTTTAGTCTCTTTTATTTTTAATAATAATGCTTGGTCAAAGTAACATCTTATGCATCACTATCTTAAGAAAAGTACTTGCTCGCACATGATATTTTATATGATTTAGTTCTTCCTTTATTTTACAGTGAGATGCTAGTGGATCCAAAAGCTCAAGTTTATCTTTGGCCAAAATCATTTCCTGAAAAGTTTTCTTTTGTTGTTTTGATTTTGTGTACTTCTGATTTTGAATCCCATTAATAAAATTTGATTTGGATTGTTGTGTGTTTTTTGTTTTCTTTGATTGTTTTGAATGATTTTTCTTCTTGTCCGTCTTTTGGAATCAATATATTTCTAATCAAAGAGTTATTATCGAAGGAAACATTCATTTTAAGACTTGTGTTTTTCAAGTAATTTGAAATAATTCAAAAAGGTCCTGATATTAAGATATAGCTCAGAAAATTGATTTTTAAGTCAATTGTCACTTTCGTTTTTTCCTCAAATTTTCTTTGCAGAGTATTACACCAAAGATGTGGTTTAAATATTTGAGAATTATGATGATATTTAAACTTTTTACGCCGTCCATATTCTTAAGGAATCGCTTTGAAGTGCTTCCCCATTCTCTATATGATTTCTTAAATGAAATCTAAAATTTCTAAACCATGATAAAAAACTTCCAAGTTTGAAAGAAAATAAATAAACTATTCACCTGTATTGCAATTAACCTCCAGTGTCATGCCACTCTCTTTTTCATCAATAAATCTATAATTGTATTATTATTTAAAAGTGGCATAAGAGGTTTGAAAAAACTTAAGTGTGGGAAGTGTGTGTAAACCCATCGGGGTACTAAACAGGCTCGCTGGCAGTGGGTCAATGCACACATGATACCAAGACAACTTTGTTAGGGTACTCAACAGGCCTTCTGGCAACAAAGCAATGTCGGGTTGAGAGGTAGCAGGTATATGATCTTAGATTAACTTTTATGGAAGTATACATCATGTGGATACAACTATTTAATGGGATTAAATCATTTGAGTGGGTTAAATGACATCCCTGTCGAGGCTATGGACACCTACTAGTAGCAGTGGATCTGTCAACGGTATTGAATTTCTTTTATAAACATTGTGACTCTTTGATTAAGACATTATTTCAGGTTATAATTCCCTGCAAATCAAATTCTATTGTCTGGTTATAACATTGAGCTTATCATAATACTATATGGTCTTAGAGTGAAATTATTTCAGGGAGCTTAAATCATTTTTCAAGTCTTATTCTTTTCTTCCTGAGATGAAATATTACCAGATCATAGATAACTGCTTCACCCAATAAGTCGCCATTTGTTGGGCCCCAACAACTCCCTCTAAATTTTAACAAAATTTAAAGGGCCCCCATTAGAATCTTGATAATTATAATGATCAACAGAATCAACATTTTCAAATAGTTCCATACCTTGGCTTGTTTTGAGACAAACTTAATACATTCACTATAGTATGAGACATTCATTACAAGATTATATGTCAAAATTTAGAAACAAGCATAGAAATCTCAATTTAAACAAAAACGTTAATTTTTATCAATTGTTTACTTTCGTTTAAATTATGATTATGTGTTCATTCTTTTGCTCATTAGCAAGTTTGACTATTTTGAATAATGGGTTTAATACTTCATCAAATAATATCTTGGTTGGTTTCTCATTTTCACAAAATCATTTGGTGGGATTAATTAATTAAATTGTTTTTTCATTTTGCATCTCATTTCAAAATAAAAATAAAAATAATAATAAAAATTATCTATCATTTGTTTGATTTTGTGAAAACCCAAAATCAATATTTTTCTCCTCTCCATCAACTTGAATCTTCTATAATTTTAAGGTCACATTTGAACGGAAAATATAAACAATATTTGTTTAGAGTTTATAGTTAGCTTAAATTCATTTTAATTATATTGTTCTAGATTTTGTTTTATTCACAATTTTTAGGTTATTAATTTAGGTTTCTTTTTGTTTCACAGGTTTCTATTATCAATTATTTGATACGGATATGATCATGTCTAGATTTTACTATATAAATAAGTTCAAGATGATTGATCCAAAAATAATATTGGATTGCTGCAAATAAATGTATGAGTAACAATAGATACAATTTGGAAATGTGGAAATGCGTCAAGAACAAAAAGACGATTTTGCAGGACTGATTGCAACCAAACCATGAGGAATACGAATAAACGGTTGAAAACCCATCTCCAAAATGGACCCATTGAGCTTACATGTGGGAATGTTCCCAAACAAATGCACGATTTGAGAGAAATTTATGTCTATTTATGAGGCAAATTTTAGGTGGTGGAAATTATTAGTGACGCCCACACTGTTCATTCATGGTATAAATATATGAGAAAGTTCAGAGCCAAAGGATAGCAAGAATTGGAGAGGAGGATTTTTATCCTTTCTCTTTTGTGTATTATTTCTTTTGTAAACTTTTTTCTTTTCAATTGGAGTAACAGATGGTTGGAATCTTTGGGAGAATGGACAAGTATTTTCAAAGAAGAATATGGAATTCCATGTTTCTTAATGGCTTTTGTCCCGTGAGTAAAATGGTTTTATTTTCATTATAATATCTTCATATTATTTGAATAATTGATTATGCATTGATTTAAATTAGCTTTAGTCAGTTTTATCAATACATGGTTAATTGTTATCATTTATATATTAAATTTTTCAATCTTTAAGAGTCTATTATCCCAAAATTTCTTCCTAGACCATATGATGAACATATTTTGTTGAAACTATATGAGAAAATCGATTACTCTTTGGCTTTCGTCCTGTGTAGAGTTTGCAGTGTTTTTTCATTGTCTTCTCATGTAATTTCTTGATGTGAAATGTTATCTGTGTCGAATTAGCTTTAGTTAGTTCTGCATATAATATTTTATATCATGCTTTTATTTATGTTGATCATTATCTTTTGGTTTAGTTTATATCTGTGACTAATAATCTATTCAAGTATTTTGAGTTTACATCTAATGTTAGATAGTTGGTAACACCATTCCTAAGAATTGGAATTTCTTTCATTTTCAGTTATTGGACATTTCAAGGTCACAAGATATATAATTATTTGTCTTTCTGTCGTTATAAAATTGCTCCAGAATATGAAACACTTCCTTGAATTTCTTCAGGAAGTATTATGTTTGCTTTTGTCATAGGTTTACACTTGACACAGGTTAAGAGGAGCTCATACAATACAGAGAGATGCATTTAGCTTAGTATTGTTGATCAGTGAGAGGTTAGTAAGTGCATTGCTTTCTTTTATTCAGATTTGTTTATATATGAATGAGATAATGATTGCATTAATTATCTTTGACTATTTCTGTGTCATTGTTTCAATTGTATTTGCTTAGTATTTATTAATTTAAAACATTTAAACATTTAAAAAACAAAAAGATTTGTGTTCTTACTTTATCTTATTTAGAAACACTATTATGAACATTCATTTCGCAAGATTTCAAGTAAACCTTGCAAGATGTATATAGATTGTTTATAATCATTTGTATATATTCATGTTTCCATTTGAACACTTGTAATTAGTATACACATTGTTAGAATCATATATTTAGATTAGTTTATTTCTTTTATTATTTTTAGGACCTTAGTTGGGTAACAGAGCCATTAAACCCGTTGGGTTAGTTCATACCAAATGTCTTGGGTTAATTAGACAGCCTCGGTTTAGATCTGACATTCCAGTTGACGATGTGTCACTTACGCTCATCAACACACCTCTAATTCACTTGACATCTGCCACAGTGAGAAGACGACATAAATAATGACATGTCCATAAAACAAAAAGACAAAAACTAACTCTATAAGAACTATACATATGTATAGGAAGTCACCCAAGGCGACCAACCTACGAGTAATACTTCTTGAGGTAGAGCCCATTTCTAGGCTTTGCCAAAGCATTTCCCTCACAGACAACCATATGATAAGCGCCATTCTTTAATACATCCTTCACTATGAAAGGTCCAAACCACATTCGTTTGAACTTGCCTGCCCCTAGGGGATCCTTATCTTGGTCATAGACTAGGACAAGGTCGCCTTCAGAGAAAATCTGAGGACGAACAGACTGATCATATTGGCACTTGACTAGAAATAACTCTACTACCAACTTTAGAGATGGGATAAGGAACTCTATTGACAAGACTGGTTCCAGCCCGTAAACAAGTTGAAAAGGTGAGAAACCGGTGGTAGTATTTATAGATGTTTGGTAGGCCCACAATGTCGATTATAACATCAAATGCCAATTTGACTTGGAAGAATTGATCGTTCATTGAAGAATAGTATTGAGAGACTTACTCACAGCTTCCACCTGACCATTCACTTGTGGGTATCGGGGTGATGAATGCTCTTGCCTCAACCCAAGATTTGATGTTAACTCAAACATAATTTTGTTCTAAAAGTGATTTCCATGGTCAGTGACAATCTCCTTCAGGATGTTGAACCTTGATACTATCTGGTTAAAAATAAAGAGAGATGATGTTTCGCCATCATTATTGAATGTTGGCATAGCTTCGACCCACTTTTTTAAGTAGTCTACCTCTACAATGATATAACGATGCCCCTTCACTGAATGATCTGAAAATGGAAGGTACTTGTTTAAGGGTGCAAGGTATCCATTTTCCATAATTTAAAATGTGAGTTATACACTCCAATGTGACCTCTGAAAATGTGAGAACTTACTATTTCTTATACAGAGATAGACTGTAGGAGCATTTACCGGACATGTCACCTCTAAAGAGAGGATGAGTTCCAGAGGCTACCTGGCCCTTTACAGGCTCTGCCTAAAGAAATAATAAGTAAGCACTTAGAAGTCTTTCCCATACACTTGCTTCATGTGTTTAAATGTGCAAGAGGGTTTATGTGGTAAGTTCTTGGTTCTTGTTAATATTCATGTGTGAGGAAGAGGTTCTTTTACATGCTTAAATATGTGTTATAAATCAATACACAACGATATCAAATGCATCAAATAACACAGCAAACTCACAATAACAACAAGATGATAAAGGAGTTCACCCCTCTCTAGGCTACGTCTCCTTGAGCCTCCTTCAATGGACTTGGCTCTTTGGGATTAGTTTTTCAAATGCTCATTACAAGCTGCTGCTCAATTCCAATGAATGTACAGACTGTACCATTGGATTCAGAATACATAAAAACCCCAAATTTGACTAGAAAAACTCTGCAAATGGACAATGGCTCATCCAGCAATGACCTCTTCTACAAGTGGCCTCCAAGCTTCCCTGAGAAAGAATGAGGTAAAAATACCTGTAGAAGTCCTCCAATGGATCTGCAACCTATCCCAATGAATTCAGAGC
>ML793849.1:325086-343323 GCA_009831015.1 Picea engelmannii
ACTAAACAGTGAAATTGTACCTTAGACAGTACTTTCCCCAAATGGCCCTGGTGGCCCTTTAATCTTGAATGGAGAATTTCGTGGTGAAGATGACCTCCAATGGTTCTGAAACCTCTGCCATCAGATTCAGAAGGTCGAAAATACCAGACCTAGGCTTTTGAATCACCAAAAATGGATGCACATAGCCTCCAAACAGCTCCAGCAATGAAATGGCCCTGATGGCCCTGAAAGCTTCCTCAAACTTAAAATGTGAAAAACCTGCAAATGGGCTCTTCAAATGCCTGTGAAAATGGTTCCAATGGACTCAGAACGTCCAAAAACCCCTAGCTGGGCTTTTACAGCTCCTCATTTGGCCAAAAATTGAAGAAGTTATGCTTCTGCCATTTTTCTCCTTCAAGCCTGCTGTAACCTGTTCGCCATTCTGCACCTGTGTGTGAATGAATCTAGCCCTGAGCGTTTTCGCGTGCCTAAACTCAGCACAAACGCGCGCCCCGCAATTGGTGTCAAACTGTCTAACGGTTACCCGGAGTCAAGCCCCCAAGAACGGAGGTGTTGGGCGCATGGGAGACCATATGGCCACGTCCCGCGCATAAAAAGGGCTAACTGTTGAATGAGTAAACCTGGACTTGCCAAGTGTCCAGACGCATGGTTAGCTGTTGAACCAAACTCCCGCGCGTATTTAAACCAAAAGTCACATGACAATAAAACATGGATCCGTGTGGTAAACCCAAACGCGCGTTATAAACCTCCGTTTGAAAGGTCACATGGTACTGTATATAACCACGGGTTTCAAATGTTAAAACCTTGCGCAATACCAAA
Organism: Picea engelmannii; assembly: GCA_009831015.1. Classification (NCBI taxonomy): domain Eukaryota; kingdom Viridiplantae; phylum Streptophyta; class Pinopsida; order Pinales; family Pinaceae; genus Picea; species Picea engelmannii. The sequence goes on from ML793849.1 coordinate 325,906, forward strand.
ATGTATCCACATATATTATAATGGTCTACGGACTATATGGTTTCTCCACGCATATGGCATATAATATGTAACACATATATATGTGCAATGTAAATACATTGCAACCCCAAAATAACAAACGCGCGCTCCGTTTAAAATATCCATTGGTCATATGTGGAATAATATGAAACCTCGGGCCGGGGCTTAGCCCTGGCCCGAACCCCGCCGAATGGACACATATGCAAATTTAAATTCATAAAATACCATATAATAAACAAGAATCAACGTGCGGCGAGGTGGTTGGCGGATTAATGTTAAAGCCTTGTGAAGTGGGGAGGTCCGGGGGTCGAACCCCGCGGCCTCCACATAATTTTTATATGACCAAAAAGTCAAACCCAGGGTGCTTTGTCAAATGCTCATTACAAGCTGCTGCTCAATTCCAATGAATGTACAGACTGTACCATTGGATTCAGAATACATAAAAACCCCAAATTTGACTGTAAAAACTCTGCAAATGGACAATGGCTCATCCAGCAATGACCTCTTCTACAATTGGCCTCCAAGCTTCCCTGAGCAAGAATGAGGTAAAAATACCTGTAGAAGTCCTCCAATAGATCTGCAACCTATCCCAATGAATTCAGAGCATAATAAACAGTCAAGAATGACTATTCAGTCTCAGCAAATGGTTAAGTGCTCATCAGAGCAATGCCTCAAACAATAAGGGCTTTAATCTTCATGGAGCTTCCTCAAGCTTCAAATGTGAAAAACCTGCAAATGGGCTCTTCAAATGCCTGTGAAGACCTCACCAATGGACTCAGAACGTCCAAAAACCCCTAGCTGGGCTTTTACAGAGCCTCATTTGGCCAAAAACTCCAAAAGTTATGCTTGCTGCCATTTTTGTTTTCTCCAAGCTCTGTTACAGGCTCGCCATAATGCACCTGTGTGAAAGTGAACCTAGCCTCACTGCCTTTTCCGTCACAAAACTCAGCCCAAACGCGCGTTCCACAAATCGGGCTAATTTGTCGAACAGTTACCCGAAATAAAACCCCCAAGAACGAAGGTGTTGGGCGCATGGGAGACCATATGTCCACGTCCCGCGCAATAAAAGACTAACTGCTCAGTTGTTAAATGTGGGCTTGACACGTCGGGTGTACGGTGGCATAACCGTTTGAAACTTCAAACCGCACACATGTCATTACAATGGTCATGTAACCACATAATATAACCTCGGGTTGCAAAGTTTAAACCGCGCGCAAACCATTTATACAATGGTTAAACAATACATTGTAACCGTGTTTTTAAATTTAATACACTCCCGCGTGTAATGGTTATAAGCCTATGTAAAGGTGCGCGCCATTCGGTGGAAGCCATGGTTATATGGCATAAAACACATGACCGTGGGCTACAATAATTTAATACCTCCGCGCAATACCAAATAATACATGGTAAATATTACAACCGGTTACGTATGAAATAAAGGGTCGCCCTCCGAATTAACACGGTCGTATGGTAGCAATTGGAACCACGGGCTGGGGCAGCCCGACCTCCCCTTTCAATTTAAATAAACCACCAAACTTAAATAATTCTAACCACATATGGTTAACAAAACCAACCGTTTGGCGCGTTGGCATGTGGGCTATTGTTAAATCTTTGTAATGGCTGGGGAGGTCCGGGGGTCGAACCCCGCGGCCTCCATACCTTTTAAATAAATAAAATTAAACCCACAGCCTACCAACTGGTGCCACGTGGCAGCCCTTCATTGGGCCACGTGGCACCATGCAATTTGCCCAAAATCTGCCACGTGGCGCATTCGGATTCGCCCATTGTCAACCAATCACAACTCGCCACATCAGCAGGTGCCAATTCAGCTACCACGTCATCGTACGGCCACCACATCAGCATTGTACGGCCCTGCCACGTGGCAGTACGGCCTGCCCAGTCAGCATCCTCTTTTTTTTACCTGTTTGGTTCGGCGAACAGACCTCGATAACTTCTCCATACGGACTCCGTTTGCGAAAATAAATATACCGCCGGAATCAGGAGAACGAGACGAACGCAATGGCACTGTTTTCGTTGCATTCCGAGCACTTTGAAAATTGAGCATTTTTTAGACCCCTGGTCCAGATTCTGATCACTGAAGCCGGGTGGTATGTATTATAATCAATCCCCCACTTGGTGAAGGGACCAATAGTAATGGCGAGAAACATGGGAGCAAGATGTTCCCTCATCTTCCGAGAGAATATCTGCAATGGGTGGCACTTCTTTACTAACTCGACACAGTATTTGATTAACGTAGGCCAAAAGTAACCATCTCGTAGAATCTTTTGGGTTGTTGCCAACCCAGAAAAATGACCACCACATGCTCTAATGTGGAATTCATTAAGAACAAGCTCTGCTTCTTCATGAATGAGGCACTGATGAAGAATGCAATCTACACGTTGACGATACAAAGTGTCATCGAGTATGAGATAGTTTTTTTCTTGATGGCATAAACGTCGACGCTCATCACGAAAAGAAGAGGTGGGGCACTTCAAAGTATGGAGATAGACTAGTATATCTCCATACCAGGGGTTTGAAGATGAATTCAAAAAAAGATCACCTTTAATCGGTGATTCTTTGGGCATAACATCACCTGATTTGACCAAAAGTTTCGAGATAAGTTCTGCAAAGAACAGTGACTTTTTGGATTTCATAGAAACAACATCCAAGTCAAATTCCTAGAGGATAACAATCCATCTACTGATCTTTCTGCCGATTACACATCGTGTCAACACGTATTGGAACAGATTCACAATGGAAATGATGGTGGTATTATGAAGAATAATATAATGATGGAACCGTTGGATAGAATGAACTTCTGTGAATGCAAGCTTCTCAACATGGGAGTAGTTGAGTTTTGGTACAACTAGGCCTTGGCTCAGGTAATAAATCACATGCTCTTCGAGGAGATCGTCATATTGAACCAAGAACATACCGATGGTTGACTCTACGACGACCAAGTAAAATAATAAATCTTTAATATAATTGGGAGGCCAGAGTAGAGGGGTAGACGTGAGGGCACATTTCAACGGTTTGAATGAGCATTGAGCATCTTCATCCCAATATAAAGGGACTCCCTTTTTCAGTAAACACATGAACCCTTTAGTGATTTCGTCATAGTTTGCGATAAAACGCTAAAGAAAGTTCTCTTTTCCCTATAAACTCTGAAGCTGAGGGACTATGCACAGGGGAAGAAACTAAAATATTGCCTCAACCTTTATAGAATCTACCATGATACCTGTTGTCGAAACTATGAAAACTAAAAGACGACTCAATGTCACGTAAAAACTGCACTTGTTGGGATTCAAACTAATCCGATAGTAGCGACATCGCTCAAAGATAAGTCAGAGGTGTGTGGGATGATCATATCTCTTACGAGATCATGATGCTAAATCATCGACATAAGCCTCGACTATATGTTTGATATCGTGGAAAGCAAAAGAAATGGCCCACTGATAAGTGGATCCAACATTCTTCACCAAAAGGCATCTTACGATAAGCAAATATACCCCATGGAGAGATAAAACTTGTTTTATGTTGGTCCTCGGGTTTGATTTGAATATGGTTATATCCCGAGAAACCATCCATGAATGAAAAGATCTCACAACCTGTGCATTCATCGACAACCTGATCAATGAATGGGGTGGGGAAATTATCCTTTGGACAATCCTTTTGAAAATCATGGAAATCCATACACACGTGAATTGTACCTTGCCTTTTGTTAACTGGAATGGGATTTGACACCCATTGTGTCAACTAAATGGGGTAGATGAAACCTGCTTTGAGTAGTTTCTCTAATTCAGCCTGAATAGCTACCACTTTATGAGGATTCACTAGACGAATCTTCTATCAGACCGGCTTGGCATCAAGATAAGTTGTTATCTCATGTTCAATGATTCTTGTATCGATGCCTGGCATTTCCTCATAAGACCAGGAAAAAACATTGTGGAATTCCTTAAATAAAACTATATACATCTGAATCTCTTCGGGGGAGCAGTCTGCTCTAAAGAAGACATTCTCCCCGCCGCCAGGGGTTCTGGAGATGTCAATAGGTATTGCTTCAATGATAGTTTCCATCTTACCCTCATCATAAAATGCGTGCATAGCCAGAGGATTAATAGGACAAGACCTATCTCCAGTCATAGTCAACACGAATTCGCCTACCTCTATTCTTCTTAACTCTGGGAGAAAATAAGATCTGTGATGGAGATCATCCCAAGGTCTATCCAAACTAGTCAATGCCTCTATAATTGCCTCATGAGAGGGAAATACCAAGTCGAAATAATTGGTAGTGGCGATGGAACCTTGAGCCCAGATAGGCTTGATAACTAAATCTAACTCCTGTGTGAGAGTCGGATCGAGGTCAGTTGAAGCTTGTTGGACAATAGAGTACACAACGTTTTTCATGGACAAGGGCATGGCCATGCCAGGATGCCCTATCCCTTCCATTGTGGTCGATGGGGAAGGAAGATTCCATGAATCGTTAAAGTAAGTCATACAAAAGGAAAAAACTTGAAAACTATCATCCCTAGGCTAGTATGAGCTTGACATCACAAGAAGGAGGCGGGTAATCAAAGGTACCCATCAAAGGTGGGCACAAACAAACCCCTATGTTGATGATGATGGGATAAGGGTTATCAATTATCAGGACTATGGATGTCCCCGATGAAGGGTCAGGATGGGAGAAGGACAATTGATCAATGGATACGATCTGGCCCTCATGTGGAAATAACAAGACCTGGAAGACTGTGGCAACCATTGCATGCATAGTGTAGGTCCAACTCCTTCCTAATAGAAGTTTGTAGTTGAGAGGCACATAGACCACTTCAATTTTGATGCACATGGTCTTCCCTCCTAACTACATGGGGAAAGAAGGGATGATACCATGTGGTCTAAAAGAACGAATGTCAAAAGCTGTAAGAAGAGTAGGTGATGGAGACAAAATGGGTTGGCCTATGGCCTTCCAACACGCCAACGAAATATTGCATGTCAAGACACCCTCATCAGCCACCATGCAGAGAATATTTTGGGTAAAATTTTTTGTGGTGTAAGCCACTACTATATGAAGCACAATGTGGTATGGGAGAAAAGGTTTTAAGTCAGTTGTATCAAGCATGATCTTTCCTGGATTACAAGTCTCGATAGATCCTAAGGCAACTAACAGAGCCTTTCTCTGTGAAGGGCATCTCTGGAGGACCTCCAAATTATACATTGCACAAGGGGTTTGTGAAAAATCCTCCACCACAGAGTAGTTATGGGCGGCCCTTGTGTTTGTATTGTGAGAAGATTTCTTGAACGCCCCTTTTTGGATGCGTGTCATTGTTTCTGCCATCGTCTTTTCAATCTAGAGAGGAACAAATGGGTTTACGACTTATTTACCCTTTTCAAAAAATTATGGATTTCCATAATCATGTGCCCTAGTTGCTATGAAAGTGTCACCTTTCAACATATAAACATTCAAGGCTGAGGGATTACTATAAGATGGAGGGGGTCCCTGACTTCCCCCATCCTCACTTGTAGAGGCTTGAGTCAAGTTTTTCCCATGTGGAAATGGGTTTGTTAACACAAAAGGTTGTTGTTGCGTCAATAACTTTTGGGCCTCTGCAAGCTAAGGGCACAGGTGAGTCAGATGGTTTTCCATGAAAAGGTTACATAGATACTTCAACTTTATTTTCTCTGTGTTTCCCCTGCCAGCATTGGTGGTGAGTTTCTTATCCCCCTTACCCTTTTTGTTTCGATATTTTTTCTATCTGCCAGGCTGCTAGTTGGCCTTCAGGTTTGTTGCCTACACACTGTGTCTAACGTTTGAGTAGGGGGAGCATATGAACCGAAGGTCTTGCTAGCCATTGTCTACTATATCAACAATTGTTGCAATTGATTTGACAGTTTATCAGTGAAATTTTTTTTGTTGAACAAACTATACCATCGACATGTGGTTGAGACTTGTGTCTGGCCTTATTAAGGATGGACCATGGTGCATCTAGTAAAACCTCATAGAGTAAACTAGATTGAGAGTATATTAGTTCAAGTTGTTGAGCTCTCATTATCACTGCTTCCTCAGAAAACACTCTTGATGTTGCAACGTCCTTGGATAATTGAGGTACCAAAGACTTAAGGAACCACTCCAGTAGGAAAGATAGTGGAACCGATACTTTTATCAAACTCTTCTGACACCGCCATTCTTGGATGTGATTCAATATAGGATTGGCCTTTCTTTGCTCAAAGTTGGCCAACAATTTGATGCTGACATCGTATCTCACACATAATTGAAAACGGTTTAAGAAAACCATTGCCAAATATCTAAAGTAAGATTATCTTGAGCAGTCAAGCTCGATGTACCATTTCATGGAACTCCCGATAAGAGTGCATTGAAATAGGTGCAATTGTACAGAGTTATCTCACAGGGAGTTCGATGAGCACCATAGGTGAAAATTCGTCACATGGTCGCCTAGATATTCGTTAGGCTTAACTTCAAACTTCAGAATGTCTGAGGGAAACTTAGTTGGCATGGGAGGCCAACGTGGATCATGACAGATTGGTTCATTTAACAACCTTGACAAGTATGGAAAATGTAACATCGCCAGAAATGATAGTTTGGGTTGCTGACTACGTACGGGAAGAAAGGAGCATGTAGTTTGACTGGAACCAAGCTACCAGGAAAAGTTGGGCTGCTGACCATGGTTCTGGTAAATACCATGGCCTTGGCCAATGGATGGATACTGCGTTTGTTCGGACATCATCGACTTATTCTCGTAAATGGACATTGAGGGATGTGCAGGGATTTCTCCCTGAATTGTGTTACAAAGGCTCTGGAAAGGGTTTCCCCTCTATCGATCCGACATGCATAGGTACTGATATTTTCCCGGGGTTCCATTGACTGTGGAAGGGGTTTCCCCCAGTCAACATCCTTGATGAGGGAACTGATCCCTGCCATGGATTCCAAAGTCCCTGTAAAGAGAATACTTGTGTGTTTTTCCCTTGTGTAGGAATAGTACCCTGCACAGGATTTTTTTGTCCAAAACCAGGGTTTCCCCCGACCAAGATGGCAGTTGACGAGAAGGCATTATTTCCAAACACGTCAAACAAATATAACAACATTGAACCCACCGACATGGTGTAGGAATAAGGTCATAGACTTCCTGCTCCAAACAAGCTGTAGTTTATGTTTGGCCTGATAGGTTTCTGGGGAGCACCACCGAGAGAGGGGGACAAAGGAGGTATATGACCCCCACCATAAGGGATAACATTATAGGTGGTTGAGGTGCCCCCCATGGATGCTTTCAAAGGAGCGTTTGAGCTCCCTGGCCCCAGACCCATGGTATGTAGGGTGGAGTAGGTGAGGACATAGTTCGTATCAAAGTCGGGCATCCCGTATGAAAACAGAGGGTCCATCACACTTTGGGTGAAGGGAGCAGTGATCATCATCATACACTGAATCATACCACTTCCCGAAATAGAGGTGGTCGATACCATGGTGATCTGGACCGATGAAGGTGGGTTAGGAGGAGGAATTCCCCTAGAGGTGGCAGTCGTTGAGGGAGTGTGAGGACTGACGAAGTAGCAACATTTTATTCCATCACTTCTTGCAGGAATATTTGGCACTCATGATGTGTTACCCTTGGAGGGGCAAGTTGTATCAAAAGTGGCACGAAAAAGTCAGTGATAGGAGAGTTAAAATGCCTAAGAGCTTCCTCTCCAAGGTCATAAATAGTTAGTTGCTCCAGATTCAAGTGCTCTCCTCTCAGGGATGGCTTGGGCACAGTTTCGTGCGACCCGGTTCCCTCAAGTGACCCTTGCTGGTCAAGTATTCTTCATAATGGTGGTGGTGGTGGCTCCAATGTAACTGGTGGTAGGCCCTGAAGCCTTGGAAACCAACGAAGCTCCTGATATTACACTTTGTGAAAATATCAACGACACAGTAAGGATTTTACTAACGTTGAAAATCAACACACACTAGAAAAGTTCCTATGAGATAAAGCAAGAAAAACACTAACTAGTTGGAAGAACAGTTACACCAACCAACACTAGAGCAACTTACCGGTGCAAGTGCAACTCGAATACGGAAGCACCTTCCGAGTATACTCTACAAAGCATGGCCCGATGTCTACCTTAGGTACCATGGTATACCCCCGCAGTCACCTGTGTAAGTCTTTAGAATAAATGAAACTAGGTTTCTAGCTCGTGAACAGTCACCAGGCGGGTACAATCAACAATCGGGTGGACCGCAATGAGTAGGGTATCAAGCCTGAAATCTATCAAGGGTATCGAAAGCAAGTGTTATGGAAGAAAATTGAGGACCTTGAACATATTTGAGATCCATGAAGCTCCGTAGGCAAATGCAACTGACAATATCCCACGATAATTCCTTTATATACGTTCCCCACTATGCTTAGTCCGGCTTTGGAGGGGTTATCTTCTCTACCTTTCTACACGTGACCTTGTGTTTAGCTCCCGTGTTAGAGGGGGGTCCGAGATAACCTTCACGTTTGCTGTAATTTTTACACTCCCTAGCACTAACTTCAATGTTTGTTTGTAAGATTTGAAGAGTTTTCTCCCCAACCTAAATCAAAGCTCTAGCCTAGACTAGTTGATTGACCCTACAAACATAAATTCTAGTTGATTTTAAATTAGCGTTAATTTTAAGTGGCTTGTCTTAAGTCGAGGAAACGAAAATGAAACTAGTGGTGTGTTTTGAGAGACGAAGAAGGAGAAATAAACGAAACTGAAAGAAAAATTACTTCTATGTGACAAATAAATATTTTCAACAAACTCTTTAACCAACTTTTCATAACTACTTTTTCTAAGATCTTTTAAAGGAAAACCTAAAATGAAATTTCCCTCGACTACGAGCTACTTAATGTTCTAAGCAATGAGTAAAGAACTTAAGAAAAGAACTATTTTTTCTAACAAGAAAAATAATCAACCTAACTACTTAACCAAAGAAAGAAATGATTTTTTTTTTTTAAATTTTGAAATGCTTCAAACAAGAAAACTCAAAATAAATATTTTTCCTTTTCTTTAAGAAAGTGAAAATGGGAAAAAGTAAGAAACAAGACAATACCGAAACTAAATTATGGCCCATTGCAGATCAAAGGGCGTCACTAGAGACACCAATCAGGTTGATCAAAGACTCACAGACTCGTCTAAAAAACCTTTCAAAGAAAACACAAGAAATATTTAAAAAGATAAGCAAACTGACGTCAAACCCAGGCTACGAGTGTAAGAACAAAGACACTATACTTAATCAAGAAATCCCTGAGAAGTATGACTTCAATCAGGGAAGAGGTTGACTGCCTCTTCTTAAAGAAATATTTCTTGACACAGGCACACTACTGACACTTAAGCAGCCTGTGTGAGTACGTGGGTTTTCTATAGAGCAGGGCTCCTATGTACGCGTGCAGACCCAAAACATGTCGCGTACACCTCTGCAACTTCTCAAAAAAAGAAAAAGTAACAGGTAGACTGACAGGGAAGGGAGAACTAGTATGGCACCAACAGGTGACTAGAATCCCTTAAAGGCTCAATAGACTTGCAAAAACTCAAAAAAGGTAACAAAACCAATTAAACACCCAAAAAATCCCCTAAAACCCTAGAGGCTTCCCCAGTATGGTTTCCAGTTCTTCTATACTGGTAAAACCCCCCTATGGACTACACTAGGGTTCAACATGTAGGAAGATCTAACCATCTAAAAGTATCCTACTTTTCTAACTACCCCAAACATACCCCAAATTCAAACATGAAAGGCAAAGTGAAAAGATCATGCAACTTTACCTTTTACTCTACGTTCAGTGTCGATCCTCTCACTCTTGATAGCTCCACTGACTGCAAGCCTCCTCCCAAGGTTGATCTTCATTCACAAACAGATAAACACTAAACTACAAACATGAATCTCATATATAAATCATGGGTTAGATGTTAGAATAAAGCATAAATCAAATACAAACATTTGACACATCATATTTCAGGATAGAAAAAGTATTCCTTTTACTGATATCACAATCTTTACTTACAACAAAGGTCAGTGACTACTCCACGAACCTAGTTCATGATCCTCTTCACCAAGCTCCAACTGCGCTTCCATGTATATTTCTCCTCTCAACCTCTCTCCAGGGAAATGGAATAGGCTTATGATGGAGGAAAAAGGCAAAAATGGGAAATTCTAATGCAAATCTCACAAGGTGGCTACAATTTCTTGGAGCAAGGAGGGGATGTGAAACGGGTAGAGTTTCATTGTTCTTATGCTTGGATTTGGAATGAGACCCCAACACCTCCTTTTATATGACAAAAGTATGGTTATTCGATTGGGTGATAGGCTGTAGGTGATGGGATAGTTGGGAAATTACCCAATATCCCATAATGTCAATGAACTCCTTGCAAATTTTTAATTTTTGCAACTTTTGCGAGTATATGTGGGTTGTAGTGGTGCAACAAGCATGTGTATGCGGGTAGTAGTGGTGCAGGGTGTGTACATATTCAAAAATAATGTTTTTAAGAAGATCTGCTCAGTGATGGCTTGGAAAAAATAGCAAGTAAGAGGGCCAAATGCCAGGTATGCATGTATGGAGAAATTTAGGGTTATAACAACCATCCACCTTATCCACTGAATCACAATTTTGAGGTTGTGGTTTTGATAAACCATGACATTCACCCTTTTGGTGGGGAATGGAATGTAATTTCATATTCATTTGTTAATCACAGACATCATGTAATCGTCTTATGTACATGCCTACAACACAACGTTAATGCACCGAATCCCATTAGAATTCCGCAATTAAGCACGCTTGGGATAGATTAGTACTGGGATGGGTGACCGCCCGGGAAGTCCTAGTATTTTACAGAATCATGGGAATTCTCCTCCTCTCACTCCCTCATATATAATTGAGATGAAGGAAGCCCTTTAAGCATGTAATGGAGTGTGATGCAAATCTTCTTGTGAATGAAGAGTATCCAACATCTCTTTATTTTTAGAGATAAGCTAACTCATTTTTCTAGTTTGTGTTCTACAATGTTTTTCGATCTTATTCAGTAATAGAAGTTGGGTTTCACTATATTTTTGTGTTCTCTTCTATTTTTTTGTGAATTTCATTGTTATATCTCAGTTATATTTCTTCCTTCATGTTTTTCTCGAAGCTTGAATGCTTAGTTCTTCTTGATTTAAGACTTAGGTCACAACTCAGGGTCATATGAGGAAAGGGGCCTAGTGCCTGTAATTCAAAACTTTAAAAGGAAAAAACGTCAGGAAAGCGCACATGGGTTTCAAAGAACCTGCACTGAGAGAGAAAAGGGGCCTATATTAACTGGTTCTAGGGCTTAGCAGAGGCTCTAAGAGTCAATTCAACTCCATATTAGATCAATCCTAGATCAGGAGGTCGCGCAGACCTTGGGAGAGGCAGGGGGTTTGCATTACCTAGCTACAAATGTATTGTATAGGTGTTGGGGCTAGTGCAAAGCCTTGAGGTTTGGAACAAACTAAATGTGATGAGGAGAAGGATGATGGTAGCCTAGCCCTGCATAGGAAGATAATTCTAGGCAAGTGTAGTTGTTGTTACAAGGATTGTGGAAATGTTTTGAGGAAATTTAGAGGTATGTTCTATGGGCTTCAAAAAAACTGTAACAACATCAAAGTCTTGGACAACTGACAATCAAGGGAAGGTTGGCCTTACTGAAGGGGAAATTGGTTGAGGGGATATTATAGCAGTGATAATTAGACTCACAAGAAGAGGATATAGTGATCAAACTTATGCACGAAAACCAAGAGGGATTTTACATGATTTGTAAGTTTTTTTTATATCTTTTAGTAATATAAAGTTGGGCCATTGTCCCTGCTATGAGATCCCATGTGTTCTGGATTTAAGAACAAATATTTTTGTCTTGAAATTCCTGTGTACTTGTGTATGATCTAATTGCTAGTTTTTATTTTCTGTTGTGATAAATGGTTAGGCATCTAAGTGTGTTTATGTCTACATTTCAATTTGGATAAATTTTTGTATAGTTGTGGAAACAATAGAGTAGACCTAAGGTGTAGTCAAAATCTAACAATGGAGAGGGTCCCTTGTCCCATAAACAATAAGGTCTCATACACCAATTTAGTGTTTGGCTTGATCGTGACCATATACATTACATTAATACATTAATAGACCATTAATTTATATACATGAATATAATACATTAATTTATTACATTAATACATTATTATTATTATATATTACATTAATATAATAATTAATGTAATACATTACTGTATTACGTTACTGTATTACATTACTGTAATACATTAATAGTCGTACCAAGGCATGTGGCCCATCAACTAGCAACAACCACTTTATAAAAATGGTTGATATATGCCTATTGGTGCCATTAGTTTGGAAATGTGGTAAATGGCATCGATCAACATATATCAACCACTTTTATAAAGTGGTTGTTGCTAGTTTTAATATATCCATTATTATTGATGCATGCATGGATGGAGATGATTAGTCTTCATGTTATATGTCTCCAAATCAAAAACTTTGAAAGAAATGGCTAATGAACTAGGTATAAATCCTTACAAAATTAAAATAGCACTGTCTAAATGTTCTAAGTTTTGGCATTTTTTATCGGAATCTAGAAACATAGATTTGGAAAAAATCACAATTTAATGTTGTTTAAATTGCATTTCTAGATGCCTAAGTGGATTCAACATCATTAAAAATTGGTGGGGAACTCAAATTATGAAAACTTAATGACTCAAATCTATAAATACAACAATTTCTCACCAAGTTTCCTAAATTAAACAGATAATCTCACGTACAAAATATCCAAAACATAGAACATTTAGAGTGCAACAATTAAAATTTTGTCTCCTTTCTAGATTGAAGAGTCTCAATTACATATCAAAAATCAAAACCTATAATTCGATTGAATAAAGAGTAGGTGCATTATTGATCTGTATTTTATGAGCAGAACGAAATGAATACAAATTATTAAAATATGCTTAACACAGAATAACAGATATACAGTAAAACTGGTTTTCTATTCAATAAGGAAATAAGCTGAAACTGTAAAGTGTAGCGGAAAACAATCTTGCTAGAATGGTGGCGGCTTATCTCTGAGAAGAGATGTGACGACTGCGCTCATTCACAAGAAGATGATTACAATGAGGCTCTAAAGAAATTTTTACAATAAACATGAATGTCAAAAAACCTAGACATCCAAAAACCTAACCCTAGGAGATGAAGTACCAAAAGTCATGTGGGCCCTGTTTGGGTAAGTTAATACATCAACTTCTCAGGGTCGTAACTTTTGCATACGATATTCGTTTTAGGAGCATGATATCTCGTTGGAAAGGTATCATCGAGGATATTAATTTTGGGGGATCAATAATGGCCTTCATGTTGGAAATGTTTAACAGGTAGCATATGCTTGTCATTGATGGAAAGTACAGCAATGAAGATGGCATGAGTACAGGAAGAATGTAACAGACGGGCACCAAAAGTATTTTGGGAAGACACTGCAGAGAAACCTTGATAAGATAAGAAGAGATAGTGCAGAGGATGTTTGGTATGTTTTACACGCAACGTATGCTTGTCATTGATGGCAAGTACAACAACGATGATGGCTTGAGTACAACAACGATGATCAGCAACGCAGTGATATTCAGGAAGACTAGCAATGCAACAATTGTCTAAACGGAACAATCCTCAGTCGTCAAATCGAGGATTGATCTAAACTGTTGATCAGGCATGATGAAGTCCCATAAAGTTTGTGCAGCATTTCTGATCGTTGGATCCCATCCAAAATTCTCGATAGAATGCGGGTCTTCAGATCTGAATATAGACAAGAAAAGCGTGCTAAAGAGGAGGATAGATCTCAGGCGTTAGATCTGAGCGTAGGATTCGACCACCATTGGATCAAGGAGAACCTCCACGATCTTTAAAGTGCAAGGAGTAGAGGGCTCACAAAATCCCGAAAGTAGGAGGACCGTCCATCTCAGGGGGTTATGTGGACCGTTGATCTGACTCCCTGTCGGAGTTTTGGGGATCGAGAGTTGGAGATGACAAGTAATATCATCCACAAAAATCCTGATTTCGCGATATGCAAAATCGCGACGTAATCTGAACCATCAAATCAAGATCACATCTAGACCGTCGATCCGACTCATGTCAACAAACCACGTCAGCTAGGAACACATGGCACAACCAGGTAATGACAAGTGTCAGACTGATTCAACATGCCAAGCACATGTAAGTCATGAATTAGGGTGACACGTGGCAGTTATTTAACACATGTGACGTTAGCAGACTTACACCATGTCGGAGTTTCGAGGATCGCGTGGTGGAGATGTCAAAGAAACAATGCAATAGGAATCTCGATTTCGCGATATGCAAAATCGCGACTTAATCACAGCCGTTGAATCAAGATCAGATCTGGACCGTTGAGCCAACTCCATATCGAAGTTTCATGAATCGCGACAGAGAGAGACAAGAAAACAACGCAACAAGAATGTTGAAATCGTGATATGTGAATTCACGATTCAATCGCAGCCGTTGAATCAAGTTCAGATCTGGAACATTGATCTAACTCCATATCGGAGTTTCGGGGATCGCAACATGGAGAGGCAAGAAAACAATGCAACAAGAATGTCGATATCGCTATATGTGAAATTGCGACGTAATTGCAACCATCAGATCAAGAAGTGATCTGGACCGTTGATCTGACTTCTTCACGGAGTTTCGTGGATTAGGATTTGTAAGTGACAAGAACATTGAACATTAGAAGTGTCGAAATCGCGATATGCGAAATCGTGGAATGATCTGAACCGTCAGATCAAGTGTTGATCGGAGGGTTACTGTTCTCTCTCACAGTTAACTCCTTAGTCTGGAATCTATTAGCAAAACATACTCATGATTTCAAATCAGTTAGCGTTTCAGTTGGCGTTTCATTTGCATGGACAGTTGTCATTCTTTTGCCTAAGGAAATGGGAAGTGGAACGACCGTGGGCGTACGTATCAAAGAAAATGAGATAGACTGTGTAGGCATGGCTGTTCTAGATGAAAATGAATGAAACTGAAGAAGATCGGTGGGCTACCGTTGCACGACACAGTGAAACTGCTAGAAACAATTGATGGTTTCTACCAGAGGATGTGAAAAGACTTCCTTGTGATTTCCAGAGGAGCTGAAGAGTTACATGGAATCTGCCAGTGGAATGAAGACGATTCGTGGAGGAAATTGATAGTTGGATGAGGGTTAGAGCTCATAACTAAAACAGAAAGGATGAGCTCAACTGTAAAAGAGAAGACGAAGAGTCTCAACTGCTAGAGAGAAAAAGGAATCTCGGCATAACACCTAGTGGAGAGAAGCTATAAGTACATGGTACAGAGAAGAGAAGAGGTTGTTGTTGCTGTTGGAGTTGTTTTGGTCGCTGTGTAGAGGGATTGAAGTGTGAGCAAGGAGGCAGAGCACAGGAGTAGAAATACATAGTAGAGGAAGGTTGCATTGAAGGGACATGGTGCAGAGAGTATAAATGGTAGAAGAATAGATAGCGCAAGTCATGTGTGCAAAAAGGCAGTGAGGTAGATAGAGCAACAAATGCAGCAGAACAGTGATGAGTCTGGTAAGCCATTGTTGAACATTATATCACTGTAATAAGTTTCAGTAGCAAAGATTAATATTCTAGGGAGGTTGGGAGGTGCTCGGGAGGACTGTTGTCCTCAGAGGTTCAAGTGGGTGCTTGAACATAGGGAGTTGTAGCTTCCATCTGGTTGTAGCCAGAGAAACCAGGGTGGCAGGGTGGTGCAAGGGAGAACTCTTGTTCTCTGTTATACAGGTTGGTGCCTGTATGATTGGAAGTTGGTGCTTCCATCCAGTTGGTGCTGGAAACACTCAAGGAGTTGGTGCTTCCTTCTAGTTGGTGCTAGAGAAGCCAGGGAGTTGGTGCTTCCTTCTAGTTGGTGCTAGAGAAACCAGGGAGTTGGTGCTTCCTTCTAGTGGGTGCTAGAGAAAACAGAGAGTTGGTGCTCTTAGCAAGTTGCAGCTTGCAAAACAGAGGTTGTAGCCTCATTATGAGTTGGTGCTCATATGTATGATAATGTAAAGAATGTAACCATTACTTATCATATAAAGAAAAAGAGATTTTTACCCTGTATGGGTTTCCTCGGGAAACATCTGTCTCTATGTTTTTCATATATGTGACTGATGCTGAATGTGCCATTGTTTATTTCTCTGCATTATTGTGATCATCATTCAGTGTTTCTGCAAAGAGTTTAAAAGAAGCATAATTGTTTAAGCATGGTAACAACTGATTCACTCCCCCCCTCTCAATTTTCCAACACTTCATATATCATTGAGAATATTTGTTCCGAAAAACCTTCATTTAGGCCCTCAAAATGGCCCCATAAGTTGAAAACTGCTAAAAATAGTAAATTGTCAAAAGTGCCAGAAAATTGTTTTGAGCAAGTTAGAAAAGGAGGGTGGCCATCGATATCCACTTGGATCAATCCTCCCTCATTAGGAATAAATGGTCTCCATTTTTTTAAGTTCCCACATTAGATGAGGAAATTTCTGCTGAATCTGGCCCCGGGTGAGCCACTTGCCTTGGTGCAAGAGTTTCCTTGCTTTGATAACTCAATAAAGTCAGATCATTTATTGTTGAGTGCCCTTCATATTTTTTTCCACAATATGATCACTAGATTCCTGTTGCATGCAGTCATGATTGATCTGTTTTGGTGTCAACTGCTCTACTATCTGTGAGGTGTCCAATAATGGTGGGAAATATGGTCGAAGGAGAGCCACGTTGAAGACTAGGTGCAAGACAAGGAAAGGGGGAATGTTGAGCTCAAAATCATTATCACCCACATTCTTGGTGATGGCGTACGACCCATAATGGAGTGGGTGAAGCTTCCGATGGGGCCTTGTAAGGAGTTGTTTCTACAAGTGCAACCAAACTTTGTCTCCCACCTGAAACTTATGTGGCACCTGATGTTGATCATGGTACTTCTTGTACTTGGCATTATATTTCTGTAGAATATCTTTAACCTATTGGTGGATGTGCTAGACCCGCTCAATGAACCGGGTAGCTTTGTCATATTTTTGTGGAAAAGTCAAAAATAGTAAATTGCCAAAATTGCTAGAAAAATGTTTTGAGCGAGTTGGAAAAGGTGGGTGGCCACCGATATCCACTTGGATCAATTATGTACAAACAAACACAAAATTATTTTTTTTCTTATTTTATTTTTGCATGTCATACTAATTAGTATTGGAATAGATTTCAAAATTACATAGCCAAAATTTTATTTAGAAAAGCGTTGTTGAGACAAGTACCAACATAGATCCATCTTAACTCCTGATCTATGATTCACCTAGAGGAATCAAATTCCTCAATATGCAATTTTTTTTGGAGTTCAAAACTAAAATAAAATTGCG
>ML793849.1:347618-363602 GCA_009831015.1 Picea engelmannii
ATTGATAATGATGATAACAATTGTTTATTAAGAATAATTGTTTTATTATTTTATTTATAAATTTAAATCAATTATTTTATTTGAGTGACTAAATGACTTATAAATAAAAAAAATTGAGATTAAGAGTGTGTATATTTTTGTAGTTCATCATAGCATGCATAAGATTTATAGATAAACAATGGGTAGGAAGTTTTTGAAACGTTCTACATAATGTTTATCCAAAAATCTTAAGCAAGTTTTGAGATTGTTTGAATTCTATGGATTAACCAGTTACTTTGTTTAGATTCATTATTATATTTTTAGAATTTAGATTTAATGTTTTTATAAGCTAGGCATTTTAAGAGAGTGTTTTTCATCATCTACTTTATTTCTCTCCCATATTTTACATATTCTTTCATGAAAATGTATTTTAGGTCTTGATAGAGACTTCATAGTACCTTGGTGCTTGTAGTCATCAGTGGTAGGTTCTCTCTCTCTCTCTCTCTCTCTCTCTCTCTCTCTATTGACAATAGGAATAATTCAGTCTCCCTTGGTCGATAGATTCTACAAGAGTTTGACTTCAACACATCTATTTGACCTTGCTAGAATGTACTAGGTACCTTGACATCCATTATCACTATTGGTGTGTAACACCCTACCAAGATGTTAAAAAATTAATCTTTCATTTTATACATATACAATAACAAATTTGCTTTAACATAATTTCATTTCATTTACACAATTCTTCTACATTTGCTCAATGATAAATCTAAATAGCATGATGAAATAAGTAATAGGTTAACTCTAAGATTTGCAACTTAAAACAAAAGTATATACAAAATATTGACAACAAATACCACTGAAAAATACCTCTTCCTTAGTTTGTCGAAGCTCATCGATTATAATGTAGTCCTAGGCGCTTCCAAGCATTCTTTTCCCGCTTTCCCAGAGTGAAACAACGGAATCCTCCCTGTCAACTAGGAGCCTAGCCGGCTTCCTAGCTCCAAGAAACCTTTTGGTTTCGGTTTCTTGGCCCTCCGTGCCCATGTCTCCAAGAACAACAAAGCACAAATGCTCAAAGAAAACTATTACAAGAATTATATCTTCCAAGAATTTCACAACCTCTCATCATGCTCAAACCTCTCCATCCTCCCCTCCTTTCTACTTCTTCTCCCTATTTATCAAGTTTCCATACACACTTCCCCAAGTCTCCTCAACCACCCTCATTATTATCCATCAACCTCCCTTATCTAGATATTTTGGGGAAATATTAAAATAAAACTAAATATAAATGACTTGCATTAAACAATAATAAATAAAATAAAAAGTCTCTATTCTCATGTTAGCTAATAAATGTTATTTGATAATTTTCTTCAAAATGTACATAACACCCCACCATGTTCATTTAATTCATCACACCCACCATCTATCAAAGTCAAGAAGGTATTTAATGCTTTTAGATATTTGTATGCAATATAATTTACATATTCAATAAACATTCAATTAAATAGTTAATAATTTACTTTAATAATTATTACATTAATTACTTATATTAGTGTACATGGGTAGGGTATGTGTGTGTAGCTAGAAAACACATATATCATGCATGTACTAACGATAAACAATCATTGCCTCTAGTGCATAGTTCTTATATGATCACTAAGACATGTAGGACAACAGATCAATAATGCATCATTTAATAATCTTAACAAACTAAATTGTACTAATTCATCAATAACTCATTGTCACACTTAAAATATCATTAGGAAATCAAAAAGGGTTTTAAACATGGTAGGAACCAAGTGAGTAAACAATAGTGGCATCTCTAATCCCCAATCAATATTCTCAACTAACATCGAACCATCCTTCCTTCTTAACCTACTTCCATCTTCCATCCTATCATTTCCTTTGTTAGACTAAGATGGAGCGTCAACTATATTGACCTAACTCCAGATAGAACCAGTAAGCGGAAGTGTCATACATCTCGACCAAGCTTCCCCAACAGGCAACTAGCAGTCGTCATCACATGTCTAGCGGAGCGTGACTTCACACATCCCTCCCACGACTCTATCTTTTGGAGGATAAACGGTGGGAAATACCTCCACCCCTCCTCATAGAACTAGGGTCAACACCCTACATCAAGACATACTGCACGCAACTACTATTCTTAGAGTCACGTCATCAAACATCCACTCTAGGTAAGTTGTGCATCCTGTCAAAACCACACTTACCATAGATCATAGTAATATTTTGAATCATAAATTAAATAGTAAGTACAACTTATAGCATACAATATCTTATTGATGTCTACGACATCCCAATTACCTCAATACTATAGTCATTTGGCTATCACATAGCTCATCATCCTGTAGGTTAGTTCACCAATAACACATATTGATGCAGATACATCACAAATTTATATAAGAATCCATATTTGCATTGACGCTCAATTAAGAAATGTATTCTTATTCACATCATGCATTGCATCTATTATACATTCATAACATAACTTGAATTGGTATACATGTACCGAACTTACCCATTTTAATTTTCATGTTTAAATAATCAAATAACTATCTTTGTCATGAGAATATATCATGTAACATACAAATAGGTCTAGAGGTACACATCTCAATGTCTAACAAATTCTAACTGACTCCAAACAAATGCTAAACTTTGAATTATTAATATTATTAAACAACAATGTTCTAACTACCTGTTGGGCCCCAACAACTCCCCCTATATTTTTACAAAATTTAAAGGGACCCTATTAGAATCTTGATAATTATAATGAGCTACAGAATCAACATTTTCAAATAGTTCCATTCCTTGGATTGCTTTGGGACAAACTTAAGACATTCACTTTAGTATGAGACATTAATTACAAGAGTATATGTCAAAAGTTAGAAACGAGCATAAAAATCTCAATTTAAACAAAATGTTAATTTTTATCAAATGTTTACTTTCGTTTAAATTATGATTATGTGTTCATTCTTTTGCCCATTAGCAAGTTTGACTATTTTGAATAATGGGTTCAATACTTCATCAAATAAAGTCTTGGTTGATTTCCCATTTTCATGAAATCATTTGGTGATATTAATTAATTAAATTCTTTTTTCATCTTGCATCTCATTTCAAAATAGTAATAATCAAAGAATTATCTATCATTTGTTTGATTTTGTAAAAACCAAAATTAATATTTTGTCTTAATTAACTTGAAGCCTCTAGATCACATTTGAAAACAAATTATATATAAAAAAAAATTATAAGTTATAGTTAGTTTAAATTCATTTTTTATTTTTCTAGATTTTGTTTTATTCACAATTTTTAGGTTATTAATTTAGGTTTCTTTTTTGTTTCACAGGTTTCTATTATCAAATGTTTGATACAGATCTGATCATGGCTTGATTTTATTATCCAAATACGTTCAAGAAGATTGATCCAGAAATAATTTTGGATTTCTACAAATAATTTTATGAGCAACAACAGATAAAATTTGGAAAGGCCTTAAGATCAGACACACGATTTTGCAGGACTGATTGCAGCCAAACCGTGAGGAAGTTGGAGAAATGGTTGAAAACCCAGAACCAAAATGGACCCATTTACCTTCGTCCAAGAGAGTTTCCCAAACAAATGCACGATTTGAGATATATTTGGGTCTCTTTTAGAGGCAAATTTGAGGTGGCGGAAATTAATAGTAACGCCCAAACTGTTCATTCATTTTATAAATATATGAGAAAGATCAGAGCCATAAATATGGAAGAATTGGAGAGGAGGATTTTAATCCTTTCTCTTTTGTATATTATTTCTTTTGTAAACTTTTTATTTCTTTTCAAATGGAGTAATGGATGGCTGGAAGCTTTGGGAGAATGGACGAATATGTTTAAAGAAGAATATGGAATTCCAGATTGCTTAATGGCTTTTGTCCTGTAAGTAAAATGGTTTTATTTTCGTTATAATATATTCATATTCTTTGAATAATTTATTATGCATTGATTTAAATAGCTTTAGTCTTTTTTATCAATACATGGTTAATTATTATCATTTATGTATTAATTTTTCCAATCTTTAAAGTCTATTATCCAAACAATTTCTTCAAGGACTACATAATGGACAATTGATTTCAAAAACTTAATAGAACAACATATATGCATTTTGGCTTTAGCCTTTTGTTTATAATGTTTCTATTTATGTTTTTTTTTAATCTTGTTACATGTGCAGGTCTCATATCTTTAGATTAAATGATCTGTGATGTGTAGGAGGTTTATATTATAAATATCATCTATCATTTGTTTTATCAAAATACAAATGTTGTGATTATATATTCGATTTAAATAATGAGATTTATCTTTGAGTTTTAAATTGAATGATAAAATGCATAGATTGCTTCCAGATTTATCTTGTCGTAGTCATGTATAATTATGAGATCATAGGTTTATGCTTGTGTTTCCTTTTCTATTATTAAAACCTAATATGCCAATACATGTTCTGAATTTATTTAGAACATTCATAAGGTTCACTACAGATTTCTCTCTTGGACATGGTAGTTGGATGTTCACCACTCATGCAGATGCTTGGATACACCTTATTAATTTATTGACATGATAGCTTCTTTGTATTTTTCTATCATTTGCATATCATTGAAACAATGAATGTATGGTTCAGCTTTGACTATCCACATGTTCATATTTCATTAACTTTTTTGCAAGATTCTTTAAATTTATAAAAGAAAACATTAAATATTTTTATGTGCTTTCTTTATCTGCTTCCTAGAAGCAATCATTTTTCACATCGATTTTCGTAAGTTTCGATTAAAACTTGCATCTTGTAAATCATGTAAATAAATGAGACTTGAAAATCTTCTACTTAAATACAACTACTATAGTTACATTTGAACACATGTACATATATATAGTGTGTTTAGTAATTATTTAGTTATTTCTCTCTTTTATTCGTTTCTTTTAGGATTCTTAGATTGGCTAACGAAGCCATTAAACCCGTCAGAACGAGTTACACCAAACAGCTTGGGTTATTTAGACAACCCCAGACCAGACTCGCTCTTCCAGTTGACGGACAGTCAATTTAGCCTGTCAACAAATGGCACTAAAAGGAGGGCCAAACTAACAAGCTGGCCTTATAGGAGTCTTTGTTTCAAATTTAATTAATTTCCCATGGCTCCCCAAATCACTGTGTTGGAACATGCTTTCCACTTCTCATTACCTGATATTCCCAATAAGACAATTGATCTCTTTTCATAACTCACCTTTGATGGTGAAGGGAACACATCTGCAATAGATCGTATTTCTAACTTTTTTTATAAGTGTTTAAGACATAAGATCACCGATTCTAATGTTACATGCAGATTGTTCGCTCTCACTTTCTGAGGTCGAGTTAAGGTTTGGGTTGAATCTTTTTAGGCTAATTCTATTCATTCTTTGTCTGATTTTGTATTTGAGTTTTTATCAAATTTTAGCAACTATTATTATGATGAATTAAGTGAAGAATTAAGTTGCTTAAGGAAAGAAAATGGTGAATCATTCAATGATTTTTCAATTAGGTTCATTCATGTTGGTATTAGATTCCCTTTGAAAGAAATTCTGCTTATTAATGAATGTTTTGAATATCTCGTTTCTCTTTCAGATAAGAAATATCAATTAATTTTTAACCAATCTGAATTGAGCACTAACACTCAATCTCAAGATGGTTCAAATTTTCATGTTGATCTTGAAGATTTTGAAGCACCACAACTTTTTTCGACTTCTTTCATTTTGGCAAATCATGAGCCACATAATGCAATTGTCACGTCTAATCATTCTTTGCAAATAATGTCTCCTCCTATCGAAGAAGGAACCTTTACTTTAAAAGATGACAGTTGTCCCTCTCTCATAGATTTTATAACAGTTTCTAAAGAAAAAGAGGCCGAATGTGAAGTTGATAATCATGTGGACAATAAATCTTCCCCTAATTTAGTTGAACAGATCCATGATCAATCAGTGGGAGAAAAAATCAATTGGCAAACTATTAATCAACCTTCTATCTCTAGTGATTTGCTCTCAAATTTTCCCTTACATAATGAACCAAATTGTCTCTTAGAAACTATCTCGTATTCTTTAAAAGAGAATACAACAGAGGTTGATCAGTTTATACAAGGAGAGGGAACAAAACCATATTTCGAAACGTATATACCTATCATTTCAAGAGATGCATTTCATCTCCTCAATTCTTCTACATATTATTCCTTGTACCCCGATATTTTTGATCCTAATGTTTTGCAATTGCATGTTCCATATTGCCTTGGAGAGAATTCAACATTATATAATCAGGTACAAAGAGATTACCGAATAAAAGATAGAGAGGAAAATAATTCTACCCATGAACATATCAATTCTTATTCTCATCAATTATCCATGGGTAAATCAAGAAATGATTTGAATGAGTCTCAAATTGCATCTTCCATTGATTCATCTCAATTTGTGATTAAAGAAGAATCTAGATTTTTCCATGATCAATTATTTGAGGTTGAAAAGTATAATCAGTCAAATATTATTACCAATGATGATTATTCAAAAATGTTGGTCATTCCATTTAGTCTACCTCAAATAGTTAATCTTGAAGTATTTAAGCTCAATGGAAAGTTTAAAGAGAATGAGACATTTCTTTTCCGATCGAGAATCACTATAATTTATCGCCATCTTGATCCAACCTTTTTACAAGATTTTTTCCTTGATAGTCTAATATTTTATTCTCGTCAAGAATATTTTTTATATGCGAATTATTTCGAACGATCCCATGTTAGTAATTGCATGTATTATGATAGGGTTGCAGATTGGTTGGAGTATTCATATCTCGAAAAGTTTCTAGGGAATGATAATATTATATTCACTTTATTAAGAGATCAAGGAGGTAACTTTAATACACTCATTTTACATCCTTCAGATGGAGAATATATCGAACGAAAGAAAAATTGTCGAGAGGATGGGGCACTTATGTCTAGGCCGATGGTTATGTCAGGTCCCCATAACTCTCACAAGCTTCACAATCTCAATTTTTCATATTTTTCGTGATCCATATAATGATAAAATTGTAGAATGGCTGGAGGATTCATACAAAAAGAATGTTCAAGGGAATGGTAAGGTCATTTTTGCTTTGTTTTTAAATGATGATGATATGGTAAGTATGATATATTTTTATTATTTTTTGATATACTACCATTCTTGTTACTAATATTTTATCTTGTTTCCATTGTAGGATTGAAGTTACTCCGATGGCTACATTGGAAGCATGACTTCATTTAGTATTTTTTATTTGTTTAGTAGTTAGAGTAGGTTTAGGAGTAGGTTTTCTTTTAGTTTTATTTCTCAGTTTTTCTGTTTGTAATAATGCAGTTATAAACACAAGTGGACACACTAAGAGAACCATAATATGAATGTTGTCAGGGAAGTACACTCTAAATCTTTTTCTCTTTGCTTTTCATTGAATATTTCTTTTAAAAAATGTAGTATCATCATGAAAATTTTAAATGGAAAGTAAAGAGATAAGTAAATTTGAACTATCAATTCAACCCTAACCTAAGGTGCCACGAGTAGGACTGCACTCATCTTAATAAGGATTTTTCTATTTTTAGTCTCTTTTATTTTTAATAATAATGCTTGGTCAAAGTAACATCTTATGCATCACTATCTTAAGAAAAAAAACTTGCTCCCACATGATATTTTATATGATTTAGTTCTTCCTTTATTTTACAGTGATATGATAGTGGATACAAAAACTCAAGTTTATCTTTGGCCAAAATCATTTCCTAAAATGTTTTCTTTTGTTGTTTTGATTTTGTGTACTTCTAATTTTTAATCCCATTAATAAAATTTGATTTGGTTTGTTGTGCGCTTTTGTTTTCTTTGATTATTTTGAATGAGTTTTCTTCTTATTTTTCTTTTTGAATCAATATATTTCTGATCAAAAAACTGTTGTCGAAGGAAGCATTTATTTTAAGACTTTTGTTTTTCAAGCAAATTGAAATAGTTCAAAGAGGTCCTGATATTAAGATATAGCTCGGACAGTTGATTTTTAAGTCAATTGTCACTTTCATTTTTTCCTCAAATTATCTTTGCTAGAGTATTACATCAAAGATATGGTTTAAATATTTGAGAATTACGACGATCTTTAAACTTTTTACGCCGTCCATATTTTTAAGGAATCACTTTTAAGTGCTTCCCCATTCTCTAGATGATTTCTTAAAAGAAATCTAAAATCTCTAAACCATGATAAAACTTCCAGTTTTGAAAGCAAATAAATTGCATGGTCAACTATTCACCTGTATTGCAATTAACCTCCAGTATCACCCCGCTCTCTTTGTCATCAAGAAATCTATAATTGTATTATTATTTAAAAGTGGCATAAGAGGGTTGAAAGAACTTATGTGTGGGAAGTGTGTGTAAACCCGTCGGGGTACTGAACAGGCTCGCTGACAGTAGGTAAATGCACACATGATACCAAGACAACTTCGTCGGGGTACCGAACAAGCCTGCTGGCAACGAAGCAATGTTGGGTTGAGAGGTAGCAGGTATATGTTTTTAAATTAACTTTTATGGAAATATACATCATGTGGATACAACTATTGTATGGGATTAAAGCATTTGAGTGGGTTAAATGACATCCATGTCAAGGCTATGAACACTTGTTGACAACAGTGGCTCTGTCAATGGTATCGAAGTTATTTTATAAACATCGCGACTCTTTGATTAATACATTATTTCAGGTTATAATCCTCTGCAAAGAAAATTCTATTGTCTGGTTATAACATTGAGCTTATCCTAATACTATATGGTCTCAGAGTGAATTTATTTCAGGGAGCTTAAATTATTTTTCAAGTCTTATTATTTTCTTCCTAAGATGAAATATTACCAGATCAGAGATAACTATCTCACCCAATAAGTCGCCATTTGTTGGGCCCCAACAACTCCCTCTATATTTTTACAAAATTTAAAGGGCCCCTATTAGAATCCTGATAATTATAATGAGCTACAGAATCAACCTTTTCAAATAGTTCCGTTTCTTGGCTTGCTTTGAGACAAACTTAAGAAATTCACTTTAGTATGAGACATTCATTACAAGAGTATATGTCAAAAGTTAGAACCGAGCATAAAAATCTCCATTTAAACAAAACGTTAATTTTTATCAAATGTTTACTTTCGTTTAAATTATGATTATGTGTTCATTCTTTTGCCCATTAGCAAGTTTGACTATTTTGAATAATGGGTTCAATACTTCATCAACTAATGTCTTGGTTGATTTCTAATTTTCATGAAATCATTTGGTGATATTAATTAATTAAATTCTTTTTTCATCTTGCATCTCATTTCAAAATAATAATAATCAAAGAATTATCTATCATTTGTTTGATTTTGTAAAAACCAAAATTAATATTTTTTCTTCATTAACTTGAATATTTTAGATCATATTTGAAAACAAACTATAAATAAAAAAAAATTATAAGTTATAGTTAGTTTAAATTCATTTTTTATTTTTCTAGAGTTTGTTTTATTCACAATTTTTAGGTTATTAATTTAGGTTTCTTTTTTGTTTCACAGGTTTCTATTATCAAATGTTTGATACGGATATAATCATGGCTTGATTTTATTATCCAAATACGTTCAAGAAGATTGATCCAAAAATAATTTTGGATTTCTACAAATAATTTTATGAACAACAACAGATAAAATTTGGAAAGGCGTTAAGATCAGACACACGATTGTGCATGACTGATTGCAGCCAAACTGTGAGGAAGTTGGAGAAACGGTTGAAAACCCATGACCAAAATGGACCCATTTACCTTCCATGTATAGATGCTCCCAAAACAATGCATGATTTGAGAGATATTTGGGTCTCTTTTAGAGGCAAATTTCAGGTGGCGGAAATTAATAGTGACGCCCAGACTATTCATTCATTTTATAAATATATGAGAAAGATCAGAGCCATAAAGATGGAAGAATTGGAGAGGAGGATTTTAATCCTTTCTCTTTTGTATATTATTGTTTTTGTAAACTTTTTATTTCTTTTGAAATGGAGTATTGGATGGCTGGAAGCTTTGGGAGAATGGACGAATATGTTTAAAGAAGAATATGGAATTTCAGGTTGCTTAATGGCTTTTGTCCTATAAGTAAAATGATTTTATTTTCATTATAATATATTCATATTCTTTGAATAATTTATTATGCATTGATTTAAATAGCTTTAGTCTTTTTTATCAATACATGGTTAATTATTATCATTTATTTATTAATTTTTTCAATCTTTAAAGTCTATTATCGAAACAATTTCTTCCAGGACTACATAATGGACAATTGATTCAAAAAACTTAATAGAACAACATATATGCATTTTGGCTTTAGCCTTTTGTTTATAATGTTATTATTTATGTTTTTTTTTAATCTTGTTACATGTGCATGTCTGATATCTTTAGATTAAATGATCTGTGATGTGTAGGAGGTTTATATTATAAATACCATCTATCATTTGCTTCATCAAAATACAAATGCTGTGATTATATCTTCGATTTAAATAATGAGATTTATCTTTGAGTTTTAAATTGAATGATAAAATGCATAGATTGCTTCCAGATTTATCTTGTTGTAGTCATGTATAATTATGAGATTACAGGTTTATGTTTGTGTTTCCTTTTCTGTTATTAAAACGTAAGTTGTCAATACATGTTCTGAATTTATTTAGAACATTCATAAGGTTCACTCCAGATTTCTCTCTTGGACATGGTAGTTGGATGTTCACCACTCATGCAGATGCTTGGATACACCTCATTAATTCATTGACATGATAGCTTCTTTGTATTTTTCTATCATTTGCATATCATTGAAACAATGAATGTATGGTTCAGCTTTGACTATCCACATGTTCATGTTTCATTAACTTTTTTGCGAGATTCTTTAAATTTATAAAATAAAAACAATAAATATTTTTATGTGCTTTCTTTATCTGCTTCCTAGAAGCAATCATTTTTCACATCGATTTTCGTAAGTTTTGATTAAAACTTGCATCTTGTAAATCATGTAAATAAATGAGACTTGAAAATCTTCTGCTTAAATACAACTACTATAGTTACATTTGAACACATGTACATATATATAGTGTGTTTAGTAATTAGTTAGTTATTTCTCTCTTTTATTCGTTTCTTTTAGGATTCCTAGATTGGCTAACGGAGCCATTAAACCCGTCAAAACAAGTTACACCAAACGGATTGGTTTATTTAGACAACCTCAGACCGGACTCTCTCTTCCAGTTGACGAACGGTCAATTTCGCCCGTCAACACTACTTAAGGTCAAAATATGGGGCGTTACATGGTGGGTTGTCTCATGTTTGTCAATGGTATACATCAATGGATGGTAATAAAATAATGTCTCCCATGTTTTACATATGAGCATTTATTCACATGGCACATATGCATACCTTTGGTGGATTTTCATTTGAAGACCTTGGGCCATTAGTAGCATCCTCTCATTATGTTATTTCTTAAGTTTCACAAGACTATACCACTCACTTCTATTGCATTCGTATGTTTAGGAGGATCAGTTGTCCACTTCATTGTTCCAGTCATCCTCCTAATGTATTTTGAGACATAGCTCCACTATGTATCTATTAGTGGCCATGATCTATCTAAAATGGATTCGGTGTGTATCTCTTTCATGGTCATGCTTGCTAGTTTCATATATACATGGATCCACTTTCTATTTTTTCATGGCCATGATCACTGCTTCTATATATGCTTCATTGAGGAGATAATTGAAGTGATTACTCATTGGTTTCCTTCAAAAATAGGGTGATTAATCACCTTTTTCCTTGAGTAAATTTGCGAATGCATTCTCAAGTGAATAAAAAAATATAAAATCACAAAAATTACGCACTCCCATGTAGATTTTATAGGAAAATTAGTTCCATAAATTTCTAATTACCATGATAAATGGTCTTAATCATCTTAAAATGATATAAATAAGACCTCAAAGGAGGAAAACTGACACACAAATCCCCTAATATCAGAGTTATAATCCATTTCCAAGCAGTTATAGCAATCTCCTTGTGGTTTTTATGATGAGAATATCCTTGAGTTTTTCCATCCTCAACATTTTCCATCTCCCAGTTTCCAAGAAAGAGATATAAGACATCCCTGTTTTTGTCAATGTTTCATTGAATCCTGCACAGTAGATCTAGCTAAAGCAAGTACAAATAAAGATTATCAAGAAAGGAAGAGAGGTTCAATATGGAAGAAAGAGAAAATATATTCACACTACTCCAATGAGTTGATGATTGATACATAGATAATGATCAATATGATAGAATGAATGAGTTGAATACACTCATATATAGTACATAACATTCTATAATAGAAAAATGCATGCATGCATAATAGCATAATAGTGATGATATAAAATAGAAATTATAAAATAGAACTACTCAGTTAACTCCCACTGAACTAGTGTGCCGAAAATAGAAATTTTTCCAAAACCCCTCTGAGCATCACTATGGAGTAAAAATGAGTCTCAACTACTAGGAAATATTATGTGCTCATGTACAATGCAACTAATGAACATTGAATAAAAATGAGGAAAGAGAGAAAACCATGTGGGAACAAAACCCCCCTCAAAATATAATGCATCAAAAGAAGAAAAGGCAGTTGATAGGAAATTGTGTTCTTCACACTAAGACGATCCTGCAAAGTATGAAACTTCTACTCACTGAAAGTATTCATGAAGATGTAGAAATATTTATGGATTTGATGAAGTTCTTTGACAACCTGTCTAACCTTGTACCTGTTGATCCTGTGGACCCATCTACACCTAAAAATATTCCTTTCTGGTGGAAGTGGAACGAGATTCCAAGTTTGATTCTTTAGGAGTGATTCATACTCCTTTTTCATGGTTTCTTTCCATAATGGATTGTCCACCGCCTCACTATAGATTTGTGAATCAAAAGATTGAACCATATAAAAATGCATGGGCATTGCAGGTTCATAAGATGAAGGTACATGAGAAGGCTCCTCATGATGAGATTGAGTCCTCCTAGAATCCAATGGATTCCTTGCAAGAACACCTGCTTCCTAAAGTGTGAATTGTTCCCTCTTGGGAATCTGTTGAAGCTTCGACGTTGGCTTCTTATCTAGCTATACCACCTACATATTTCCATGTACAGAATCTAAGTCTATGGAATCATCTCTAATGTCTATAACTGATGGAAGCACAAGAGTATATGCATGTTTCACTGGAGGTGCATGCAAAGTACTCTCCTTATGTGTAAGTAGAAAAGAGGAGTCATCATCAAAAAACTTAGTGAATTTATACAACCTTGACTTGTGATCCACCTCACCAATTGCAATGATGGAATTGTCATGCATGTCAATTACTGAAATTGAATCTGATGTAAATTCATTCTTTTTACCTTTCTGAGTGATATGATAAACCGAGAGAAGATTCATAGAAATATTTGGAACATGTAAAACATTCTCAAAACTTCTATTATGGAGTTCCACTCTCCCCTCTCCTACTACTGTTACTGGAGTATCATCCACCATGAGAATAGGGGGTCTTGAGCATGAAATCAAAGAAGTAAAAACTTCCCTTTTTGTTGCCATATGATGTGATGCGCCAGAATCTATAATCCATGAATCAGATGATGAATTAATTGCAACAAGATCATGATGATTACCTTTCTTAGGAGCAGGATCTTCTTCCTTCTGCATCTTGACTCCCTCTAGAATGTAGTTTCGAAGGTTGTTCTGTTGAAGTGTCTATGCCATAATATCGATCTATTTCTTCATGCATGTGGATTCTTCATGATTTGGTTTATTGCAGTAAGTGAACTGGTTTCCCTTGTTCTTCTTCTTGGAATTTGAAAAGTCTTTGGAGAATGAACAATCATTCAAGTTTTGGAATATCCCTCCTTCTCATTCTGTTTCTCATTTATGTTTTGTTTGGATGATCATTTTCCATCATTCGTGGTGAGTGCATGTGCTTTAGTATCCTTGGTTAAGCCCATCTAAATGAGTTTCTTCTTCTCATGTGTGAGAGAATCAACGAATTGATCCATGGTAGGAATCTTCCAATTTGTTCCCATGAGATACCTACCTGAATGGAAAGTGGAAACATAGACAACATATTCTGGTCCTAGATTAGCCAAGATTGTTAGAAGAAATTTGGTCCACTTGTTTAGACTTATCAATACCACAATATGTTAAGCTCAATATCAAATATTTAAACTTATTAAATAAATCTTGTATATTATCAAAACTTTTAGGATCCAAAGTATTCAACTCTATCTCAAGCATATGACATCTCATCTCATCCTACTTTCCAAACAAACTTTCCAAGGTGGTCCAGATCTTGTTTGGAGTCTTCCATGCAGAAACATGAAACCATAGATTAGTTGAAATCAATTCAAGAATAATTCATGTGGATTCTTCCTTTTGGTTCACCCATCTTATCTTCTCAATTGCTGATGTAGGTTATGTTTTTGTCCCCATCGTCAAGTTGTACATTCCTTTCCTTCTTAGTTGGAATTATGTCTTGGGATTCCAATCAAAATAATAGTATGGTGTGAAGATCACCACCAAGTTTGACTCTATAATAGGTGTCCTATCCATATCTCCCACTATTTCTGAGATCCCCTAAAAATTTACTCTCAATCTTCAAGTGAAAAACTAATAAATCACTGTAGAAAGGGCACTTTAAGTGAAAATCCATATCAGTTTCAGGAGATGATCTTCCGACTTACTTTCTGATCAAATGGTGAGGAATATTGCTAAATGGTTGAAAACCCACTTGAAGAATGGGTCAATTTACTTCTTCAAGTTTTTCCCTCCAAAAGTTAATATTTTGGGAGAAATAAATATAGAAATATACAACCACAAATTCGTATCGATTTCAGGAGGTGAACTTTCGTCTTACTTTATGAGAAATTGGTGAAAAATGTCGCCAAACGGTTGAAAACCCACTTGCAGAATGGGTCGGTTTGCTTCTTAAACACGTTGTTTCCTCAAAAAGTTAATATTTTAGGAGAAATCACTACAGAAAGGTATCAGTTTCAGGTGGCAATCTTCTAGCTTACTTTCTAAGAAAACGGTCAATAATGTCTTTGAATGATTGAAAACCCACTTGCATAATGGGTCGATTTACTTCTCATATGATCTGTTTCCTCAAAACATTAATATTTTGGGAGAAATCACTGCAGAAAGGTACGACCATGGATTTTTCTCGTCGAAACTCTGATTTTCCTTATTCTTTGGTTTGTCTAGCTTGCTCCAAGCAGCATAGCTCTGATACCATGTCACGGTTTCATCGAAACCTGCACACGAACTAGATAAAGCAAGTAAAAATGAATCTTATCAAAAAAGGAAGAGAGATTCAATATGGAAGAATGAGAAAATATATTCAGACTACTCCAATAAGCTGATGTTTGATACATAGAGGATGATCAATATGATACAATGAATGAGTGGAATACACTCATATATAGGACATAACATTGAATAATAGCAGAATACATGCATGCATAATAGAATAATAGTGATGATCTAAAATAGAAAGTCTAAAATAGAACTAGTCAGTTAACTCCCACTGAACTAGTGTGTCGAAAATAGAAATTTCTCCAACATTTTTTCTCTTCTTTGAGCAAAGGAAAACACTAGATATCAAGTAGTCTTGAGTGGCCCAGGGAAGGAGGAATCCTAAATCAATACCCCTAGTATGTGTTAATAATCAACACCATGGCCCATGGGGAGCGAAGGAAAGAGGAACAACGGGTTGATAGCAGGAGTAGAGAGGGATGGGGCAGGGCACGTGAGGAGGGAGGGGGTTGGGAGGGAGAGCGGGTCATATTGTGTTGGTTTAGGTTGCACTATGCATGGGATATCGGGGGACAGGTGATTTCGAGAATCTCCCTACTCAACCCAAGTTTGATATTTCATTTTTTTATGCTTTCTTTTAGTTTTTTTTTTTTTTTTATTT
>ML793849.1:363652-400147 GCA_009831015.1 Picea engelmannii
ATTTATTTTAAAAATGAATTAATTAATATTTTATTTCATTTAATTTTTTTTTTTTTTTTCATTTTTTCATGGGTTGTTTATTCGTTTTTTAAGGTAAATTTATTTTGAAAAATAATTGATTAATTTTGGCTCACAAACTTTTCAGTTTAAGATTCAATTTTAAGTTTTTTTATTTGCAATGGTACTAGTTTTCAAGGTCGTGGTTTCAGTCAAGTCGTAATTTTAACTCTAAAAATAAAATTGGTGCTACTATAGCATCACTTTTCAATTTGAGGGTCAATTTTAAGGTTTTTTTCATTTATCAAGGCCATGATTTTAAACAAGTCGCATTGTTAACCTCTCAAAAAAATAAGGGTGCTACCGTGTTGATGGGTCCAAATGTCCAATCAACCAAGTAAGGGAAAATGTATAATAGTGAGTCTCAATTAGACTTACTCTCGTTTCAGATGGAAAATTCCAACCAGTATGTGAGTCTGGTTGCCATTATGAATAAAATTAATAAAAAGAGGAAAGACAGTAAATTGTCCCCCAATGAATTCTACTTAATTCTAAATCTAACCTAAATAAAACAAAGTCATACTATTTAGTCTAATTATTTCTAACTTATCTTGCACAAGAAAAACTCTAAAAGATAGACACAACATGAAATAGTATTACAGAATGCAAAAATGGTTCTTATAAGTCAACAATATATTAAAATAATAAATCTGCAAATTAAATCACAAATATTTGCATATGGAACCTGCAACATTACTAATTCATCCATTAGTAAGCACAAATGGAAAATAACTTGAACACCATAGGTAATTGATTCATATGAGATATTATTCAAGAAATTGTAAAATTCAATTACACGTGCAAAATAGTCCCATATGTAATTGAACACTATTCATAGTTTCCAAATTTCCTTCTGCTCTTCATTATTTCATGAGATAATAGTACCTTCAAGGATACAATGGGAAAATTTCCTTCCCTATTACATGGATCTCTCTTTTATAAGGTACAAGAGAGTCTTTATAGTATTTGTAATAACCAAGGATACAATTATGTATGTTTGTTTCAATTATCCCTTCCCAATTACAATTCGAACTAGATTGACTAATAAGCACTACATTAAAATCATGGGAATTTGTATGGAACTCTATCTTCCATGCATACAATTCATTATTCTTATGCCATTTTTTCTTCATTACTTTTGTCGAGTTTACTCTCCTCTACTCACAACTCCTCAACTACGTGTCATTTCATGTTCCCCTGAATTTATTTAGAATATGAGGTAAGACATTAAGCCAATATTTTCTCCCTCTCCATTTTACCGACGACATTTTTTTCCTCTCCACCTTTCTTATTCCATAGAAAATCAGACTTGAAAAATTCGAAAACATATAGAAAGGGCCATTACAAAAAAAGAACCAAAGTCTTGCCCTCTTATTGAAAAACACCACTAGAAACTACAATCCTTGTTTTTCAAATCTTAATTAATTTAGTCTGGACCCTTCATGGTATCCATATCAATGGATTTATGTTGGTTGGAAGAATGACTCAATCAAGCTTAACTACCACAGATGTAGAGAATCAACAACCATAACATTTATTCCTAGATTCTTTGTTTTAGTTGAAACCCAACCAGTTGATGTAGAGATGCCTTAGGATGAACTGTAAAATCCCATGATCTTAATGTGTTAATCCAATATTATGGAGAGTAAATTTACTTTTAACTTTTGAAATCAAGTGCAACTCCCCAAATATTTATGAGAATTGAAGAAGATCAATTCCTCTTCGAGAAAATTTCCATGAAGTGGGATCGACTTTCATGGATTACTATTTTGAACACTTTGCAAAGAATTCTCTTTTTCTTCATATTGTCTCTTGTCTTCCTTCTAAAGTTACCTCTATAGAATCTTTGACACGAGTCTCATGTGACTGTTAGTGTATATTATGATGCATGTGTATCTACTAGTGTACTCTCTGATATGATGTTCATTTGTTTTTTGTAGTATATTTGTCTTATGAGAGTGACAGTGTATAAAATTTGATCTTGTAATTTATCAACGATTGTTTCAACATAAAAATAGGATGTTAGTTTTTCTTGCGTATTTTATGTACGTCAATGCTTTTTTTTGTGTAAAGTCTTGTTGTTCAGATGGAGATAAATTATTTATGTACCTATCATAAAAATTCCTTCCAATTCATCTTCACCTTCTCTACCACCTTTTCCAAATCCTCTAGGTTCTTCAACTATTTTTTATAAAAAAGGGATCTATTAGAAAATCCTTCTATCATTCCAACTTCTTTGATTAGCCAATTCATACCTAATTTGATCACCTAGAATTCAATACTCGATGATATCACTTAGCTACCATTGATATGTTATCAGGGTGCATCTTAGTCATTGATATATGAGTTCGAAGACTTATCCCACATTTATTGGATAATTTTTTTATGATGGATTTATAATGATTTACCTCATCACTCCAATTTGTATGGAGAAATGGAATAGGTAGAGAATGTAGGACCCATGTTAAAGTCTTGTTTGGACCCATGTTCCACATGAAATGGTTTGACTATAGAGACAATAAAGTGAGAACCTAACAGGCTTATATAAATTTGAAAGGTAGTTATAAATCATATAGATAAGGATCGGATGAGAGGATACTCAATAAGCTCAAACTTGATAGGTCAGATGTCGGATTGGAATTCCAGAGATGATGGGAAGAAAACTTGACAATTGTGGACCCAAGAATCGAGAACACAATAGCTATTAGTCTGAAAGGTTTGATTTTGATCGAGTTTGATATAGAAGGAGAGAGACCATGAGGTAAACTTGATGGCTCTAAACTAATCTAAATGTACATATGATGTTGTTAGTGTATATTATGATGCTTGATGGATATAAACTCTTACTGTACCTATCATAAAAATTCCTTTCAATTTTTCTTCGCCTTCTCTGCCACCTTTTCCAAATCCTTTGGGTGCTTCAACTATATTTTAGCAAAAGGGGCTCTATTAGCACATCTTTCACCATTCCAAATTATTCAATGATCCAATTCATACCTAATTTGATCACCTAGAATTAAATACCCAGTTCTTCAATGATAGCACTTAGCTACCAATGATATGTTATTGGGGTGCATCTTAATCGTTGATCTATGAGTGAGGAGACGTATCCCACATTTCTTGGAAAATTGTGTTATTATGGATTTATAATGATTGAACTCATCACTGTAATGTGTAAGTAGAAATGGAATAGGTTAAATAATTTAGGGCCCGTGTTAAAGTATTGTTTGGATCCATGTTCCACGTGAAATGGTTTGACTATAGAGCCAATAAAGTGAGAACCCAATAGGATTATATAAATTTGAAAGGTATTTATAAATAAGATAGATAAGGATCCAATGAGAGGATACTCGGTAATCCCAAAATTGATAGGTCAGATACCATATTGGGCTTCTAGAGACAATGGAAGAAAACTTGACAACTATGGACCCAAGAATCGATAACACAATAGCTAATAGTATGAAAGGTTTGAGTATGATCGGGTTTGAAATACAAGGAGAGAGACCATGAGGTAAACTCAATGACTCTAAACTAATCTAAATGCACATATGCTATTGTTAGGATATATTATGATGCATGATGGAGATAAACTCTTTATGTACCTATCATAAAAATTCCTTCCAATTTTTCTTCACCTTCTCTGCCATGTTTTCCAAATCCTTTGGGTGCTTCAACTATATTTTAGCAAAAAGGGCTCTATTATCACATTCTTCACCATTCCAAATTCTTCATTGATCCAATTCATACATAACTTGATCAACTAGAATTCAATACTCAATTCTTCAATGATAACACTTAGCTACCATTGATATTATATCGAGGTGGATCCTAATCATTGATCTATGAGTTTAGAGAGTTATCCCACATTTATTGGATAATTGTTTTATGATGGATTTATAATGATTTACCTCATCACTCTAATTTGTAAGGACAAATGGAATAGGTAGAGAATGTATGGCCCATGTTAAAGTCTTGTTTGGATCCATGTTCCATGTTAAATGGTTTGACTATAGAGCCAATAAAGAGAGAAACCAATAGGCTTATAGAAATTTGAAAGAAAGTTATAAATCAAATAGATAAGGATATGATGAGAGGATACTCGGTAATCCCAAACTTGATAGGTCAGATGTCGGATTGGGCTACTAAAGCCGATGGGAAGAAAACTTGACAACTGTGGGCCCAAGAATCGATAACACAATAGCTAATATTATGAAAGGTTTGAGTCTGATCGGGTTTGAGATACAAGGAGAGATACCATGAGGTAAACCCAATGAATCTAAACTAATCTAAATTCACATACAATGTTGTTCGTGTATATTATGATGCCTCATGGAGATAAAATCTTACTGTACCTATCATAAAAATTTCTTCCAATTTTTCCTCACCTTCTTTGCCACCTTTCCAAATCATTTGGGTGCTTCAACTATTTTTTAGCAAAAAGGGATCTATTAGCACATCCTTCACCATTCCAAATTTTCTGAAGATCCAATTTATACCTAATTTGATCACCTAGAATTCGATACTCAGTTCTTCAATGATAACACTTAGCTACCATTGATGTGTTATCAAGGTGGATCCTAATCGTTGATCTATGAGTTAGGAGATTTATCCGACATTTATTAGATAATTTTTTTATGATGGATTTATATTGATTGACCTCATCACTATAATTTGTACGAAGAAATGGAATAGGTAGAAAATGTAGGGCCCATGTTAAAGTCTTGTTTGGATCCATGTTCCACGTGAAATGGTTTGACTATAGAGTCAATAAAGAAAGAACCCAATAGGATTATAGAAATTTGAAAGATAGTTATAAATAGGATAGATAAGGATCTGATGAGAGGATAATCGGTAAGGCCAAACTTGATAGGCCAGATGTTGGATCGGGCTTCCAGAGCCAATGGAAGAAAACTTGAAAACTGTGGACCCAAGAATCGAGAACGCGATAGCTAATAGTCTGAAAGGTTTGAATATGATCGGGTTTGAGATACAAGGAGAGATACCATGAGGTAAACCCGATGAATCTAAACTAATCTAAATGAAACTGGTTAAAATTGATCATTGATCAAGTTAAACCAATGATTTGGGTCATTTATTTAGGAAATAATCTCTTCGTATGGAGATACTAAATATAATGTTATGTGGATATATTATACTGAGGTGATACCACATGGATATGAGCGTCATGAGTGGAAAGTATACCAGGAAATGAGATGACATACCAATTCCACATTAGCACACCGGACAATAATGAATGGCATGCTGGAAGACGGCTCAATTTCATCCTGGCATGAGGGATTCACCAATCCGATTAAATATATCTCTATATGCCTTTGTGTCTTGAGTTTTGAAAGATCACAAAAGTATTTCAAATAGCCATCCCAATAGTACAAACCAAACGAGGGAAACCCGATAGGATTATGGGCCTTTGGGATTCATAAAAGGACTTAATACAATACATGCTCATCACTTTGAATGTGAATATATGATAGTCATATCACAATATGTGTCATGTTTTCGATCAGTATCAATGTTCCAATAAAATGTAATGAACTCAACCCTGGGAAAAAAAAGGATAGAATGTAAAATAATGTGTATAGTGATAAATTTAGATGGTGTCGAGGAAAATAAAACTTCATTTTGAAGGTTGGATTTAATGATAATCAAGATTGGGTAATAAATAATTATGTTTAGTACGAAGAAGATTAAGGATTTCCCAAAGTACATGTGAGGTTTCTATATCTTTTCAAAAATTGGAAGCTCTTCTATTGAATCTCATGTGTTCTGTGACTGAATCCATATGGTGTTATGTTTTAGCATGGCCCTCTTGAGGGTTTGAAACACCATAAGTGTCTTATGAAGGAAGAAATTCAACAACCCTATTACTTCAACCACAAAAAGTATAAAATCTATTATGTGAGGAAGAAAATTCTCATTGGTATGTTAGTGAGTAAGATCTAGGTTTTCTCAATAATGAGGAAATATAAAAGAAGATACTTGAGAGAGGATCTTATTCAAGTTATAAAACATATCATCAAATCCATACAAATTATATAGGATTGTCAAACACCTTTAAATACAAGGATGAAAGAAGCATGATAAATCAAAGGTATAGTGAAGCCAAATACAAAATCAAAGAAAATATGAGTTATGACAATATTCCTGAAGGAAAAATAATTAATAAATATCTAAAACCCCGTAACTCCCTCAAGGTGGACCAAGAATATTGAGTAGGCTTATAGTAGTAGTTTATTAAGCATTGGAGTTCAAATTCAGTAGGAAACCCCTTTCATTTTTATTATAAAAGAAGAATGAAAAGGAGGGTGGTTGTGGCCGCAGCAAATGACGATGCACTAGAAGAACCAATTTTCTTTATCATGGAACTCTAGAGCCTTTACTTCAGATATGAATGTTAAGGATAAGCTCCAAAAAATGTAAAAAAAATTCCAATATTCATGTGTACCACAATGGTGTCAAATTTCTAAAATATATAACCCATGATTTCAAGTACTTGTCATCTAACACACCTTTTTCAAAGAGCCAATTAGTGAGGTAATTTCTTTAACTAGCTACAAATTTCTAATTGTATTTCATTTAACCATGGTTTTTAACTTTATATAACAAGAACACATCTACATAAGTTTGTTCCTCGTCTCTCTTTTCTCTCTATTGCTTCATTTCTAGCGAGCATCCGTAGCCCTAATGAAGTTACCTCGATACCATACAAGCATAGCCCCACTTCCAATGAGTGTCCATAGTCCCGATGAGTTTACTTGTACTTCCCACACTATTAATAGTTCTTTCAACTTCATTTTCATTTAAAATTATGCTCACCCTTTTGGATTTTTGTATAGATATTGCATATGCAAATAGGGGGTGAAGGAAGTAGGGTGATACAAGAGTTTCTTTGATTTGTTGAGTAGATGTTATGCATTTTAGTTTAACACACATGTCTCCCCAAGAATCATCATAGTAGTATTCATATTATTAATGTGAGGTGGATGGATCTCTAATAAAAAATAAGATAGAAACTTTACTCTACTTATGGATTATCATGGTATGCTCAATAAGCACATGTGTTCCACCACAACTATCAATCATTACCCATACCTAAGAACTTCATAAAGTTTTTTTTTTTCAAATAGAGAAACCAATGAATTACAAGACTTGTAATAATGTATTTAGTGTATAACTAAGGTTGGACGTGCCCCAAATTAGAAATCAAAGACTATTCCTCGGGAAAAATGAGGGAGTGAAAACAACTCAAGAAGTATTAGTAGTCAAATTGAAAGATGAAAACAATATGTACAAGAAGAAAGAAAGATCTAAAGCTAACCAAATTATGAAAATAAAATAAAAGTAAACTAAAATAAACCTAAAACTAAAAATGTCAGTTATCAAAATAAAATGAAACTCGCTGGAAAATAAGAAAGGAACCCAACAACATGGAATAAATCTAGGAAAAAAACAAAGTATGAATGATATGTACAAATGTATGATTATTACAGATCCAAGAATTGAAATACCGGGAAAAAAAAATAATTGCATAACTTCTCCACACAAGCTAAGGCCCAACAAGATTGATTTTGCAGACCAAAGTGAATAACCAAGAAATAAAAAAACCAACAAGATAATGAAGAAGAGTGATCATATAAATTGATATCCAATTGAGCTCCTTATTCCAATAATTTTGACCTTTCCTAGGTGATAACAAATTGAATTCTTGAAATGATGAGAAATCAAATCCTATATATTTATGGGGTAATATCTGACAAGAACTCGCATCCTTTAAAAATAGCTACCATGGCTAAGTTTTAGATGAAATGGGGTTTTGACAGCGAAATATTTTCAACCTCAGATATTACATTACACCAAGTTATCTATTTCCTATTTTATTATGAACCTGAATCATTCCAATGATTTATTATTAATACCTGATGGGATAAAATAACAAACCCATTCTCATAATTAAAAAAATGTATAAATAATATGTTAAAATCATGTGTAGATCGAACTAAATGAGGTGAATTTAATTGATTTACAAATACAAAAACAACAACAAAATTTTTAGTCATAAAAAGAGTCATTGGTTTGAAATATAATCCTACGAACCAATCAACATAATATAAATCATGATGAACAACATCATAGACATACTTTAAGTGAAACTCAAAACAAAACAAATATATATACCATGCACCATGCACCAATACACCATGCACAGTATATAAGAAGTAATTATGTATTATTGTTCAAAGGAAGTAATGACTTCCAAAGGTAGCTACAACTTCCAAATATAAAGGGAGGGATAAACCTCCAAAAGGAATATACAATCCTCAAATATCAAGAGAGGTTTGACCTCTCTATCCTTTCCCCTTCCTTCTACCCAAGAATATATGAGAGGTAATAAAACTTTTCATTAAATTATCACCATCAACCAACCATCACATATAACCTGGTAATGCTTCCTGAGACTTCTTCAATTTCTGCAATTCTTCACTTCTTGGAATACTATGATCTTGTAGCTAATATTACTCAATGTATTCTTTGAAAATCCTCCAAGTTTCACTCCTTGAATCCTCCAAGAAAAGGAGTTATAGAGAAAATGGTAGACCTTATTCAATTCTTTTTTATTCAGAAGAGAGAACTTGTACGTCATTCCCTGCACTCAATATTTAACATTAGATTCTGAAATTTGGATACAAGAAACTAAAGCCCATACTCTTTCCAATGCAATTCGTCTAACTTCATTTGGATTCTCTATGAACACGTTATGACTGTTTTATCTAGAACACCTTAGAACACATCACCAAAAGGATTCATCCACCCTTGAAATTTGGCCTTCTTTACTTTAGATTTCCTCAGAAATTTGACTTACATATCCTTGATCATTAATAAACTTGTGTGTATTGAAAAATGAGTGTATAATGAGATGTATTTATACCCTTTATGTCACTACATTTTAACATTAGGGCCGACATGTAGTTTCTTCTTCAATTCACATTGTCATATTCAAGAATTCATATCTCCTCAATCGTGAGGATCCACACGACGTGCCACATACCACTAGAAGCAACATGACTTATACTATAAATCCATGGGTTTTGTATCTGCATGTGTAATTTCCTTCATGTATATATAGGTATGTCAACTTTGGTATCCAAAATCAACTGTCTAGGGTTGATATCAATGACAAAAACCAATGTTCCAACAATCTCCCCCTTTGTCATTGATGGAAACACTCATGCTCCCCCTGTCATCATGCTCCCAATTTCTCTCCCCCATTGACATCAATGGAAAATATTGGGGCTGCTCCCCCTGAGTTCAATGGAATAAGGTGACCTTCTTATTTGGGGCTTCTCCCCCTGAATATGTGGCACTCAATAATACTTCATCCTTATTTTTGGTCTTTGGCACTTTTTCTTCCTTGCAATCCTTTTATGTGGCGTTTTTTCTTCTCTTTCTTCTTCATATCTAGGATGTGTATGTTGTTCGGTCTTCTTGTTTTGGTTGCAACCAGTATTCATGAGTTCTTTTCTCTAATTTTACATCTTAGAGAGTCAAACATAAGAGTGTATCCTTGATCACATATTTTTCTGACACTAAGGAGATTATGCTTTAGATATTCAACCAATAGGAATTTTCCTGCTTTTACATTTTCAATTCCGAGCTTTACAGTTCATTTTCCAAGTATTTTTGGTAGATGCGTCATCTCCAAATGCAACATTTCCACCCTTTTTTATTCAAGCTAACAAATTTTCTTTGATATCCGATCATACTGTTAGAACCCTATATAATAGGGAATCAGTATTCTGAATTATACCTATCTATTTCAGGCATTACGCTTTCGCTCATGACTCATGGTGAAAGCAGAACAACTAATTTGACAAACCGAAATGTGTTTGCATTTAAGTATACGCCTCATGGTCTAGTTTTCATTGTTTTATCCTGTTTGATCTAAGTGTCTGGCAACTTCATCAGAAAGTTTTATAATATTTACAGCATAAATTGCTACATGAGTGGCATAAGGAAAGTGTGTTGATTCTAAACTACTTTTTGTTTTACACTTTCACCAATGAAGACAATGCCAAATGTTCGAAGAGACCAAGCAGATAGGAAGGTACCTTACAAGGAGTCCAGATCTTTTAATTCTTGAAGGCCACACCCTTTGAAGTCATAACTCAAAGATTTGGAATTTATTACTGAGAGTGAATAAAAGGGTTTGAATTCTGCTATCTGGAACTTTGTTTCAGAATAATTTTGAAGAGTTTTCAGCTAAAACTTTGTTGTTAGAAACAGAGGTGCAGTCAGTATTGATGAAAAGAATGGTCTTGTTAAACAGCTTAAGGACTATGAGTCAGTGAAAGCTGAACTTGAGAATCATAAAACAAGTCTAGAGTGTTGGAATGCAGAGAAAGAGGAATTAGAATATCTTTTGAGGAGAGCTAATGTGCAGACAGGGAAGCTTGATAATGATCTTTGCTCATTGAAAGAAATACTGAAGTATTCATGTGTGGAGTTGGAAGAGCTGAAATGTTGCAAGGATGAGCTAGAAATGACAATTGCTTCTCTCCAGTCTAAGTTGAGTAGCCAAACTGTTGAACTAATGCAACTTCAAGAGAAACACTTTGAACTCAAGAATAGATTGTTGGAGCAAAAGTGGAAGATAGAAAATCTGATGAATGTTAAAGCTCATTTAGAGAAAGAACTTCAAGAAAAGGCAGATTCACTTGTTGAAACTGAGAGAAAGTTGAAGGAGCAAGATGAGAATTCACAGTTTTAGCTGGTGATAGCCCTCTAGGCCAACATTCTAAACTTAACAGTAAAGTTGGCCATTTGCTCGATATTTCATATCATAATGAAAAGGAACTTGTTGATCTAAAGGAGAATGTGAAACTGTTAGAGGGTGAACTTAAGTCCAATACTATTGCACTTGAAACTTCCCAAAAATAATTTGCTGGAAATGAAAATAAATCATTTAATGACATTGAAAATGTTGAGATGACTGATGAATCTCTTAAGGAAGAGAGCATGAATTCTAGCATGGA
Organism: Picea engelmannii; assembly: GCA_009831015.1. Lineage (NCBI taxonomy): Eukaryota > Viridiplantae > Streptophyta > Pinopsida > Pinales > Pinaceae > Picea > Picea engelmannii. The sequence goes on from ML793849.1 coordinate 374,758, forward strand.
TCGGCTTTACAAAGAGTTGGAGAAAATGAAAAATGAAAATTTAGCTCCATTTCAACAAGAAAATGATCATATGTATGAGCTTGATGCACATGACCCCCTCTAGAAAGAAGTGCAACAGTTGCAAATGGCAAATGAGCAACTAGAGAGCATGTTTCCTATATTTATAGAGCCTTCAAAGGGGGGAAATTCCATAGAGAGAGTTCTTTCTTTGGAGACAGAACTGGCAGATGCATTGAAGGCAAATAACACACAAAAAGACAGTTTCAAATCTTTTTTGTGAAACAAAAAGCAGATCAAGCAGCTATGCTTCAGAGCTTCAGAGACATAAACGAGTTGATTAATGATATGCTGGAATTGAAGAGGAAAAATTCAGTGCTTGATGATGAACTAAAGGAGATGCAACGTCGATATTCTCAAATAAGCCTCCAGTTTGCAGAAGTAGAGGGAGAACGACAAACAACTAGTCATGACCATCAAGAGCATGCGAAGCTGGGTACTCTGCCCAACTACGCTGTGATTGAGCAGAGATACTTTGATGCCGAACTTCTCCCTGCCAATGATGATCACCCTTCTCTAATATTTGCCTCGGGATAGAAACTGTTCTTCAAAATCCATATCCTTCCTCTCGGCTTCCACTTGATCACTAATTAGAAAAGATGGCTCTTCTAAATATTGATGAGGGCAACAGAGATGATGCTTTTTACAGGCATAAGATGCCTAAGCTGATGAAAAAAATTGAGGGATGAGGTAATGGCATAAAGACAAATCTTGTCAATCTGGTAGATGTGGCTAAAGCTCTTGCTAGACCCCTTCTTATACAACAAAATATTTTGGCTGTGAAATGGGTGCGCAATCAAAGTTCGATAAAAAACTGGGATTGCTCTTGTCAGTGGTGCTCTTGATAATTCAAAACTTGTGGCTTTGTTAGAGATTTTTATTAATAAGTACGTGCAATGATATGGATGTGGAAATGTTGAGACAAAAATCCTTATATCAAAAACACCAGGCTCGATTTCCAGGTGGAAAATTTTATGTCAAGTTTACAATTGACAGCCACGATTGAACACTTGGTGGCAGTCTAAATATCGAAGCCTGGAAGTGTTTTAACTTATTCTAAGTGTCAATTTGACCATGAAGGCCATGTGCCTAAGTGTTGCTGGCACAAATTTGTGTTGATAGTTGGAAGGTGGAGGTGTTTTGAAGAGGTTGTTTTTAGAGTTGCGTTTGGCCTCCACACTTGTACCGAAATTAAAGCTCAAGTTCAGGGTGAAGAATGAGTAACAGTGAGCTTCTGACTATTCATCCGACTGAGTTTAAATTCTCATTCAAACTGAAGAAGCAGAGCTCGTGTTTTTCCATCCTGTCTCGTTTGATTGTTGGTTTTCTAGGTATCTGACATCTGTGGAAGAGAAGCATACTCCGCTGTAATCACCCAAAGAAAACCCTCCCACGCATGGTTAACATGTGGAAAGGCTCTGAAATTAACAAGGAAGGCAAAACCCATGCAAGTTCATCACTTGCAAACCAGACCAGGGAACAAATTTGCTATAGGTAGTCGTTCAATACGGTCTGAGTACAATTCTCCACCATGTCCTCCTGTGAAACAAGCTAGTGGGACTGGTATGCAAGTAGTTTTTCTTGACACCAATGGCTCAGGCAGAGAGTCTGGAGGCACATGTGTTTTTCTACCTCGGAGGGTGGGTTGCAACTCTGATCTAAGAAGGAAGCCAACTTGTTCCACAGTTCTGCTTCCAGCCAGGATTTTCCATGCATTGATTGTCTTCAGATGTATGGTTGTAGTGCCGAACGAGTAGACACCTGGCAATGACAAAATCGGCAAAGAGAATAAGATCCAAGATTATAGGGCGAAAGTTTAAAGAATAAAAGATGAGGCGGTTGAGCATTTACAGGGGCATGGTGCAGTGCTCTACGCATCGACAAAGATGGAAGAGGCATTTAAATGAGCAAATTAACGATAAAAGGGATTTCTCCAAGTGGTTAAGAAGGAGCACGAGACATTTGGCAGTGAACAAAATATCGGGCTTATACACAGTGGTCAATATACTACAATTGTCATCAATTTTATGATGCAGTCACAGGTGGCAGAGCAATTCCAGGCTCTAAAGGAACTCGACAAATACAAATAACAGCCTCCAGTATGCCAGATGTCGAAACAACAGTTACCAAATTTAGCTTCCATTTAATTTACTATTGGTTTGTTTAGGAGACAATTTACAGATGGCATGCATGATTGTAACTGCTTTTCTATTTCTAGAAAGCAGAGTTATGAGCCCGAGTCTTGGAAGAATGAGATCTTTTTCCTTTTTATATGGATGTAAAAGAAAAACAAAGGGTTCGGTGGGCTGAGTAGGAGAGGTTCGACCTGTGAGGTTCTGTGGGTTGGATAGTGGGCTTTTCCATTCCAGAAAACCTTTTTTGTAATCATGAAATGATTGATTAGTAATAGACATGTTTTTTTACAAGATTCTTGTGTGGAGTTGTTGGTGGCGGTTTCTTTTCTCTGTCAAGTATTTTCCTGTCATATTTCATTTGTTTTCAATTCTTATTGTCAAGAGATAGTAACAGAGCAGAATTTATTGGCAAATACTCTGCATATGTTCTCTTGATAATCTTTATGTTACTCATCTAAAAAGCTCAGTTAAGGAATTCTTAGCTGCTCCTTTGATTGGCTTTTTCCTCCCCTAGTTCTTCCTCAAATCGACACCATCAAAGCTAAATTCGATCCAACATTTCTGCTACCTTTCCCTGTGTAAGAACTTTGTCCAGATCTGAGAGTGAATCACATTTTTAAGCGCAGACCCCATTTTCCCAATGGCCCTCCTCGCTGTCCCAAAACAACTATTTAAAAACCAAAACCAAAACCCCAACCCCATACTTTCATTACTTGCATAGCTAGCCTAAAATCCATCCCATACAAACCAAGTTAAATTGAAAAGAGAGAGCCCTCTCTGAGTCTTGGAGGGATAGATCCAAGACTCCAAGTGGTTCTAGGTTACCTCTGTGACTGCCTCCGCAGCCTTATCAAATCACAGAGCGTTAACATTTTGGCAACTCTGCTGGGGAATTCTCCAGAGGTGCACTTCAAGTTCAGATTTGACTTCTAATGGTGAACAGAAGCCAAACACAGGAAGGTTGTACCATTCACCTGGTGACTCCATTGTTCAAGATCCCGAGCTTCAAAGTTCACAAGCGACTTCACTGCCAAAGAATCCAGAGTTCAAAGCCTTGATGATGCTTCAAGATGACAGGGTATGTGGTAAATCCTATATCTTGTGAAGCCATAGAAGAATTCAGGGGTAAGTTAGCAGAATTTCATCTTGACGAAGACTTTTTAACAAATGTGTTTCGTATTTTGGAATCGAGCAAATTTTCTCCTAAAAGTAAAATTTGTTTTCTTGAGCTAGTTGTTGAAAAGTTTGAAAATGATATTGAACTTTTGGATTCTCAAATTCAGTCCTACAATTTCCTAGATCTCAAAGAATTCTTGGAAAATTTTCCTTCTCCAAAGCAAGAGGAAATCGTACTACATGTTGATTTGCAGATTGATGATGATTATGTTTTCAAGTATAAGGCTGAAGTTGTAGACGCAGGGTTTAATTTTGAAGATGGAACTGATCTACTAGTCATAGAAGATCTAGGAACGAATATCATGCATCATACTTTAATTGATCCTATAGCAGATTACATGGAGGTTTATGTTAGCTTGAGTTTTCAGAAATGTATTCTCTATAACGACCAAATATGTCACCAGTTTCCAGTACATATTTAAGCCTTGATTTTCATCAAACACGATGAGTAAACCCAATCATGGGATCAACTGCTGGGTTGGATTCATTGGCACTTTTTCATTACTCGATCGAAGTAGTAACTGTTAGCAAAGTAGGGTAGGTAGGAATGTGCCAATAAGCTCAAGAGGATGAGAATCTTTTCTTTTTTCATCTCTTCATGGTTTTATTTTCAGTTTACAATTTGGGGGCAGCCCAATGATCAGCTAGTCTACAAAATTCAGAAGTTCTATGGATTCTAGACATCTCCCTCGGAGTTATCTTCCCTAGGTGGAGCCTATGTTATAACCCTATATAATAGAGAATCAATATTCTGAATTATATCTATCTATTTCAGGCATTACGCTTTCGCTCATGACTCATGGTGAAAGCAGAACAACTAATTTGACAAACCAAAATGTGTTTGCATTTAAGTATATGCCTCATGGTCTAGTTTTCATTGTTTTATCCTGTTTGATCTCCGTGTCTGGCAACTTCATCAAACATTTTTATAATATTTATAGCATAAATTGCTACATGAGTGGCATAAGGAAAGTGTGTTGATTCTAAGATACTTTTTGTTTTACACTTTCACCAATGAAGACAATGCCAAATGTTTGAAGAGACCAAGCAGATAGGAAGGTACCTTACAAGGAGTCCAGATCTTTTAATTCTTGAAGGCCACACCCTTTGAAGTCATAACTCAAAGATTTGGAATTTATTAATGAGAGTGAATAAAAGGGTTTGAATTCTTCTATCTGAAACTTTGTTTCAGAACAATTTTGAAGAGTTTTCAGCTAAAACTTTGTTGTTAGAAACAGAGGTGCAATCAGTATTGATGAAAAGAATGGTCTTGTTAAATAGCTTAAGGACTATGAGTCAGTGAAAGCTGAAATTGAGAATCATAAAACAATTCTAGAGTGTTGGAATGCAGAGAAAGAGGAATTAGAATATCTTTTGAGGAGAGCTAATGTGCAGACAGGGCAGCTTGATAATGAGCTTTGCTCATTGAAAGAAATATTGAAGTATTCAGATGTGGAGTTGGACGAGCTGAAATGTTGCAAGGATGAGCTAGAAATGACAATTGCTTCTCTCCAGTCTAAGCTGAATAGCCAAACTGCTGAACTGATGCAACTTCAAGAGCAACACTTTCAACTCAAGAATAGATTGTTGGAGCAAGAGTGGAAGATAGAAAATCTGATGAATGTTAAAGCTCATTTAGAGAAATAAATTCAAGAAAAGGCAGATGCACTTGTTGAAACTGAGAGAAAGTTGAAGGAGCAAGATGAGAATTCACAGTTTCAACTGGTGATAGCCCTCTAGGCCAACATTCTAAACTTAACAGTAAAGCTGGCCATTTGCTTGATATTTCATCTCATAATGAAAAGGAACCTGTTGATATAAAGGACAATGTGAAACTGTTAGAGGGTGAACTTAAGTCCAAGACTATTGCACTTGCAACTTCCCAAAAAGAATTTGTTGGAAATGAAAATAAATCATTTAATGACATTGAAATGTTGAGATGATCGATGAATCTCTTAAGGAAGAGAGCCTGAATTCTAGCATGGATCAGCTTTACAAAGAGTTGGAGAAAATGAAAAATGAAAATTTAGCTCCATTTCAACAAGAAAATGATCATATGTATGAGCTTGATGCACAAGACACCCTCCAGAAAGAAGTGCAGCAGTTGCAAATGGAAAATGAGCAACTAGATAGCATGTTTCCTAGCTTTATAGAGCCTTCAAAGGGGGTAAATTCCATAGAGAGAGTTCTTTCTTTGGAGACAGAACTGGCAGATGCATTGAAGGAAAATAACACACAAAAAGATAGTTTCAAATCTTTTTTTTGAAACAACAAGCAGATTAGGCAGCTATGCTTCAGAGCTTCAGAGACATAAATGAGTTGATTAATGATATGCTGGAATTGAAGAGGAAAAATCCAGTGCTTGATGATGAACTAAATATGCAACTTCGGTATTCTCAAATAAGCCTCCAGTTTGCAGAAGTAGAGGGAGAACGACAAACAACTAGTCATGACCATCAAGAGCATGCGAAGCTGGGTACTCTGCCCAACTATGTTGTGATTGAGCAGAGATACTTTGATGTCGAACTTCTCCCTGCCAATGATGATCACCCTTCTCTGATATCTACCTCAGGATAGAAAATGTTCTTCAAAATCCATATCCTTGCTCTTGGCTTCCACTTGATCACTAATTAGTAAAGATGGCTCTTCTAAATATTGATGAGGGCAACAGAGATGATTCTTTTTACAGGTATAAGATGCCTAAGTTGATGACAAAAATTGAGGGACGAGGTAATGGAATAAAGACAAATCTTGTCAATCTGGTAGATGTGGCTAAAGCTCTTGCTAGACCCCTTCTTATACAACAAAATATTTCGGCTGTGAAATGGGTGCGCAATCAAAGTTCGATAAAAAACTGGGATTGCTCTTGTCAATGGTGCTCATGATAATTCAAAACTTGTGGCTTTGTTGGATATTTTTATTAATAAGTACATGCAATGCTATGGATGTGGCAATGTTGAGACAAAAATCCTTATATCAAAAACACCAGGCTCGATTTCCAGGTGGAAAATTTTATGTCAAGTTTACAATTGACAGCCACGATTGAGCACTTGGTGGCAGTCTAAAGATCGAAGCCTGGAAGTGTTTTAACTTATTCTAAGTGTCAATTTGACCATGAAGGCCATGTGCCTAAGTGTTGCTGGCACAAATTTCTGTTGATAGTTGGAAGGTGGAGGTGTTCTGAAGAGGTTGTTTTTAGAGTTGCATTTGGCCTCCACACTTGTACCGAAATTAAAGCTCAAGTTCAGGGTGAAGAATGAGTAACAGTGAGCTTCTGACTATTCATCCGACTGAGTTTAAATTCTCATTCGAACTAAAGAAGTAGAGCTCGTGTTTTTCCATCCTTTTTGGTTTGATTGTTGGTTTTCTAGGTATCTGACATCTGTGGAAGAGAAGCATACTCCGCTGTAATCACCCAAAGAAAACCCTCCCGCGCATGGTTAAAATGTGGAAAGGCTCTGAAATTAACAAGCCAGGAAAAACCCATGCAAGTTCAGCACTTGCAAACCAGACCAGGGAACAAATCTGCTATAGCTAATCATTCAATAAGGTCCGAGTACATTTCTCCACCATGGCCTTCTGTGAAACAAGCTAGTGGGACTGGCATGCGAGCAGTTTTTCTTGACACCAATGGCTCAGGCAGAGATTCTGGAGGCACATGTGTTTTTCTACCTTGGAGGGTGTGATGCAACTCTGATCTAAGAAGGAAGCCAACTTGTTCCACAATTGTGCTTCCAACCAGGATTGTCCATGCATTGATTGCCTTCAGATGTATGGTTGTAGTACCGAACGGGTAGACACCTGGCAATGAAAAAATTGGCAAAGAGAATAAGATCCCAGATTATAGGGAGAAAGTTTAATGAATAAAAGATGAGGCAGTTGAGCATTTACAGGGGCATGGTGCAGTGCTCTACGCATCGAAAAAGATGGAAGAGGCATTTAAATGAGCAAATTAACGATAAAAGGGATTTCTCCAAGTGGTTAAGAAGGAGCACGAGACATTTGGCAGTGAACAAAATATCGGGCTTATACACAGTGGTCAATATACTACAATTGTCATCAATTTTATGATGCAGTCACAGGTGGCAGAGCAATTCCAGGCTCTAAAGGAACTCGACAAATACAAATAACAGCCTCCAGTATGCCAGATGTCGAAACAACAGTTACCAAATTTAGCTTCCATTTAATTTACTATTGGTTTGTTTAGGAGACAATTTACAGATGGCATGCATGATTGTAACTGCTTTTCTATTTCTAGAAAGCAGAGTTATGAGCCCGAGTCTTGGAAGAATGAGATCTTTTTCCTTTTTATATGGATGTAAAAGAAAAACAAAGGGTTCGGTGGGCTGAGTAGGAGAGGTTCGACCTGTGAGGTTCTGTGGGTTGGATAGTGGGCTTTGCCATTCCAGAAAACCTTTTTTGTAATCATGAAATGATTGATTAGTAATAGACATGTTTTTTTACAGGATTCTTGTGTGGAGTTGTTGGTGGCGTTTTCTTTTCTCTGTCAAGTATTTTCCTGTCCTCTTTCATTTTTTTTCAATTCTTATTGTCAGGAGATAGTAACAGAGAAGAATTTATTGGCAAATACTCTACATTTGTTCTCTTGATAATCTTTATGTTACTCATCTAAAAAGCTCAGTTAAGGAATTCTTAGCTGCTCCTTTGATTGGCTTTTTCCTCCCCTAGTTCTTCCTCAAATCGACACCATCAAAGCTAAATTCAATCCAACATTTCCGCTACCTTGCCCTGTGTAAGAACTTTGTCCAGATCTGAGAGTGAATCACATTTTTAAGTGCAAACCCCATTTGCCCAATGGCCCTCCTCGCTGTCCCAAAACAACTATTTAAAAACCAAAACCCCAACCCCATACTTTCATTACTTGCATAGCTAGCCTAAAATCCATCCCATACAAACCAAGTTAAATCGAAAAGAGAGAGCCCTCTCTGAGTCTTCGAGGGATAGATCCAAGACTCCAAGTGGTTCGAGGTTACCTCTGTGACTGCCTCCGCAGCCTTAGAAAATCACAGAGCGTTAACACATATGAGATGAGAACCCATTTTCTATGAACCATTCATAATCTTCTTTGCATTCTTCAGCGACCAATGCTATTCGACAATTTTCATTGTGTGGAATTTCTTTCCTTTTCCATGTTGTAGTTGGTATTGGGAAATTTGGCATAGGATTATCTTCCTTCATCTCTCTGCAATCTCGTTCTTCATGACAAATATTATTTCACTTGTAGAATAAAATATTTTGATCCATTAATGGGTCAAATGGATTATAATTTTTGTTGGCAAATCTACAAACATTTCCATATCTGTTATTTGCACCATGCATGTATCTTGTGTAGTTATTCCTTTCATTGATTCTACAATTGATTGCCTTGTGTCCAAAATTTCCACAAGTATAACAATGTCCAAGAAATCAATTTTGATACCTGGGAGTAAGTGATCTTCTTTGTGTAGTGGTCCATCTAGGTTCACGATCTATTCTTCTGTAGTTTCTTTCATAATGATTGATTTCATACATGATGGGAGAGGTTTTCTTGATGTCTCATTCATTCTTAATTATGGTTTTATATCTTTTTGTTAAACTTTCTCTAGAGTGTTGGTTTCATCCTTTTCATGTTCCTTATCTTGTTTTGTTGTCTTCAAACTATCATTGTATCCTAGACATGTCTTGTCGTTTGGATATCTTTGACTGCTAAGGATCTCATCTAATTTTTCAATGTTTTTTTCAAGCTTATTGACTTTTCTATTGTCAATAGTAGCTCCCCTTTTGTGTGATCCAATTCTTCTTTCAATTTATCATAAGCTTATAATTGTTCCTTCAATCTATCAATGGTCTTTTGAATATTGTGATTCTCTTCTTCACAACTACTCAATTCACCTTTTATTATTTTGTTTTTTCTTCTAAGCTTGTTATTTTTAGTTTGAACATGATTCAAATTTTCAAGATTCTCATATTCTTTTTCACTCTCTATTTTGTCTTTGTATCCCCAAAAGGAAACAAAGTTGGTTTCTTCATCTGAATCTTCTTCAGAAACGATTTATTCTTCTTTATAACTCTTGTGATCATCATCCTGGGTTTCTTTCGTTATGAATAAGACTTCTCCTCCATAATTATCTTCTTCATCACTCTCATATGAGGAGATGTCATCATCCTTGGAGTAGAAGATCTTTTTATTGTTGATAATTCTCTTTTGATAGTATCATTTTTCAACAATATGTCATGTTCTACCACAGTTAAATCATTTGAGAGGAGACTTACCCTTGTATCTGTCGGTTCCCTTTGTTGGAGTTACTTCACACACACCTAAGATTTCTTTTTCCTAAGGTTTTTATTTGTTCATTAGTCATAATTAGTCATTATCCAGTCTCCTATATTTTAGGAGAGAATATTCCACTTGGAGAATATTCTCTTTTAGTTCACACTTCAGTTTGACTAGTTGAGTTGAGTTTAGATGTTGCATTGGGATCATCACCATGCAACATTGGGATCATCACCATGCTAATTAGACATTTCCTTGGTATCATCACCAAAGTGTCGCATTGTCCTTGATTCCTTGAGTTAACTCCTCACTACTTTATGTTCTGTTAGTTAACTGAAGACTAGTTGACTAGTTAACTCAACTAGGTGGCAGTTCACTCCCGTAACTGCCTAAGAGACTAGAATAGGTAGAAGTTCACTCTCGTAACTACTGGTGTGTGTCCAGATCACTCTACACCACCACTATGGAAAATTGGTTCACCTCAAGTCGAACTCATTGAGTTATACAAAGTATATCATTTGTAAATTATTCATTATTCACAACGGTTAATGAGAATTCTTTCCATTCTTTCTCTCCTTCTTATTTTTTTTCCAATTCTCTCTGCAAATGTGTGTATCATTGTTTAGATAGATCTATTCTGCGTATTTCAATACATTTACATGGTATCAGAGTTGATGGACTGCTAATCAAAAGCTACACCAAAATGTTTTGTAGGTACTAAAGATTGAAGACAGCGGAAAGATGGAATTCCAAAAAGAATTCATTCTTACACCTTACAACTATTTTGCATGGAAGGAGAAAATAGCCATACATATCCGATACAGAGGGTTGTGTAGGTTAACCATGAATATATATACAAAGCCGACATCAGCCATAGAAAAATCCAAGTACTTAAATCTCATGGATGAGGCACTCAGAACAATTTGCAGTCTTATTTCTCTCGATCTCCTTTTTCATATATCTTCCTGTAAGACTCCCAATGAACCCTGGACCATATTGGAAGGGATCTTTGGAAAACAATATGAGATGAGGGGACACATGTTGGAGGTGGATCTACTCACATTGGATCCAAAAAGCTTCGAGAATATCCAAGATTTCTTTACAAAATTCAAGGATTTGTTGTCGCAACTCAAAGCTTGCGGGGTTGATAAATCGAAGGAGGAGAAACAAATGGTTCTCACCATTCTCTCCAAGATTGGTCCTGAATTATTAGTATTCATATCTACATTCCATATTTTTATATTCTCCTCTGGAGCCACCTGGAAGATGCCTTCTCTTGAGGACTTTATCGAATCCCTGACACAAGAGCAAACCAAGCTCATCAACATGGGCAGAATCAAAGGCCCAAGGGCGCATGCACTCACTGTGCATGATGGAAGCCACAAATATTAGAAATCTAAAGACAAAGATAAGTGGAAATCACATGCATATATGAAGAAGGAAGGGTACACAAAACCCTTCACCGATGCCTCCAAATCCAAGGGAGAAAAGGGAAGAAAAGGAGAGAAATGAACATACTGTCACAAAGGATTCCGTTCGAAATCCGCATGCATGAAAAAAAAAATAGATATGATGTCTTAGATACTTCAGCAAAACAACCTTGGAGATTGAATCCCTGAGGGTGCAAAGAAGAAGAAGCCAGAAGATCTAAATTACAAGAAAGACAATTCTAGCCATGTGTTGATTGCCATCAACTCCCTTCTCGATTCTTGGATCGTAGATTCAGGAGCATCACATCACATGGCTGTCTAAAAAGAAGTCTATTCTTCTTTGGATGCATGCAAAGGTCCTCTTATTTTGATGGGGGGCAAATCTTTTGTCGAATTCACTGGTAAAGGAAGGATTGAACTCACCAATGGAAGCTTCAAGAACGTGATGCATGTTCCCAAACTTTTTGTCAACCTTCTCTCTGTATATCAGATGAAAAATTCTGGCACCAGAAAGAAAGTTGTATTCAAACCAAATTCCATGGAAATATATGACATGCAAACCAACTCCAGGGTTTCTACCGGTGAGGTAAATCATCAGTCTAGATTGTATACATTTTCTGAATTCATTGAACCTGATTATGCTTTATTTCTTACTCATGCTGATGAAAGTAGTAGGATATGGAACGAAAGGTTTGGAAATTTGAATTTTAGAGACATGCAACAAATTAGCAAGCACAAATTAGTTGATGGTCTACCATACATCCATTTCTCCAAGGTAGTATGTGAGGGATGTGTTCTCGGAAAACACCCTCAAGAGAAATTCGTCAAAGGAAAGTCTCAGCAAGCTTCCACACCTTTAGATATGATCCATAGTGACCTCATGGGTCCTTTTCTGCATCCATCGATCAGAAAAGAGAGGTTTGTTCTCATTTTTGTTGATGATTTCTCACATTTTACTTGGATCTACTTTCTCAGGCAAAAATCTGAGGTCTTTCAACACCTCAAAGATTTCAAATCTTTGGTTGAGACACAGTCCAGAAAGAAGATCAAAGTCCTCCGAACTAATAACAGGGGAGAGTATGTGAATCATGAGATTCATAATATTTTCCATGAGGTAGGGATTCAGTTGCAGCATACAGTTCCCTACACTCCGTAGCAAAACGGAGTTGTCGAGCGGAAAAACAGATCTCTAAAGGAGATGGCATCTTGCATGTTGCATGCAAAGTCACTACCACAGAGACTATGGGACGAAGCACTTAACTGTGCAACATACATCCAAAATAGATATCCCCATAGATCTGTCAAGGATAGGACCCCCTACGAGGCTTGGAGCAACCTCAAACTGGAAGTGGCCCACTTTCGCATTTTTGGTTCACATGCATGGGCCCAGATTCCCTCTGAAAAGAGGAAGACACTTGATCCACAGAGCACTGAGTGAATTTTTGTTGGATACCCCGATGGTGTGAAGGGATATCGGCTTATTGATATTTCCTTAGAATGACTCATCATTGAGCGTAGTGTCCAATTCGAGGAAAGTGTCTCGCATGTACCTCAGCAGTTGCATGAAGACACCTTGACTCTTCCACCTATCTGAGTGATGAGGATGCACATGTTGCCTGTTATTCAGATGAGAGTTCTGATTCAAAGGACTCAGATGATTTATATTCATAGTCAGTACGATTAGATGCAGAGTTAGAGCATCCATATGCAGTTGCAGAGCCAGAGCAGAGGCCCAAGTGGGCACAGACTACTCTTCATGATGCAAGGGATCTCGTTGGTGATCTAGATGATACCAGGAGGACTTGATATGATTTCGAGGAGCCTCCTGTTGCAATAACTAGCACTGAACCATTTCCTTCCAGGCATCTTTTCTTGGTTCAGACTTTAGATCCACGGTCTTAGGGTGAGGCTGTTGGAAATCCCTTTTGGGAATCCACCATGCAGGAGGAGTACAACTCCCTCCTCGAGAACCAGACTTGGGATTTGGTTCCCCTTCCTTCTGGGAGGAAAATTGTCAGATACAAATGGGTCTATAGGACCAAGAGCATAGCAGATGGACATATCAGCAGATACAAAGCCAGGATTGTCGCCAAAGGCTTTCAGTAGGTTCATCGTATTGACTATGATGAGACCTTCAATCCAATAGAAAATATGGATTCCATAAGATTGGGACTTGCCATTGCGAAAGCCAAGGGATGGGAAGTCCATCAGATGGATGTGAAGAGTGCATTTCTTCACGATGATCTCTTTGAGGAGATATACATGGAGCATCCCCAGGGATTTATGCAAGAATCATCTTTGGTCTGTCGACTGAAGAAGTCACTTTATGGCCTCAAACAAGCTCCGAGGGCATGGTATGCCAAGATGGAATCCTAATTGTTGTCACATAACTTTGTACATTGTAAATTAGACCTGAATGTATATATGCTCAGGATGGATGATTCACTTCTACTTTTAGTTCTGTATGTCGATGATTTGTTGATCACCGGTTGCTCGACTTCAATGATTGTTGCAGTCAAGAGGATTCTTCATGATAGGTTTTTGATGATAGACATTGGTCCTCTACACTTCTTTCTTGGACTTGAGATCAGTCAGGATGCATCAGGCATCAAACTGTCTCAAGCCAAGTATGCACGAGATCTCCTTGAGAGATTTCATATGATAGACTACAAGTCTGCTCCGACTCCTTTTCTATCAGGAGTCAAACTTGAGGATGGTGGGGAGACTCCATTGGTTGACAACACACTATATATACAACTAGTGGGGAGCTTGTTGTATCTCACACACTCCATACCAAACCTCTCATATGCAGTTGGCACAGTTTCCAGGTTCATGCAGGAGCCGCATGAGCTACATTGGAAAGCTTCAAAGCGTATTCTTCGATATGTATAGGGCACTATCACCTTTGGGATTCATTATGCAGTAGACTCTACATTAGATCTCATTGGGTTTACTAATTCTGACTGGGCTGGCGATAGCATTGATCAAAAGACCACATTTGGTTACTCACTTAGTCTTGGTTCCGAGCCTATCTGTTGGTCGAGAAAGAAGAAATCTTCCATTACTCTATATCCAGTCGAGGCAGAGTACAAAGGTGTATTTAACATAACCATTCAGGATATGTGGCTACAACATTTTCTCACTGAGTTGGGCATTCAGTTTCATTGACTGATCGTCATCGGGTGTGACAACCAGAGAACTCTGAAGTTCTGTACAGATCCATTTCAGAGGCATCGAACGAAGAAGATCGATATCCACATGCACTACATATGGGACTTGGTACATGGGGGTATCATCGAATTACAGTTGTATCCTTGAACAGAACAGACGACAACCATTTTCACCAAGACCTTCACTGAGTAGAAATTCCATTCTCTGCGAGGTCGTCTTGGAGTGAAGGACACAGTTGCCTAGCAACTATAGTTCTTCTTTTTTACATACATTATACCTTGAGGGGGGGTTTTCCCATGAGGTTTTCCCTCTTTCCTCACTTTATTTTCAGTGTATCTTTTGTGCTTGGGTACCTAACATGGCCTCATTGGTGGGACCCAATCTTTATTTTCACCATAGTGATGTTCAAGGGGGGTGTTGGAGTTACTTCACACACACCTAGGATTTATTTTTCCTAAGGTTTTTATTTGTTCATTAGTCATAATTAGTCATTATCCAGTCTACCATATTTTAGGAGAGAATATTACACCTGGAGTATATTCTCTTTCAGTTCACACTTTAGTTTGACTAGTTGAGTTGAGTTTAGATGTTGCATTGGGATCATCACCATGAAACATTGGGATCATCACCATGCTAATTCGACCTTGCCCATGTATCATCACCAAAGTGGCGCATTAGCCTTGATTCCTTGAGTTAAATCCTCACTACTTTCTATTCAGTTAGTTAACTGAAGACTAGTTGACTAGTTAACTCAAACTAGGTGGCAGATCACTCACGTAACTGCTTGAGAGACTAGAATAGGTGGCATTTCACTCTCGTAACTGTTGGTGTGTGTCCAGATCACTCTATACCACCACTATGGTGACTTGGTTCACCTCAAGTCGAACTCATTGAGTTATACAGAGTATATCATTTGTAAATTATTCATTATTCACAACGGTTAATGAGAATTCTTTCCATTCTTTCTCTCCTTCTTCTTCTTTTTCCAATTCTCTCTACAAATGTCTGTATCATTGTTTAGATATATCTATTATGTGCAGGTCAATACATTTACACCCTTTTGAAGCCTTCTTACAAAATTTGAAATTTATTCATCAAGGTCCTTACCCTTGTATTTTGTCTTCTTTATGGATTTAAAGGCTTCTTCATTGTTTGGCTGGTCACTTGCTGTACCAGTTCTCATTTCATATGTTATAAGAGACCCATTTAATTCATCCATTGTCATTTTGGTAAAGTCCCTAATTTCTTCAATGGTGGACACCTTAGCATCATACTTCAAGAGAATTAATCTCAAAACTTTTTGGAAAACCAAGGATTCATTGAGCTCTTCACCTAATCCTATGATAGAATTAACAAATTCATCAACTCTGAGCAAATAGATTGCAATATCTTCCTTTTCATCCATCTTCAAATTTTCAAATTATGTTCTATTTCATTGAAGCTTGACCTGCTTAAATTTTGGATCACCTTCATATATACTCTTGAGTTTGTCCCACAACTTGTTAGAAGTGTTGTATCCCATCACTTTTCTAGAAATGGTTGGTGCCAATGATCCTAGAATAACATGTCTGGATTTCAAATTACAACTCATAATATTCTTCTCATTTGGATCGGTTGGATCATTCTCTACAATTACCTATCCATTTTCAAATGAGTACCAAATGTCTACACCCAAATATGTTAGGTAAGTTTGCACTCTATCACTCCAGTATGCATAATTGCTTCCATCAAATCATTGAATTCCATTTGGAAAGTGCTCATGGTCATCCATCTCTGCTCAGGATTTTCCTTCCAGTGGTTAAACTATTCTGAAGACAACCCACTCTGAACCCAATTGTTGGAAATACTGAGAGGGGGGTGAATCAGTATTTAGAGAAATTAGTATTTTTTAACTTGTACTTCAATCAGATCATGTATTCAATTTATATCTAATAAAAAATGAATAATATCGAATGAACAATGAAGAGTAGTATAAGAGATACACCATGCATAGTATATAAGAAGTAATCATGTATTATTGTTCAAAGGAAGTAGTGACTTCCAAAGGTAGCTAAAAATTCCAAATATAAATGGAGGGATAAACCTCCAAAAGGAAGATACAATAATCTAATATCAAGATAGGGTTTACCTCTCTATATTTTCCCCTTCCTTCCACCCAAGAATATATGAGAGATAATAAAACTTTACATTAAATTATCACCATAAACCAACCATCACATAGAACCTGGTAATTCTTCCTGAGACTTATTCAACTTCTGAAATTATTCACTTCTTGGAATACTATGATCTTGTAGCTAATATTACTCAGTATATTCTCTAAAAATTCTCCAAGTTTCACTCCTTGAATCCTCCCAGAAAAGGAGTTATTGATAAAATGCTAGACCTTATTCAATTCTAGTTTATTCATAAGAGAGAACTTGTACAACATGCCCCACGCTCAATATTTAACATCAAATTCTGAAGTTTGGATACAAGAAACTAAAGCATGTACTCTTTCCAATGAAATTGGTATCACTTCATTTGTATTCTCTATGAATACTTTATGACTTGTTTACCCAGTGTTGTAACCTATGTCTGCACCCCTGCCTCTCCCCCCCCCTTTTCCCATCTATTCAGTAACTTGGTTTTCTTTGTTGGCTTTCTTGACTAATTCTTTACGCAAAGTTTTTCTATTTTTCTTGTAATATAAAATACATGTCGTATTTGGTTCACAATTCCTATCATCAAGTTTTCCATTAATTGAGTTCACAACAGGTTGACCAAGCCTTTTTGTATGCATAGGAAATCCCCGTGGACAAACGCAGCAATCCAGAGTGGTCAATTTTGGGCTCAGATTGTGGGAACAGATAGGTTAACTTTCGACAGTGGAGATACATCAAGCCAATCAGATCGATGATTTTCATGCATTCAGAGTCTCAAAATCATGTGGGGTTTAACATCAAAAGAGAACCCACGAAGAGAAAGAATTACCCGAAGTCCCAAAGAGACAAAGTCCTGAAGTCCCGAAGAGTTGAAGTCCCAAAGTCCTGCAAGCCTGCCACGTCACTCCGGTCCCATAAGATTTCCAAGCATAACATTCATAAAATCCTGAATCCCAAACACCTGAAGTCCCGAACAAAATCTGGATCGTCCATCAACGGGGACACGCGGCGAAAAATCCCCCTCTTCAGATATACGACACTTCGGAGGATTTTGCAAGAAAGGAGATGAATACTTCTGAAGCCCAAACTCCCAAAGTGAATATGTATTGTCCATATCCAGAGGCCATGTGGAGGCATATCTCTCACTTCGAAAATGCGACACTTAGTAGAATGGTAAGAATTACACATTGAAAAGGCCCGAAGCCTGAACTCCCGAAGTAATTGCGGACCCTTGATTTCAAATCAACAAGAACCATTAATCCTTGTAGTAGGTAAGAAATAATATCACCTGGATCATAGATTGTGACATGATCAATGACCACACTTCATTGTGGGGACGTAAAATTCTTGAACGTTAATTTTCCAAAGTGGTCCCACAATTGGAACCATGGTATTATTGGAAAGGTACATGGCAGCTTGTGGGGGATTGCGGGGGTCAGAGCAGTGTTGACCCAAACCACCCTCGAAAACTTCCACAATCATGTGCTTATATGATATCAGGTCACAGTATCACCTCCACTCACACTCTTGCTACCACTCAACTTTCGCCACCTGTTTCCCTAACTACTCCCCATATCACCTATCACCTTCATGCATCCTATCTTCCTATTGGACGCTCACCTCCATGTCTTCCTGTTCATGACCATGTAATCATAGTGAAAGAGAGGATAAGGGTCATTTACAGTCGATAAGGAGTGAGATTATCTTCCGAAATCTCAGACACAGACAAAGAGTTAAGTCTCAGTCACAGGTTGATGCAGATTGGTTCCTGAACACTTCAACAGACTACCTCTTCCTCAAGCAGAGATCTTCTCATGCATCCAATTGTCTCCAGTGGCCTCCAACAACTCACATGCATGCCATTACTCAACACAAATCTCTTTTTTGTCACTCCAAGGCCTATTTTCTGCCAATTCAGTTCCTCCAACACATGCATCAGTTATGTTTAAGAGACAATAGTAGTTTTTAGTTGATTAATTCCATCATTTTATTAGATTATATAAAAGAGTGGTATTTCAAGTGTGATAAAAACCACTCTTTCTTATTAATTCCAGTGTCTTAGTGAAGTTAATAATTTTTTATACAAACAATTACCTAAAATTAGGTCTCAGTCCCCTAAGGACGAGAACCTCTGCAACTCTGTTAAATAAGGGGTCTTTGAATGTTTTGAAGGTCAAATGTTTTGGGAAAGGATAGAACTACATCAGACTGGTTGGACCCATTCTATGCATGGATTAAATCTCTCTACCTATTGAACATACTCTTGATGACAGTGTTTTGTTCAAATATTCATGTGTTTTTATCTTATCTTGAATGCAGTTTTTGATTTGTGCAAAGTACATGTCATTTCCTTTCAACTATTGTGTAACTTGTCTTTATTGATATGCAACCTGTGAAAACAGCTAATGCTTGGTGAGTATTTGTTTTTATCGCAGCCTGAAGGAGTAATTGTGCCTTGATACACGTTTAATGTCTTGAAATGATATTTTAAGTATACTTTGTTGTTTCCCTTTGCTTTCTATTATTTCACTAGTTTGTCATTAGTGTGCCACCAGCCAAGGAGGATCCTCATCCATATCATTTTTCCAACCCAACCTTGATTTTTTCTTGGTATAACAACCCTCTGACCAATGAACAAAAATTAAAATAAACAACCATTCTAAGCTGATAGGTGGCCTAGCTTTTCCCTTTAGCAGTCAGGTGCAGACATTAGGACAAACATATTCTGGCGCCACTGTCGGGGAAAGGAGTAACGAAATATATTTCCCTTGTAGAACGACATTGATTAGTTCTGACCTTTGATGGTGAAAAAATATCAAACACAGACAAACTTCCATATTTCACCTGGAAAATCCACTGAGTAAAATTTAAGAAAGAAATATCGACACCCAGAAAAGGATTCAACAAATCCAAATCTGAAAATAACAAAGTCAAGAAGGCTCACCCCGACCCTAAGAATAACAAAAAAATCCTCTGAGCCCGAAAGGTAACTAAGAAAATCTACCTTATCTCATATATATACCTCCCCCCTCAAGGGTAAAGCTTCACACAAAGAGCCTACATCTTATAATCACAATCATGAGCAGTTTCAATTTTCTATCCCTGAGAATTATAATTCCAAAGAAGATTAGAAATCTCCAAATCCTGATTCTGCCTCATCATCCAGTCCTACATCCACCCCTGTATCTCCCATAAATCTTCATATTCCCACTATTCAAGCCATGGTTGTTAACATGATGGATTTCATAAATGCTGCTAGATATGCACCCCTAGTGTTTCCTTTAGGCTTACATGCACTCCCAACCACATATTACATAAAATATTTACCAATGTATAATGGGGAAGGTGAATTCATTGTTGAGGAACATCTGGTATCCTTCTATAGCTTTCTAGATAATTTTAACATTGATTATGTAGATGTATGGATGAGATTGTTTGTACAGAGCCTAGATGGGGAAGTAAGAAAGTGGTTCAGGGGTCTTTCTCCACCCTCCATTGTAGATATTGAGGCTCTAGATGAAACTTTTATAAGGAAATGAGGAGATATGAGAGAGTACCTCTACTACATCACTGAGTTTGGAGCCATAAAGAGAAATAATGGTGAATCTATTTGAGATTTCATCAAGAGATTCAATAAGATGTATGGTAGAATCCCATATGAGATCAAACCAACCGAAGGCTCTGCCAAGATCACTTACACCAATGCATTTGATGCAGATGTCTCCCTCCTCCTAAGAAAGAGAAGATAAACCACATTGTTGTCCATGCAACAGACAACCATTGAGCTTGAATCTAATATTTTGGCATCAGACAGATTAAAGACCAGATATGATTAAGAAAAGAAAAACAAAGAGAGGATTCCCCTTCCTCCTCTAAATCAACCACATATGATCCAAAACTTGATGAAATGACCAAAACATTCAAGGATCTAACTTATAAAATAGCTAAGCTGAAGTGGGAATCTAAACAACTAAATAGAGCTTTTCAAGGGGCTAGTAATAGAAATCAAAATCAGTTCAGAAGGCCTAATGATGCCCCTCAAATAATGTAGAGAGAAAGGAGAAATGATCATGATCAAAGGGTAGTGCCTCCTTTCCAAAACAATCAGATTGAGGAGATGGATGCCGGCAATGATGTTGTGGATGATGTTGCAATGCTTTTCAATGAAACGGATTATTATGCCATCCATTTAACACAACAAGAATATGAGGTAGCACAACCGTCAAATCAATTTGATAATCAGATAGGGGGGAAAGGGAGTTATTCAAGGCCAACCCAAGAAGAAATATGATTTGAGGATGAGAGCGGGGGCTCCCAAAGCCACTACCTTCGATCAAAGAAAACAAGTTTAGGTTCCTTCCAAGTCAAATCCAAGTAAAGGTACGTCATCTAATTCTCAGTCACCTCCCTCATCTAAACATATAGTACCTAAAATAAAGGAAGTTGATAGGCCACCAACCTCTTTCAACCTAGAACATGAGTTGAGAAAGATCAATATCCCTATGCCTTTGAGAGAATTGATGAAGAGTGAACCTTTCAAAAAGTCTATCATGAAAGTTATGCAACCAACTTCTCCTAGTGTTTCTTCTGATGTAATAAGTTTGCAGGATGAAAAGCCAACCATTACTGTGGTTCCACACATTAAGGATGGATCTGATGCTTCTCCTCCATTCTATATATCTTTCAATGTCCATGATAAGATCCTGCACAACCATCTTATGGACTTGGGAGCCTCTCACAATGTTATTCCCAAAGTCGTTATGGAAGAGCTAGGTCTGGAGATCACCAAACCTTACCAGGACCTATACTCCTTTGATTCTAAGAAAGTAAAATGTCTCGGACTGATAAAGGATATGGTGGTTTCTTTGGCACAATTACCCATGAAGATTGTAGTGATGGACATTGTGGTGGCCGACATTCCCCCAAAGTTTGGTATGCTCTTATCCAAAACATGGGCTAAGAAGGTTGGAGGATCATTGCTAATGGACCTCACTTATGCCACCATCCCTATGTTTGGAGGAGAAGATAGGAGGCTATACAGAGAGGTAAGGTTAGCCTACATTGTTAGTGACCATCAGAACCCAAGAAATCACCCAATTTGTGTTGTCGAGGATGAAATTGGCTCATCTTTATTTCATTTAAATGGTGATGAACCTGAAATTCCAGTTAGCCAACGCAGAGATTAGCCATTGACAGGTCAGTCAAACAAAGTATGGAAAATTTATTTCAATGGATTTTCATATAAGGAAGGATCAAGTGAAGGTATACTTCTTATTTCCCCTTTGGAAGAGGTAATAACCCTCTCTTCTAAGATGGAGTTTTAGACTACTAATAACATAGCTCAATATGAAGCTCTGGTATTGGGATTGAGGTTTTCCAAAGACACAACCATTTATTGTCTAGCAGTTTTAGGTGATTCTAATTTGATCATCAATCAAGTGAGGAATATCTATCAATATAAACAATAGAGGCTCAAACAATACATAAACAAGGTATGGTATTTGATCGATAATTTATTTCTATCATTTAACATTTCTTTCATTCCCAGAGAATAGAATCAGAAGGCATATTCTTTGGCCAACACTTTCAGGCCTCCCATTGGCCCAAATATTAAATATCAGGTGGAAATTAGACATAGAACAACCATACCAGACAACATAAAGCACTGGAAAGTCTTTAGTGATGATTTAGAGTTGCAGAGATTTCTACACACCATTGATGAATTCTCCAATATCTCAATTGATCAAGAAACTCAAGAGGGTGAAAATGAGAAATTAGAAGATCAGAAAGCAGCTCATCTGCTGAAGACAGTGGCTGGTCATGATATTATGGAGTTGAAAGCTAATCACATCCCAAGAGGACTAGTGCCATTGGAAAATTTGTTCGACAATAATGATTCTTACAAAGGAGATTCCATGAGGAATCAAGAAGAAGAGATAACAGATTGCAATATTTGGATCACTGAGAATCCCAAGATCATTAAATTGTCCAAAGCAATAGTTGTAGAACAAAAGGGCAGGTATCTCAATCTCTTTAAAAAGTTTTCTGATATTTTTTCATGGTCCTATGAAGATTTGAAGATGTTTGACACTGACATCATCCAACACAAGATCCCTCTAAAGGTTGGCTCCAAGCCATTTAGACAGAAGATTCGACGATTTAATCCTTTGATAATGTCCATAATTGAGAAAGAGTTGAAAATAATGTTGGATGAAAAGATAATTGTATCATTGAGGTATTCAAACTGGGTGGCCAACTTAGTACCTGTAAGGAAGAAAAGTGGGGAGATACGCTTATGTGTTGATTTCAGAAATCTCAACAAGTGCTCTATGAAGGAAAATTACCCCCTCCCCAAGATGGATCATATTTTACAGAAGGTGGTAGGTGCACATAGAATTTCCTTGTTATATGTATACTCTGGTTATAACCAAATAACAGTGTGTGAAGAGGATAAATAAAAAACAACATTCGCTAACCCATGGGGAACATTCATGTATGACAACACGCCCTTTGGACTGACGAACGCAAGGGCCACTTTTCAAAGGGCCATGGAGATAGATTTTGTGGGAGAAAGGGATAGATTTATCATCATTTACTTGGAAGACATAACCATTTTCTCCAAGTCTGATGAGGATCATTTGCAGCATTTGGAGCAGGTTTTCAAGAAATGCAAGAGGTATGGAATATCCCTAAATCCTAGGAAGTCTCACTTTGCCATGACAGAAGGAAAACTCCTAGGCCACATCATATCAGAAGCAGGTATAAAAATTGATCCCAAGAGGGTTTGTTCCATTCAATAGATTGAGATCCCCATAAATAAAAAGGTTTTCTAGTCTTTTATTGGTAAGATAAACTTCCTCAGACGTTTTGTGCCCAATTTTGCTGAAATTATGAATCTTGTTACTAACATGTTGAATAAAAATGTTGTGATAAAATGGTCCTTGGAGGAAAAATAAGATTTCCAAACAATCAAGCAAGCTTTGGTTGAAGCCCCTGTATTGGCCAGCCTTGACTACACCAAATATTTCTTCATCTTCTTCGTTTCCTCAGAGGAGACCATTGTTGTTGTACTACTGCAAAAAAATTGAAGAAGGGCATGAACAACCCATAGCCTTTTTTAGCAGAGCCCTCCGAGATGTTGATATGAAGTATGATATACTATAGAAGTAGGATTATGCACTTGTCAAAGCACTCAAATCCTTCAGGGTTTATGTGTTACAGTCTAGCATAACAACATTTGTTCCTAGTAGCAGTGTCAAAGAGATTATGGTTCAACTAGATAGTGAGGGAATGAGAGGGAAGTGGATTGTCAAACTAGTGGAGTATGACCTGCACATAAATCCCACCAAGCTGATCAAGGGGAAAGGACTAGCCAAATTGCTATCAGAATCAAATTGTAAGGTGCTATAATTGCATCAAATCTTCACCCAATGATATGCACCAATCAGACAGCCTAGACACGAAAACTTACAGGTATTTGAAAAATACTCCTATTCACCATGGTATAAAAGCATCATCTATTTTCTACATCATTTAAAATGTCCACCAGATGTGAAAAGGACAAAGGCTGGATCTCTCAAATTGAAAGATATCAAATTCTACATTTCAAACCAGAGCCTGTATTGGAGAGATCCTGTTGGCACCCTGTTAAAATGCCTTGATGAAAATGAAGCCAAAAGAGTCACACATAAGAAATGCATAGAGGATTATGTGGACGACACCAGCATTGGAATGCCACAACTCTCAATATCCTAAGGGAAGGATAGTATTGACCCACTCTTTTCTCTGATGTGTTTTCTACTGTCAGGGCCTGCAACGAATGTCAGATGTTTGCGGGGAAACATAAGTTACTGTCACTACCCCTAAAACCTATCACTGCTAGTGGTCCATTTCAACAATGGGGGTTAGACTTCATAGAAGAGATAAATCCACCCTCCAGTGGAAAACAAAAGTGGATCCTCACTACCACTGACTACTTCACCAAATGGATTGAGGTTGTGCCCACCAAGAATGCCATTATCGAAGTGATCATCAATTTCCCAGAAACTAATATTTTTTCCAGATTTGGTTTCCCTAGCAAGATAGTAATGGACAATGCCTAAGCATTCAATTCCAAAGACATGATTGACTTTTGTGGCAGTCATACCATCTCCTTGACACATTCCACACCCTATTATCCTCAGGGAAATGGCCTGGAAGAATCATCAAACAAGACTCTCTTCAGGATCATTAAGAATTTGCTGACTGAAAACAAGAAATCATGGGACTCTAAAATCAAATATGCTTTATGGGATGACAGGATCAACACTAAGAAGTCTCAGGGAACCTCACCATTCTAGCTTGTTTATGGCATATACAAAGTTTTTCCCACTCATCTTGGTATACCAGTCCTAAAATTCTTGGAGGAAGATATTGAGGAACCAAATGACATCCAAAGTAGAATATTCTAGATTATAGAAGTTTGGAAAAGAAGAGAAGCAATGGATCAAAGGACAGAAGCATACCAAAGAAAGATTAAATCAAACTTTGATAAGAAAACCAAGAAGGAGATTTTTCAGAAAGGTGAGTTGGTCGTGAGGTGGGATGCTAGAAGGGATGATAAGTCCAAGCATGGTAAGTTTGGCAACCTATGGTTTGGCCCTTTTAATTCGGTTGAAGTTTTGGACAACACATTTACCCTGCACAATCTAGATAATACAGAGATCTTTGGCGGCCCAGTAAATGGGCGCTTCCTGAAAAATTATTTTGTTTGAAGATGGGGAAAGGTCCCTCTTGTACCATAGATGCTTTCCTTTAATTGTTTCTTTTGATTTGTTAGTTGTGTGTGAATAAAGACTCCATATCGCAACAAAGGAATTGGGGTGTAGTTGCAATTTTCAGTTCAAGAAAATGCATGGCTAAGGCACAGTATCAGATACACAGGGATGGAAGACGAAAACAAAGGTAAGTAACATAAGGCAAGAGGAGTTATTTAATATCAAGGCACCGATCTACAGTTCTTAGCAC
>ML793849.1:400237-442082 GCA_009831015.1 Picea engelmannii
TCCCATCTGTTCAATAACTTGGTTTTCTTTGTTGGCTTGCTTGACTAATTATTTGTGCAAAGATTTTATGTTTTTCTTGTAGGATAAAATACATGTTGTATTTGGTTTAGAATTCCTATCATCATGTTTTCCATTGATTAATCTCACAGTAGGTCAACCACGCCTTTTTTTTATGCACATGAAACGCCCATGGACAAACGTAGCAATCAAGAGCGGTCAATTTCGGGCTCAGATTGTGGGAACAGATAGGTTAACTTTCGACGATGGAGATACATACAACCAATCTGATCGATGGTTTTCGTGCATTCAGAGTGTCGAAATTGCATGGGGTTTAACATCAAGAGAGAACCCACGAAGAGAAATAATTACCCAAAGTCCCAAAGAGATGAAGTATCCAAGTCCCGAAGAGCCGAAGTCCCAAAGAGCCAAAGTCTCAAAGTCCCGAAGGACTGAAGTCCCAAAGTCCCAAGAGCTTTCCATGTCACTCTAGGATATTTCCAAGAAAAACATTCATAAAATCCTGAAGCCCAAACACTAGAAGTCCCAAAGAAAATATGGATTGTCCATCAATGAGGACATGCGGCGAAATATCCCTCTCTTCAGATATACGACACTTCGTAGTATTGTGCGGGAAAGGAGATGAAAACTTCTGAAGCCCGAACTCTCGAAATGAATCTAGACCGTATAGATCCAGAGGCCACGTGGAGGCATATCTCTCACTTCGGAAATGTGTCACTCTGAAGAATGGTAAGAACTATTCATTGAAAAGGCCCGAAGCCTAACCTCCGAAGTAATTGCGGACCGTTGATGTCAAATAAACAAGAACCGTTAATACTTGGAACAAGTAAGAAAGAATATCACCCAGATCACATATTGCGACACGATCGAGGACCACACTTCATTTCGGGGATGTAAACTGCTCGAACGTTAATTTTCCAAAGCGGTCCCATAATTGGAACCATGGTATTATTGGAAAGGTACATGGCAACTTTTGGGGGATTGTAGGGATCAGAGCGTTTTGTACCCAAACGACCCTCGAAAAATTATGCAATCACATTCTTATATGGCATCCGGTCACTATATCACCTCCACTCACCTCCACTCACACTCCCACTACCGCTCAACTTTCACCACCTGTTTCCCTGACTACTCCACATATCACCTATCACCTCCATGCATCTTGTATTCCTATTGGACGCTCGCCTCCACATCTTCCTGTTCACGACTAGGTCATCATAGTGAAAGTGAGGAGAAGAGTCAGTTACAGTTGATACGAAGTGTGATTATCTTCTAAAATCTCAGACACAGACAAAGAGTTAAGTCTCAGTCATAGATCGACACAGATTGGTTCCAGAGAACTTTAGTAGACTATCTCTTCCTCAAGAAGAGATCTTATCATGAATCTAGTTGTCTCCAGTGGCCTCCAACAACTCACAGAAATTCCATTACGCAACACAGAGCTATGTTCTATCACTCCAAGGCCTATTTTCTGCCAATTCAGTTCCTCTAGTGCATGCATCAGTTCTGTCTCAAAGATAGTAGTAGTTTTTAGTTGATTAATTCCATAATTTTCCTAGATTAGATACAAGAGTGTTCTTCTGTGTGTGGTAAAAACCACTCTTGTTGATTAATTCCAGTGTCTTAGTGAAGTTAATAATTTGTTATACAAACAATTACCTAAAATTAGGTCTCAGTCCCCTAAGGACGAGAAACTTTGCAACTATGTTAAATAGGGGGTCTTTGAATGTTTTGAAGGTCAAATTTTCTGGGAAAGGATAACACTACATCAGACTGGTTGGACCCATTATATGCATGGATTAAATCTCTCTACCTAGTGAACATACTCTTGATGACAGTGTTTCATTTAAATCTTCATATTTTATTATCTTATCTTGAATGCAGTTTTTTATTTATGCAAAGTACATGTCATTTCCTTTCAGCTATTGTGTAACGTGTCTTTATTTATATGCAACCTGTGAAAATAGCTAACACTTGGTGAAGATTTGTTTTTATCACAACCTGAAGGAGTAATTGTGTCTTGATACACGTTTAATGTCTTGAAATGATACTTTAAGAGTTGAAATTCTTGCAACAAATTATTCATTTAGTAGTTTGTTTTTTCCCTTTTCATTCTATTATTTCACTAGTTTGTCATTAGTGTGCTACCAGGAAAGGAGGACCCTCATCCATATCATTTTTCCAACCCAAACTTGATTTTGTTTTGATAGAACAACCCTCTGACCAACCAAAAAAAATTAAAAGAAACAACCATTCTAAACTGATAGGTGGCCTAGCTTTTCCCTTTAGAAGTCAGGTGCAGACCTTAGGACCAACACTTGGAACACCTTAGAACACATCACCAAAAGACTTCATCCTCCCTTCAAATTCATCCTTATTTACTTCATATTTCCTCAAAAAATCGACTTATATCTCCTTGACCATTAATAAAATTCTGTGTGTTGAAAAATGAATGTATAATGAGATGTATTTATACCCTTTATGTCACTTCCTTTTAACATTAGGGCAGGCATGTAGTTTATGGTTCAATTCACATTGTCATCTTCAAAAATTAATTTCTCCTCAACTGTGAGGATCCACGTGATGTGTCACATACCACTGGAAGTGGCATGACTTATACTATCCATCCATGGGTTTTTTATTTAAATTTTTAATTTCCTTCATGTCTATCTAGTTCTATCAACGGTGGGGTCCGAAATCCAATGTCTAGGTTTGAGATCAATGAAAACAACCAATATTCCAACAATATCCTCCTTTTTCATTGATGGAAACACTCATTCTCCCTCTGTCATCATGCTCCCAATTTCTCTCCCCCTTTGAAATCAATGGAAAAAGGTGGGGTTGCTCCCCCTGATTTCAATAGCATAAGGTGACCTTCTTCTTTGGTTCTGCTCCCCCTAAACATGTGGCACTCAATAATACTTCATCCTTCTTTTTGTTCTTTGGGACATTTTCTTCCTTGGAATACTTTTTTGTGGATTTTGTCTTCTCTCTCTTGATCATGTCTAGGATATATATGTTGTTCAGTCTTCTTGTTGCGGTTGCAAACAATCTTCCTAAGTTATTTTCTCTTATTTTACATATTTTGGAGACAAAAGTAAGAGTGTATCCTTGATCACATATTTTCCTAACACTAAGGAGATTATGCTTCATATATTCAACCAATAGGACTTTTCCTTCTTTTACATTTTGACTTCCAAGATTTATAGTTCCTTTTCCAAGTATTTTGGTAGATGATTCATCTCCAAATGCAACATTTCCACCCTTTTTATTCAAGCTAACAAATTTTATTTGATCTATGGTCATATGAGATGAGCATCCACTGTCTATGAACCATTCATCTTCTTCTTTGAATTCTTCAGCAACCAATGTTATTCGACAATTTTCATTGTGTGAAATTTCTTTCCTTTTCCACGTTGTAGTTGGTATAGGGACATATGCCACACGATTATCTTCCTTCATCTCTCTGCAATCTCATTCTTTGTGACCAAGATTATTTCACTTGTAGAATAAAATATTTTGATCCATTAATGGGTCAAATGGATTATAATTTATGTTGACAGGTCTGCAAACATTTCCTTATCTACTATTTGGACCATTCATGTATCTTAGTTATTCATTTCATTGATTCTACAATTGATTGTCTTATGTCCAAAATTTCCACAAGTATAAAAATGTCCAAGAAATAAATTTTGATACTTGGGAGTAAGTGATCCTCTTTGTGGTGTGGTCCATCTGGGTTCACGATCTATTCTTTTGTAGTTTCCTTCATAAATATTGCTTTCATGTCTGATGAGAGAGGATCTTCTTGATGTATCATTCCTTCTGAATTTTGGTCTTCTATCTTGTTGTTCAACTTTATCTAGAGTGTTGGTTTCATCCTTTTCATCTTCCTTCTCTTGTTTTGTTGTCTTGACACTGTCATTGTATCCTAGTCCTATCTTTTCATTTGGATATTTTTTACGACCAAGGATATCATCTAATTTTTTAGTGCTTTTTTCGAACTTCTTCAACTTTTTTATTGTCAATAGTAGCTCCCCTTTTGTGTGATCCAATTATTCTTTCAATTTCTCATAATCTTCTAATTGTTCCTTCAAGCTATCAATGTTCTTTTGAAGATTGTGATTCTCTTCTTCACAACTACTCAATTCACCTTTTAGTATTTTGTTTTTGTTTCTAAGCTTGCTATTTTCAGTTTCGACATGCTTCAACTTTTCAAGATTCTCATCTTCTTGTTCACTCTCTATCTTGTCTTTGTATCCTCAAAAGGAATCAAAGTTGGTTTCTTCATCTGAATCTTCTTCATAAATGATTTATTCTTATTTATAACACTTGTGATCATCATCCTGGGTTTCTTGGGTTATGAGGAGAACTTATCCTCTATCATTATCTTCTTCATCACTCTCATCTGAGGAGATGTCATCATCCTTGGATTAGAATCTCTTTTTATTGTTGAGACTTATCTTTTTATTGTAGCATATTTCAACAATATGTCATGTTATACCACATTTAAATAATTTGAGAGGAAACTTACCTTTGTATTTGTTGGTTCCCTTCTAAAGCCTTCTTATGAAATTTTATATTTCTTCATCAAGGTCATTATCCTTGTCTTTTGTATTCTTTATGGATTTAAAGACTGCTTCATTTTTTGGCTGGTCACTTTCTGTACCTGTTCTCATTTCATATACTATAATAGACCCATGTAATTCATCCATTGTCATTTTGGTCATGTCCGTAGTTTCTTCAATGGAGGAGACCTTAGCATCATACTTCAATAGAAGTGATCTCAATACTTTTTGTACAACCAAGGATTCATTGATATAGTCACCTACTCCTCTGATAGAATTAACAACTTCATCAACTCTGAGAAAATAGGTTTCAATATCTTCATTTTCATGCATCTTCAAATTTTCAAATTCTATTCTATGTCATTGAAGCTTGACCTACTTAATGTTCAGATTACCTTCATAGATAATCTTGAAGTTTTCCCATACCTCGTTAGAAATGTTGCATCCCATCACTTTTATAGCAATGGTTGGTGCCAATTATCCTAGAATAACATGTCTAACTTTCGAATTACAACTCATAAGCTTCATCTCATTTGGATCGATTGGAGCATTCTTTGGAATTACATAGCCATTTACAACTAAGTACCAAATGTCTACTCCCAAATATGTTAGGTAAGTTTGCACTCTATCACTCCAATATGCATAATTGATTCCATCAAATCGTTGAATCCCATTTTGAAAGTGCTCATGGCCATCCATCTCTACTCAAGATTTTCCTTCCAGTGGTTAAATTGTTCTGAACGAAACATGCTCTGAACCGAATTGTTGGAAATACTGAGAGGGGGGTGAATCAATATTTAGAGAAATAAGTATTTTTCAACTTGTACATCAATCATATAATGTATTCAATTTATATCCAATAATAAATGAATAATATCCAATGAACAATGAATAGTAGTATAAGAGATACACCAATACACCATGCACAATATATAAGAAGTAATCATGTATTATTGTTCAAAGGAAGTAATGACTTCCAATGGTAGATAAAAATTCCAAAAATAAAGGGAGGGATAAAAATCCAAAAGGAATATACAATCCTCCAATATAAAGAGAGAGTTGACCTCTCTATCCTTTCCCCTTCCTTCCAGCCAAGAATATATGAGAGATAATAAAACTTTTCATTAAATTATCACCATCAACCAACCATCACATAGAACCTAGTAATGTTGCCTAAGACTTCTTAAACTTTTGCAATTCTTCACTTCTTGGAATACTGTGATCCTATAGTTGATATTACACAATGTATTATCTGAAAATCCTCCAAGTTTCACTCCTTGATTCATCCCAGAAAAGGATTTATAGATAAAATGGTAGACCTTATTCAATTCTTGTAACTTGTAAAACATGCTCTAAGATCAATATTTAACATCATATTTTGAAATTTGTACACAAGAAACTAACATTCATACTCTTTCCAATGAAATTGGTCTCACTTCATTTAGATTCTCTATGAATAAGTTATGATGGTTTTACTCAAAATACCTTAGAACACATCACGAAAAGACATCATCCTCCCTTGAAATTTGACCTTCTTTACTTCAGATTTCCTTAGAAATTTGACTTGTATCTACTTGATCATTAATAAACTTGTGTGTATGCAAAAATGAATGTATAATGTGATGTATTATACCCTTTATGTCTCTTCCTTTTAACATTAGGGTCGGCATGTAGTTTCTGCTTCAATTCACATTGTCATCTTCAAAAATTCATTTCTCCTCAATCATGAGGATCCACGCGATGAGCCACATACCACTGGAAGTGACATGACTTATACTATCCATCCATGGGTTTTGTATTTTCATGTGTAATTTCTTTCATGTCTATCTACTTATATCAATTTTGGGGTCCAAAATCCAATGGCTAGGGTTGACATCAATGACAACAACCAATATTCCAACAATACGTGGTCATGGCATAAACTGTGATAAAGCATAGACTAATCTTAATCCACAAAAAACAATCTTCGAGAGTGTAATAATTAAGTACTTCAGTTTTGCCAAAAGTTTCTTGCAATATAATTTTATCTAGGGATACTCCAACATACAAGCCTCCCTCTTACTTATATCTTTTTCAAGAAATCCATTTCTTTGTCCAACCAATATATTTTATTAAAATGATAAGAAGAAAACTAACTAGAAACAAAAATTAAACTATCTTAATGATTTAAATAAAAAAAAATATAGATGTAATTTATTGAAACAAATATTAATCAATAAGGATTTTATCTATTGAATACATTTCTAAATAGAGTGATATATCTCCTTACCCATAAATAATTCCTTATAGTTGAATTTATTGAAAACCAAAAATTGAAACTACAGAGAATATCTATGCAAGCAAAATAAACTAAATTATTCTATCTTAATCTTATCCTACACTTCATTGGCTGGAAATGAACTATGAGAAATCATAATGCCAATGTAGCCAATGATGTAACTTCAACTCTACAGTAATATGTTCATTAAGAATTAGTAGTAGAAGTTGTAGTAAGAAACATAAAATAGATATAATTAAAACATTAAGACCTCTACCCATCAAATGGAAGGTGATAAAGTTAGTATTCATGGGAAAGCTACCTAAGTAATATCTCACCAATCATGCCTCAATTAAATCATAAAGTATTCAATGATTATCATGAAATTGGTGGGGGAATTTCATGATAGAGTAGCATACCTTTAGAGAACTATATATGAAACTTCCCCAATTTTGTGAGAGAGCCTTAATGCTGATATAAACATTAATTCTGAAAGAAAAGGAAAAGTGATGAGGGGATAACATAACCATTGGCCAGAACCAAAGTCCCTCATTGTTTTGGCATGCCTCTGAGGGATCATTTTTTACACAACCAATAGCTTGAGATGGGATATGGTGAATAAGTGATATGAACTTGTAATTTCTTACTACTATAGAAGAAAGATACCCAATGTATAGGTGGAATCCACTAGTATCCTTTGATTCATTAATTTAACTTCAATCTCAAATAGTTGGTTACTACTATAGTAAGTCTCTTTATCAATCATAAATGTAAACAAATCAGCAGAAGACTATTAAAAAATATGTTTGTTACGATACCCTCTTCTTCCCATGAAAAGGTTGATAAGGAAGAAAACTACTAAGTTCATGGGAAGAGATCTCATCTTCTCTATATCGAACAAGTGGATTATGAACATATTGTAATTTTCTGAGGTTTTTCCATGTATCATGAGTTCAAAAAGGATATTGGATAGTTTCCTACACAACACAACCATCAAAATGATCAGGGTACAAATAAAAATAAGTAGAAGAATTAAGAAAATGAAATGTCTCTCTAGAAAGAGAAACATTTTTTAAGGTAGTCTCTTTGAATGGTATCACTTCTTTCTTAAGCATATTGATGATTTGTTGTAATTGTGAATTGGTAGGCTCCATGCTAGGAATTGTTTCACAGTAAAACATTTCTCCTTTTTTCTTAGTAAGATATCAATTGTTATTATGAAAAATGATATGCATTGTGTGTGTATTTGTTTCCTTGAGTTAATTGAACAACATTGTTATTTTGCTCCTGTAAAATATATAAACATGAAAAATAATCCAAAACATAAACATAGTTATGAGAAAGGACAAAATTGACACAATTATCATAACAAGAAGGATGAACAGATCATTCAATAACTACAGGAAACTCTTCTTGATATT
Source organism: Picea engelmannii (assembly GCA_009831015.1). Taxonomy (NCBI): domain Eukaryota; kingdom Viridiplantae; phylum Streptophyta; class Pinopsida; order Pinales; family Pinaceae; genus Picea; species Picea engelmannii. The sequence continues at coordinate 408,502 of ML793849.1, forward strand.
CATCATTCAAACTAGAATCAATGCAACAATTATGATTAGAATAAATTAATTTCAATTTGTTCCTTTCTGAAAGAAATGTCATGTTTTGAGTTCCCGAATATTTTTTCTCAATTAATTGATAAGAATTCTTGTCTTGCTCCATTACAAAATATGAACATCAAATGTTATCCAAGCAACATTGATGTTCATTGTTAGTAGGAAAAGATAAGAGAAAATCATCATGATTTTGAAAACAAGAGGGTTCAAGAATGATCTCAGGGAGGTAATCAACAAGATGGTCAGAGGTGGTGTCCCCATGAAGTTATTATCAAATATATATAGTCAAATTAAGGGAAGAATATTTCACACAACAAAAATGAACACATGAGTTGGACTCAATCTGATCCATTCCTTAGGTAATTGTTAGATCTTCAGGCTCATGACAACTTTCTTCATGATTCTCCATAGTTTCCTTCTCCACTTATTATGATGGAAAAGGTATAATAGGACAATGATAAACTTTCATAATCATTGATGTGACCTGAAGTGTCTCATTATCAGTGAAAAACCCTCCCTTTGTGCCATCTACAAAAAAATCAGAACTCAAATTTAGGGCACAAGAGGGTTCTTTGTCATCACTAAGAAAAAAAAGGGGAATAGAATGGTGGGAGGATACATATTCTGCTTTTGAAAATGCATGTCCTCTCTGATATATATCCTCCAGAGTGAATAAAGGTCCAAACGTACATTTTTTAACCAAATCATTGGTATCTTCTAATTTTTCATGTAAATCCAAATCAGAATGTAAACTAGCATCAAGACATGATTTAGATTCTTCAGTCACTACTTCATATTGATCATTATGAAGAGAAGTTAAATGTAGAATACATTCCCTAACAAAGGGAAAATCACCCAAATTAAATCTATAGATAAGATGCATAAACCTTAAAGAAACGTCTTCTAAAGATTCATCTTTTTTCTTCTTAAGTTTTAGTATTTCTTCACACAATTCATCATAATTATAATTCTCAAAAGCATACAAAAATTCACGCATAAATTGTTCGCATGTGTGAATATAGGTGGTCAACAAAGTCTCACACTCGAACAAGCTGCATGTGACACCTTCATGAGTAAAATTATGAGAAAAACAATTTAAACATAACTAAATGATATATTCAAATCTAGATGTCTCTCCCTCACCATCAAATTTAATTTTCAACAAGAGATTGACTCTCTTTCTAGGAGTGTTATGAGGTGAAAAACCAAAAGTACATCTCCATCAAGGGATTTGGGAAGGAGCCATTAGTAAATGAAAATAATTATCAAGAACAAATTCACAGACTCAACTTGTCATATGGCCCTCCTTTCAGCACCATTTTAGTTGACGGGTCCAAATGGCCTGTCAAGCAAGTAAGCAGAAATTCCCTATGGTGAGTCCCAAATAAACTCACTCTCATTTAGGATGGAAAATTATGACAATTATGTGGGCCTAGTTTCCACTACGAATTAAAAGAAGAAAAAATGGAAATATAGTAATATGTCCCCCAAAGAATTCTATTTAATTCTAAATCTAATCTAAATAAAAAAAATGCAAACTATCAAGTCTAACTATTGCTAACCTATCCTGCATAAGAGAAACTCTAAAATATAGACACAACATGAAATGGTACCAAAAACTACAAAAATAGTTCTTATCAATCAACAATATTTTAAAATAATAAAGCTACAGTTTAAATAAAAAATAGTTGCAGATTGAACCTGTAAAATTACTATTACACCCATTGGTAACCACAAATGGAAAATAACTTGAAAAATACACACAGAACTAAAAGAATATGAGATATTATTCAAGAAACTATAAAATTCAATCACACATGCATAATAGTCCCATATGTCAACACCATTGATGGTTTTCAAATTGCATTCTCCTCTTTATTCCTTGAGATAATAGTATCATCATTGTTATAATGGGAAAAAGTACTCCCATATTACATGGAGCTCTATTTTATAAGATACAAGCAAGTATTTCTAATATTTGTAACTACCGAATCTACAGTTACATCTATTAATTTCAATTATCCCTTCCCTATTACAATTCAAACTAGATGGACTAATAAGTAATACATTAAAATCATGGTAATTTCTTTGGCACTCTATATTCCTTGCATACCATTCATTATTCTGATGCCCTAGTTGCTTCATTATTTTTTTTTCAGTTTCCTCTCCCCCACTCACAACTCCTTAGTTGTGTGTCATTTCATATTCCCATGAATTTCTTTAGAATATGCATTAATACATTCAGCCAATCTTTTCTCCCCATCCAGTTTACTAGCAACATTTTTTTTCTCTCCACCTTTCTTATTCCATAGAAAAGGGGACTTTAAAATTTTGAAAACATATAAAAATGGTCATTACTGAAGGAGAACCAAAGGCTCGGTCTCTTGTTGGAAAAGATGATTAGCAGTTGTGATCCCTATTTTTTAAATCTTCATAAATTCAGTATGGACCCTTATTTTTGTTCAGCCTAAACCCTTCATGGTATCTAGATCAATGGAGTTATGTTGGCTGGATGAATGACTCAATCAATATTCACTAACATAGATGCACAAAATCAATGAACAAAACATTTATTTTTAGATTCTTTTTTGTAGCCAAATCCTGACCAGTTGATGTAGAGATGCCTTAGGATGAATTGCAGAATGCCATGCTCTAATTGTGTTAATCCCGAGATTATGGAGAGTAAATGTGATTTTTCTTTTTGGAAACAAGTGAAGCTCCACAAATCTCTGGGATAATTAAGGAAGATGGGATCCTCCTAGAGGAAATATCCATGAAGAGGGATCAAATTTAATGAATTTCTATTTTGAACACTCTGCAACAATGCTCTATGTCTTTGTATTGGCTCTTATTCGTATTCTATATTTATCTCTATAGTTTCTTTTACATGAGTCTCGTGTGGATGTTAGTAGATATTATGATGTTGCTGATGGGTCTAAATTCACCCAACAAAAGTAATGGATCACCCTTGGTAAGAAGTCCCAATTAAAACTCTCACCATTTGGAATAGGGAACCCATCTGGATTCTGGCCCAACAACCATTGTTGGTTTGGTTTTAATGATTGCAGCCTAGTCCATCAATGAAGGAGAGTGATGGATGGTTATAAAAATAGAAGATGTAGATGAATACTATGTAAGTGTAGGTATATAATATACTTTGAATATACCATATCCTAGATATGAGTGAATTAACGTAAGTGAATGAGTTGTGACATGAGACTAACTCTACCAATAGCTTCACCCAGATAGATGAAATGAAGAAATAAATTTAGATAACGCATGCACATGAATATATAACTAGAATATTCTAAGTCACTATATCACGTACATTGGAAGCTCATTTTCTCAGGAAATGTAATATAAGAAAGAGTAAAAAAATTGCAAGAAAACATATGTTGTGTCAGAATAGTCCATAAACAAACATGGTCTTACAGACCATGTAAACAACAAACATTCTTCCTAAAATAGTTCGCAGCAAAACAAAAACACATGTGAGCCTTCTCTTAGCCAAAAGTTGGCCCTGAGGGATTATCCGTATTAATAGTTTCAACAATAGTACATGAAAACACTAAGGACAACTCTCCAATTTTAGTTGACATTGTATCCCAAAATAGTTCATAAGTGTACAATGTTTGAACATCCAAAATCCCTTATCTTGGATACAATTATGGTATTTATTGGACGTCGATGTGACCCTTTTCCTTCCACCTTCCTCCATGACCTTTCATTTCCCATCTTTTGTCTTTAATCCCTTTGTAATAATGAGAGGGAAAATACAACAGTTACATTTTAAATTTGTCCTATAGCGTGGGTGGGCCATCATGGATTTTGTCTATACAACCTCTCATCCACTATAATGATTGGTTTGGACATCGAAACATCTTGGTTGTCCAAATTTGAAAATAGATCATCATGGGGTTCAGAACTTCTCTTCAACCATTTGAATCATATTCCTTCTATTACTTATCATTGCCACGACAATTGATGTTTTTCTTATTTCTCTATTGTCCTTGGATGTAGATAATATTGTAAGTATGTTGAGTGTGTCCTCCTCTCAACATCAGTACGTGGCCCCATTCAACATGTTAGCACTGTGTAATTATCTTGGATGAATAAACAAGCTACAAAGGTAACCAGAAAACCACTTTAGAACTAGATAATAGCATAAACAGTTCAGAGAGGGATCTCTCTTATCACTTAGTCTCTGATAGATAGGTTTTCTTTGTAAAACAAATGGCTAGGTTTTGATAATTGGATATATTTTTATAAGGTTTCTTGGAAAGGAGGTATGGTATCTCTTGGGAAATGGAGTCAACCCCTAAACATGAATGAAAAAAATGACTGGTATGCTGAAATTCCTAGAGGAACAAAGGCTAAATTAGATGATGAACTTTCATTTTTTTAGTTTGTTGTGTAGGGTGAAAGAAGATGGAAAGATGTAATAGAATCAGAGCACCATGAAAGATGAATTTTGACCAGTTAAGAGAGAAAAACAAAGTTTAAATAACTTGAATCTAAAGCACCATTTAGGTGAATTTTAGACCTTTTAATATTTGATTTAACCAGATGAAAAGAATATGAATAATAAGAAACAAGAAGTACATACAAATACTATATCACAAGCTTTAGGACATGTTATAGTCCCAAAATTCCCTACTTATGCATGCATGGCATTGGCCTTTCTACTTACACAATTTGTCAATTCACTGTTGAGGAACTCTATTTAAAAAACGATTTTTTGGAGCATGTATGATGTTGCAATACTTCCCACGTACATAATATTTCTACATGCTAGAAAACCCACATACATATGCTAGTTTCATACTAAACAACCCACGTTTACCTACAAAAGTTGCAAAAAATAAAAATTTGCAAGGAATTCGGTGGAGTTTATGGGATATCGATGGTTTCCCAACCAATTCACCTTCTATAGTCCGTCCCCAAACCAAATAATTATCCTTTTGTCATATAAAAGGAGTTGTTTGGGTCTCATTCCAACTTCAAGAATTATAATGGTGAAATTATGCCCAAATTCCTTTCCTTCCTTACCCAAGTATTTGCAGCCTTTTTTGAGTTCTTGCCTCAACATTCCCTCTCTATCCTTTTTCTCCCATACAATCCCTTTCCTTCCCTTGAAGTGATCAGTTGGTTGTGAGAGAAGGAATTTGGAAGGTGCACTTAGATCATTTTCAAGGATCCCAGACTAGGTTCGCGGAGCATCAACCTACAAAGGTTATAATTTCCAATATTTGAATATTGAATAAAAGAATATTTTTCCCTGTCCCAAATGATATATTTATGTATTTTATTTGGTTTATGCATAATGAGTTATATATAACCCTAATTGATTATTAGAAATAGAATATTAGTAGCATTTTTTTCCTAAGTGTTGATGTAGGTCATCTTTGGGAGGAGTCCATCATCCAAGGAAGCAAAAAAACTCGAGGAGGGCAGCATCGAACATTTGGACCGAAGGTACTTCTTCTGACTTACTCTTCTATCACTTTTTGTTCATCTTTGTGGAATGTTTGGGGTAGTGTAGGAATTAGATTGTATTTTAAGGGAGTTCATATCTTTGTCTATACTTAGAAACCTGGTATAGTTATAGAGGGATTTTCCCGCTAGCAAAATTGGTGACTCCACTGGGGAGTCTCTCTAGGGTTTTAGAGGGAGTTTTTTGGGATTTTAATTGGATTCTTGATTTCCTTTTGAGTTTCAACCAAGTTCACTGAGTCTTTTAAGGGTATCTGGTCACCTGCAAGGTGCCTAACATCTTTCCCTACCTAGTCAGTCTTCCTAATCTTTTTATTTTTGGAAAGTATAATAGGTGTACATGCTCTACTTTATCTTAGCCCATGTACATACAAACCTTTTACAGTAGAGAGTCTGCGTACATATGCAGGTTGTTGGTGCAACAACCCACGTCTCTGTGTCTTGAAAGTTTCTTTTAACAAAGAGAGGTATGTCTCTTTCCTGATAGAAGTTTAGACTTCTCAGGGATTTATTGAACCTTCTAGATTCTATGTTTTTGGCCTTAGCTTGGTTTAAAGATTCATTGTTAACTTGTGTCTTAGTTTTCTTTTGTTTTCCCTAGAGGTTTAGTGTGAAATTTCAAGTTTTGGATCCTCCTTTTGTTTCTTTTTTGAATACCTATGTTTACGCAGTTGGCTTAGGGTCTCTATCAATCTTGGATTTTGTTTTCTCTTTTTCCTGTTTCTTTCTTTGAAAAACAAAAAAGGTTTTTACTTTAGTTTTTCTTGTTAAAGTAGTTCAAAACAAAATCAAAAAGAATTTGTCTTGCATTTAGTTTAGTAATGTAGCCTAGGTTGTTTGTTTGCAAAAGAAAAGAGTTATCTTTTCAAAGTTCTTTCTTGATTTCCTAATATATAAGTAGTTTTTCTTAGTCAAACGAAAGCGCCTTTTAGGAAAATTTCAATTACAAGATCTTGAAACATTGATTAGAAAAGCTGAAATTTACAAAGAGTTTTACAAACTTTTCTTTATGTTCAAAGTATCTTTTTTATTTCAAATGATCTTAGGTTCTCTTCCTTATTTGTATTTTCAAAACACCATTAATTGTACTACCACATCCTTTGTGTAAATAAATCGTTAAAATTAATGCTTAACTTAAAATATATTAGACTTTCTATTTGTAGGGTTCATTGATTAGTTTAGGATTTTAGGGCCTTGAATTAGGTGTGAAGAGGAAACTCTTCAAAGCCATTTTAAAATAAACATTGGAGTCTGATATAGGGAGTGTTTTAATTCCAACTTCATAAGAGTTAGTCGGGACCCCCCTCTAACACAAGGGATAAATAGGAGGTCGTGTGAGGAAAGGTAGAGGCGATAACCCCTCCAAAGTTGAACCAAACGTAGTGGGGATTGTATATTGAGGTTCTTTCTCAAGAACAATATTGATCGCATTTTCCTATGGAGCTTTGTGGACCTCAAATCCATTCGATATCCTCATGTGTCTTCCATAATAATTTCTTTCAACACCCTTGAAGGGATTCAGACTTGGTATCCTTCTCATTACGATATGCCTGATTGTCGATTGTACCTGCCTAGTGACTGACTGAGAGTTGGAAACTTAGTTTCCTATATTTTACGGACTTACACAGGTGACTGTAGGGTTATACCTCGGTACCTAGGGTGGACTTCGGTTCACACTTCATAGAGTAGACCTCGGTTCACACTTCATAGAGTAGACCCAGAGGGTGCTTCTGTGTTTGAGTTGCACTTACAACGATTAGTTTCTCTAGTGTCAATTGGCGTAATTGTCCTTCCCACTAGTTATTCAATTGCTTGATTTATCGTTAGGAAACTTTAAGTGTGTGCGTTTTGTTCCATGCTAGTCAAACTTTACTGTGTCAGTTTATCATTTCACAAAGTGGAATATCAACAGCTTCATTAGCCATGAAGGCTTCAAGGTCTATCGTTGGTTAATCTAGAGCCACCTCTACCACCATTGAGGTAAAGACTTGATAAATAAGGATCGTTCAAAGAAATCGGTCTAGAGGAAACTATACCTGAGCCTTCTTAGAGAGGAGACTTTCCGACACTAGAGGTATCTATCATTTATGACCTTGAGACCAAAGGTTTTAGGCCAGAAAATCCTTCGATCACTGAATTGTCGACGTGGATCCTAATACAGATTGTCGCTCCCAAGGTGACATATTCTGAGCATAGGTTTGTTCAGAGAGAGGAAATGGAAGAAAATGTTACTACTTCATCTCGGAGTCCACATACTCTCGTTACGACTACTACTAGAGGGGGAATCATGCCTCCTCCCCCACCTTTTCCTATGAGGACCATAGTTGTCCTGACACTAATGACTTCAGGCAGTGGTTCGATCCATTTGACAACTTTGACCACTATTCCATTCACTTAGAATGCGACAAGTTCTGCCTTCTCATATGGGATGCATGGCTTGGATACAAATTTTGTTCTTACTTACTCTAATTTACAAACCATGGGTTTGGGGGAAGGGATCTCTAATGCTCCTTTGAAAGGATCAACCATAGGCACTACTGACCCTTTCAGTGTTATTCCTTATGTTGGGGTTCATATACCTCCTCCATCCCCTTCGCTCGATGATGCTTTTTAGCAGCCAATCGGGCCTAATGCTAATTATAGATTTTTTAGTGGAGGAAGTTTGGGACCTTTTTCCTACACAACACCAGTGGGATCCATGTCATTCTCTTTGTTTAGTGTGCTTGGGAAGAATTCTTTTTCTTCGGCCACTTTATTGATTGCGGCAACCCCAGCTTTGGTCAACAAAACCCGGTGCAATGTACCATTCCTTCACAATGAGAGACGATTGGAGTATACCCCACACAGGGTCTTTGGAATCCTTGGCAGGGATTGTTTCCCTCACAAGGGATGTCAATTGGGGGAAACCCCTTCCATACTCAATGGAACCCTGGGAAAGGTTTTGTACCTATGCCAATAGGATTAGTTGGGGGCATCCCCAACCAAGGTCCTTGGAACACAACATAGGGAGTAATCCCTGCACAGGCTATGTTGTCCAATTTCGGGAGTCAGCCAATGATGCAACAACATACACACTTTTCTTTTGTTGGTTAAGACTAGAGTTTGTACCAAAACCCTATCCAACAGTAAAAAATTTCCTGGCAACCTAGTTCCAGTCAAAATCCAGGGCCCTCTTTTCATGTAAATACTCCACAACCAAAAATACCCTTTCTGGCAACCTTGCATTTTCTAGACTTGTTGAGATTATTAAACGAACCAATCTATCTTGATCCAAGTTGGCCCCCCATGCTGACTAAGTTTCCTTTGGATATTCCTAAATTTGAGGGCAAGCCTAGTGAAGATCTAGGTGGCCATGTGACTACCTTTCACTTGTCATGCTCATCAAACTCGTTGAAAGACGACTTCGTTCAGTTGCACCTTTTTCAACGCACTCTTATACGGCATGTTGCAAAGTGGTATATTGATCTCAAAAACTCAAAGTAATCTTACTCTGATGACCTAGCGATGGTTTTCTTGAACCATTTCCAATTGCCAATGAGATATGATGTTGGCACCGAGTGGTTGGCCAATTTCGAGCAGACTAAAGATGACCATATCTCGGATAATATATGAGAGTGGTGACATAGAAAGAGTTTGATTAAGGTCAAGGTACCTCCTACGTTCTTGATTGAGTGGTTCTTGAAGCCTTTGGTTCCTTGTGTGTCCAAAGACGTAGCAACGTCCAGGGTGCTTTTTGAGGAAGAGGCTATTATGAGAGACCAACATCTAGAACTAATTTACTCTTAGTCTGGCATGATTTACGAGATATTACTCGATGCGCCATGGTATACTCTCTATAATTCCAAACAAAATAATGGGCCCCACGTTGATGGCATAGTGGGATCATCACAAAGCAATTCCATGGATATGTTGTCAAATTTGTTATAGCAATTGTCGATACAACAGACTATGGCAAGCCAGACTCCTAGTTTCGCTGTCCCCTCTACCCAGATGTTGGATGCACACAATGTGTATTCAACGAATCCCAAATCCAACCAAAATACCGAGGGAAAGAAGAAAGAGAGAGACAAGAAGTGTAAGGGGGATAAAAATGTTGATAACAACACTGGCAGATGAAAAAACGAGAATAAGAAGTCAAAGTATCTATGTAATATTTGTACGAAAAACCACCCGACTCACCTATGCCCTCAACTTCCGGAAGCCCAAAAGATATTAGCACAAAAAAATCGTGTTGTGCTGATAGACCCTTTTCCACAAGCGAAAAATATGGCTCAGGCTTCCACATCCATGAGTGCTGTAGGGGGAAGTCAGGGACCTCCCACGCCTACTACTAACAACCCGAACGTGAATGTTTACATGATGAACGTCGATGATCATTTATCAAACAGGTCTCATGAGTAAGGAATGATGGAACTTATCGAGAAGGGAAAGCATGCCACTAACCAATTGAATCCTCTTCAAATTGAGAAGATAGTGGAAAAGGAAATGACTCACATCCCTAAAGGTGTGTTTAAGAAGGCTTCCCATAATCCAAACGTGAGGGCCACTCAAAACTACTCTGCCATGGAGGATACAGAACAAACCCCTTGTGCAATGTCTACTCTGGAAGTTCTCCAGATCCATCCCTCACATAGAAAATATGTGTTGTTCGCCTTGGGAGTGGCAGAGACTAGTAACCCAGGAATGATTATTTTCGATCCAACCAAACTTAAATCTTGTCTTCCTCACCATGTCGCCTTTTAGATAGTAGTGGCATACACCACGAAATCATTGACATGAAACATTTTCCATACGGTGGTTGATGATGGTTCCTTGACTTGCATTATTTTTTTGGCATGTTGTAAGGCCATTGGCCAGCCTGAGTTGTCTCCATCGCCTACATCGCTTATAGATTTTCAAAATCAATCATTTAGACCAAACAATATAATTCCTTATTTCCCCATGCAGTTAGGGGGTAAAATTGCGTGCATCAGGGTTGAGGTATTCGATGCACCTCTCAACTACATTCTTTTGTTAGGACAGAGTTGGACTTACGCAATGCATGAGATGGTTGCCACTATCTTTTGGGTCTTATGATTTCCACATGAAGGCATCGACCACTTGTTCTTCTCTCATCCTAACACTTCATCGAGGGCTTCCACAGTCCTGATGGTTGATAACCCATAGCCTGGCACTGTCAACTTAGGTGTTGGATTGCTTCCATCATTGATGGGAACTTTTGATTATGCATCGCCTTCCAATGATGTAAAGTTTATATCGGTTTTTTCTGACCATCTGAGGGCTGCAATTTTTCAGTTGTCGTCTTTTAAAATGAGCTACTTTCATGAAACTTGGACTTTACCTTCCCCATAAGATTCAATGGAAGGGATAGGGAACCTTGGTATGGCCATTCCCTTATCCGCAGCTGATTTTGCATATAACATTGTCCAATAAGCCTCGTCCAACCCTGAACTGACTCCCCCACAGGAGCTAGATCTAGTTCACAAGCCTATTTGGGCTCAAGATTCTCTTTCCCCTCAAGATCCTTTAGACTTGGTCTTTCCCTCTAACGAGGCGATTCTAGAGGAAATGACTAGTCCCGATAGAACTTGGGATAATATGCATTATAGATATTAATTTCTTCCATAGCTTAGGAGAATAGAGGCAGGAGAGCTTGCTTTGACCATGAATAGAGATAGTCATTGTCTTATCAACCCTCTGGCTATGCACAGACCCTATGGCTACACAAAGAGTTTATGTCGAGGGAAACATGGAAATAATTGTTTCAATGAGTCCTATCGATATCTCTAGAACCCCTGACGTCATGGAGAATGTTTTTCATCGGAGCGGATTTCTCTCCCGAAGAGATTCAAATTTACACCAAGGTGTTCAAAGAGTTTCACGACATTTTTTCCTATCCTTACGAGGATATTCCAGGCATCAACCCATGAATTTTTGAACACGAAATTATGACTTATCCTGATGTCAAACTAGTATGATAGAAGCTTCGTCCAGTCAATCCGCGAAAAGCAGTAGTGATCAAGGAAGAAGTAGAGAAACTGCTCAAAGTTGGTTTTATCTACCCTGTACGATTGACGGAATGGGTATCAAATCCAATTCCTGTCAATATGAAACAGGGCATGCTTCGTGTTTGTATTTATTTCCCCGGTTTGAACAAAGATTTCCCGAAAGACAATTTTCCAACCCCATTTATTGATCATATTGTCGATGAATGTGAGAGTTGTGAAGTATTTTCTTTCATGGACAGTTTTTTGAGATATAATCAAATTCAAATCAAAACTAAGGACCAAACTAAAATGACTTTTATTTGTCCTTGGGGTACCTTCGTGTATCGAAAGATGCCTTTTGGCCTGAAAAATGATGGAGCTACCTTTCAACGGGCCATGTTGATCACTTTTCACGATCTCAAACACATAGTTGAGGCGTACCTTGATGATCTAGCATCACGTTCTAGCACAATATCTGATCATCCCGCCCATCTATGACTAATCTTTGAGAGATGTTGCTACTATTGTATTCTCTTGAATCCTAACAAGTGTATTTTTTGCGTGACATCGGGTTGTTTATTAGGTTTCATCATGTCGACAACAAGGATAATGGTCGATCCAGTCAAGTTTGAGGTGATAGTTCAATTTCCTCCCCCATGCACAATACCCTGACTTTAGAACTTACAAGGGAAAGCGAAATTTCTTCGATGTTTTGTCACTAATTATGTTGAGATCACTAAAGGGTTCATGCATCTTCTATAAAAAGGGGTCCCATTCTATTGGGATGAAGCAGCTCATCACTGCTTTGAAGTGTTGAAATCTGCCCTGACATCTACCCCTCTACTTTGACCTCTTGATTATAACAAAGATTTAGTTTTTTATTTGTCTGCTACAGAGTCGACCATCGGCATGGTATTGGTCGAGGAAGATGACACGCTCGAAGAGAACATTATCTATTATCTTAGTCAAGAAATCATTCAAATTTGAGAGCAAATTTACTCTGGAGAAATTACTTCATATTGAGTCTGCATCCCTTTGTCCCTCAAGTCTAAACACAACATTCAGGCCCCAAGCTCTTTTCCTATTGTTGAGAGAACCTCATTGTCTCTCTCTTTTTAGCTTGCCTTTGGTGGAGGATTGAAGTGGTGGAGACCCAGTTGGAAGGAACTTGGTTCCTTGGTTTCGAACCGTGCCGACATAGAAGTCTGTAATGTTGACACTTTTGTTGATTAATTATTAATAGAAATACTCATTTCCTGTCCTATTGGTATCATGCAAATATATGATTATCATACATGGGCATGCTTGTAATGTTTATTAATGGATTATGCTATCTGATGTGCTAACCCCTTGACATTATCACTATATACTTTCTTTTCTTTTTTGTTGAGAACATATTGCAGGTATAAAGATTTGGGTCGAAGTGCTCAATGGTGGAACATCATCAAGTGTTGGATCGAGGTAGGCCTCTTTCTTATCTTTCACATTAGTTCATATAGCATACAATGGAATTGAGTTGATTTATGCAGTCATACCTCTATGTTGTGGTTTACCTTTGGCCATAGAGAGTTTTTCCCTCGTAACAGAGTTTTGTCACTAATTATGTTGAGATCACTAAAGGGTTCATGCATATTCTAAAAAAATGGGTCCCATTCTATTGGTATGAAGCAAATCATCACTCCTTTGAAGCGTTGAAACATGCCCTGACATCTGCCCATCTGCTTCGACTTATTGATTATAACAAAGACTTATTTTTGTATTTTTATACTGTAGAGTCGACCATCGGCATGGTCTTGGTCCAGTAGGATGACACACTCGAAGAGAACATTATCTATTATCTTAGTCAAGAAAGCATTCAACTTTGAGAGCAAATTTACTCTGGAGAAATTACTTCATATTGAGTCTGCATCCCTTTCTCCCTCATGTATGAAGTAATCCACACGATCAAGAGTAGAATCACTCGTAGAGAGAGGTTGGTGATCTTGTGAATCTGCACCTGAGAACCCACTTTCTCAGTACCAACCTCACAATACATGCTAATATAGTCATCGATGTTGAACGACCCTGGAGGAAAGTTCCTCAAGTTGAATCATTCCCCTCTTCTGGAGAGGCCAGTTAGGAAGTAAATATCCTATGAAGTTGGGGTCAGTGATTGACCCTCCAACATGAAATATTTTTCATCAGGATGAAAATACTCCAAAAGAGCGTTAAGAAACCTCAGTTGTTCCCTCATGAACATACACTGGAAGAATTTCCTCCTTGACTAAGAAATCCCGCTCCTCATGCTCCCTCTCCCTCCAGTGAACATACATCATGTCACATAAAAAAATTTGGAGAGGGATAATACTTTTTTCTTATTTTTCAATACAAAAGGAGGTGTACGCGAGCTATAGATTACATAGATGTGAATGTACTAGGGTTTTTTATTACTCTGCCTAAGTACATATGCAGGATGGCCTTGGAAAACCCACATACACGCAGATGCAACCCTTTTACAAAGGCATGCCTCTCAAAATAAAAATCAATTACAAGTGAAATAATTGAAATGCAAGAGGAGGGATATAATACGTACTTGGTCCAAGTAGGAGGGATTTTTGTCCACCGTAGCTCCCATAATTTTCTCTTTTGACGAAGAGTTTTTTTTTACTTTGTTGTTAATTTCAAAATTGCAATGGTAAAAATGAGCTCTCCACCTCTATTTATAGAATTGTTTGGCTCTTTTTCCCTAATTTGGTACCCTTTTTCATTTTTTCTTGCTTGGTGACTACTCGAGTTCACTTTTGAGTTATCTGTTAGTCGTTTTGGTGAACTAGTCCTTTTGGTTTGGTAAATGTTTGAGATCGGTTACATTTGCATCATCCCTTGGTAAAAGTCATTTTGTTTTCCAACTTTTGCATATAAGTAGGTTTTTCACTCCCACCTTTCTGCATCTCATTGTCTTTTTCACTTTTCCATAGTATCGAATCCACCAAAGTGTGACACAAAACCTTCTTTACTGCTTTAGAAGTGTCGTAATTAGGTGGTAGAGCCCACCTCTACATGGATTCCCTAGGTAGATCCTTTGCTACATTTTGGCATCCATGCTGGCAGATCTGACTATAGGCTTGGCATTCCTTGTTAGTCCTATCATGATTACATATTGAAGCCTCATTCTTCTTGCTAATCATCATTCTTGGCCTTACCCTCGAGACTCCCTAAATGAACATGCTTTGTTTTCTTTCAAGCTCACTTTAAATTTCAAAAGAAACATTCAACAAGACTTTATTTATTATTTTTTGATCTCGTATGGATTACTTAAGAAACATATCCCCCTGAAGTATTATTTAATCCCTTTTCAAACTCTCTAAAAATGAAAATATTTCCAAGGGATCTTGTTTCCCTTCACGCCCGCCAAACTGAAATTTGAAGGCACATCTATTTGGCGGTAGTTTACCCCTTTTTTGGTGTGGATGGATAATTTTACGAATAAAGGTATTCTCTAGGAACTTTGGTTTGCTAGAAGAGTATTCTCAAGCATAAGTTTAACCTTTTTTCGGGCCTGAGGTACTAAAGTTTCAAAAAAGGAACATGTTGGACACACCTACCACACTTAGAGGGGGGGCGAATGAGTGTGGGGATCATTTTCCCAAAACTTCCCTCTTGCAAAAAAACTCATCAATTAGCATTCAACATTTATTCATTACCCATTGTTGTCATTTATAACCAGTTAGATGTGAGCACATATCAGCAACATATATCATCAATATATCATCAACAAGTCATCACCACAATGAACATAGAGAACACAAGATTTATGTACAATTTTATTTTTATTACGGACTACAATCCTTGGGGTTTATCAACAACAACTGAATAGAGTACAACTCTGTAAGAGAACCTACTCTATAATGCAAGACTCAACTTACACCCTCAGAATCAACTGAGATGAGGAAACAATCCTCAATAGATATCAATTTGTCAATAGGTATGTGACCTGTTAGTAGTGCAACCCACGTGTGCATGTGACCTAGCTCATTACAGCCCATGTGTGAATGCGACCAGTGTATAATGTAACAAGAGTATGCTTCTGAGCAACTAGGGTTTTTCTTTGCTTCACATGCTCAGATCCTCTGCAACTTGCAATCACTTTTTCTTCTGTCTTCCACTGTCCAAACTAACCCACAGCCAGTCACAACACATCCAAGCTCTCCAATAGCTTTCTCATGCTCCACAACAAATCAATATGAATGCTATCTCAATCATGTATAAACAACTAGTATACCATAGCAATCATGTCACTACTGAATCACAAGAGTGTTGCTCACTCCATCAACCAAATCAACCAAACTGAACCACATCATAGAATCCATACCAAGAATTCCCTAATTATTCAAAACACTTCAAACAATAGTATCCATCAAGAAAATAGTGTAACCATACCAGTGTCTCAGTGATAGATCTGAGGCCATAGAATGCAGATCTGGAAACTGCCTCATCATACAGGAGCTTGGCACCAACTCAAGAAAAAATCTCCATGATTTTATCCACTCCATGCTCCCTGTACACAGTTAGCTTGTGTGTACACTCACCCTATACATAGCCAACCCACATGTACATGCACCCTATACATAGAAAACCCGCGTGGACATCAAAAAATAGGGTTTTCTGTGAATCCGAGAATTTTTTCGTCAAGATCTCTGACATTGCCGAAACTTTGATGTATTCACGAGATCCTCCTCTCGTTCTCTTCCTCATAATAGATCTTCACTCATGCTCAAGAGATCCACACCAATAAGATTCTCTCACAATAATCTCTCCATCAATACTCCAAAAGATATTCACAAGAAGCTCTCCATTGATCCACAAAAAGGATTCTCACCAAATGTACATTTCACAAGAGATCTTAGCTTATTATTTATACTTACATCTTCTAGGTCACTTAGCCCATTTTAGGTTACTTAACCCATTTCTAGGTCACTTAACCTATTTTCCTTATTTTAGGGTTAACCACTTTCCATGAATAGAAAGTTCTCCAATACTTTATCATTTGAATATTCCTTCTTGATTTTGTCACTTCATTTTATCATTTAAATAATCTTTCTTGATTTTGTCACTTTACTTTATCATTTAAATAATGATTTCTTCTTTTCAGGCACTTTGACTTCTTTGCCCTTTTGGGGCTTCAAGCCATCATATGGCGGTCCTTCAACTTCGTAGAGCCATAACTCTCAAACCATGAGGAGTTATGCGACATTCCACATACCACCGGAAATGGCATATCAAGCACTATCCATCTAGGATAGTTTCACTAACAACTTCATTGATCTTCATCTCATTAATCCACATGCAAGCATGGGTCCTCCAACCATTCTTCTATGATAAATAAATCCGTAAAGCGTCTTCCCGTGAGGGCTTTCACCATAAGGGGACCACTTTGGAGTTCATCCATTTGTGCACCTGATCAACCATGACAAGACAATAATGATTCATCTTTGCATCAATTCACCACTGCATCATATATATCAACTATGCATCATGTATCAATGACAACTCATTGATACATCTTCATCAATGCATCATATCAATGATCCATCTTTATCAATTGGTTTCCACTTGGACATCTATCATTCTCATCAATGCATATTCATTGTTCATCAATCATCAATCAATCAATTACTTGACATCAATCAAACCAAACCATTTGCATCAATGACATATGATCCAACAATCTCCCAAATAATCAAACCATTGGCATCAATGATAACATGATCCAACATAACATTCTCCTTGGTTTTGGTTTATCACCTTTTATGGGCCTTGGAGATTACTTACACAAAAGGAACCCCTCCAGAGTCCATAGTTGAGCTCTTTTCAGACTCCCTAACATTGAAAAGTTCGTCTAGTGACCTTGTTCCTTCATAATGGTTAAATTGGTCTAGAAGAACATCTACCTGGCATGAGTTTAACCCTTTTTCTAGCTAGTAGATTATTGCGGAAAAGTGTATGCTTAGGGAGATTCGTCTGGCCAGGAGAGTTCTCCTCAGTTAATTTTATACTTTTTCGGGCTAAGGAGACTAAACTCAGAAAAAGGTTGTGTGTCCATAGTTAATCTCTTTTCATACTCCTTAAAATTGAAAAGATAGTCGAGTGACCTTGTCTTTGTCACCCTCGTTAAAATGGTTTTGAAAAGACGTCCTTTCGGTGCAATTTTAACCCTTTTTTGAGCCGGTTGGACTAATTTCGAAAAAGGTACTGCCTCGAGTCTTTTTTTTTCATTTTTTCAGACTCTCTAAATGTGAAAAAACCACCGATCTTACCTTATGTGATATCGTAAAATTTACAAGGAAGGAGTGATGTGGTGTCATGCTTAATAACATTGCAGGTCTCATCTTTTCATCTTTGGCCTAATGTCGACTCCATGTTGCTTTCAACTAAACCTTTAAATCATTCCTTATATGAAATCCTTGCACCACTTTTTGCCTCTACGATCTGACACCTTGACCCATGGAGGAATTTTCCCCGAGTGTCCTTATCCTATACATGTCTCCTTTCCTTGAGCGTCAGTATGTTCCATGCGCTTGGAGCTAGTTTTCTTTCTCACGACACTCGTTCCTCCTTTTTAACATAGCATTCTTTAATTCTTTTTAAAGCTTGTTTAAAAATTGAAAAAGACAAAAAAATCAAATATTCAAAAAAGAGGGGATGAGAAATATACATTATTTTTTTGACAAAAAAGATAGTCGCCCTTGGACAAAGAACATCCTTTCATTTGTTCATCAAGCATTGGGATCTAGTATTACCTTAGGAATTTGTTCTTGCTACATAGAGTTGTGTCCTCCTCCATTTGGTTACTCATCCAAACATATGGAGAGTTTGTGGTGCCTCCTGCATTTCAAACTTATGTCAATATTACGCTGCCTAAGTCTGATCATCTTTTGTGTTTTTTTCCATGGGAAGTTTTATCCAACCTGAGTCGACCTTTCTACAGTTTTTCTCTTGAATTTCATAAGTCGGCCAACCCATGAGTACAGTCAAGTCCATATTCATAATTGACGAAGCTCTCTGCCTAATCATCGATATCCTCCAGTATTTTCCCAACAACTTGTCGAAGACATTAGAGTAGTAAGTATTACACTCACATTGTACTCCTACCTAAATTTTGAATATCTTGAAGTTGTTTCTTGAGATATGAAGTTTTCATCTCCAGCCACAGGCACCACTAGCTTCTTGAAGATTCGTATTGTACTTGTATATCTTCAACTGATTTTGATATGTAGATCCATTATGTATTTCTCATGGATACACTTTATACATTTATATGACATGGATCTGCAGTGTACTTGATTGGAAGCCATGATTTAGTTCATCTCGAGCATGGGTATGCCCTCCTTGGAGAGATAATTGTTGTTTTGTAGATGACACCTCCCGAACTCTGGTCCCGGGCTCACTCTAATTCGTGCATTCCATGTGGTAAATATATTGTAATGTATTTTGGCCATCAATTTCTCTTCTAACCTCACACATTAGGGGGCATCTGTTATATCCCTAAAATTCCGTACTTATGCATACATGGCATTGGCCTTTCTACTTACACAATTTTCCAATTCATTGTTGAGGAACTCTATTTAAAAAATCATTTTTTGGAGAATATACGTGCCATGATGCACTATTTTCCACATACATACGCTTGTTGTATGCTATACATCCCACGTACATACTCTATTTTCATACTAAACAACCCGCAATTACCTTCAAAAGTTGTAAGGAATTCAACAGATTTTACGGGCTATCAAAGTTTCCAAACCAATTCACCTGCTATAACTCATCCCCAAACTGAATAAAAATCCTTTTTTCATATAGAAGGAGGTCTCGGGGTCTCATTCCAACATCAAGCATCAGAACGATGAAACTCTACCCAAATTCCTTTCCTTCCTTGCCCAAGTATTTGCATCATTTTTTGAGTTATTGCATCAACATTCCCTCTCTAGCATTTTCTCCCATACAATCCATTCCCTTTCCTTGAAGTGATCAGCTAATTGTGAGAGAAGAAATTTGGAAGGTGCACTTGGAGCACTGTCAAGAGGATCCCGTACCAGGTTCATGGAGTGTCGACTTGGAAAGGTTGTAATTTTCAATCTTTGAATATTGAATAAAATAATATTTTTCCGTGTCCCAAATGATATATTTATGTCTTTTATTTGATTTATGCATAATGAGTTATATCTAACCCTAATTGATGAATATAAATATAATATCTATAGCATTTTTTTCCTAAGCATTGATGCAGGTCATCTTTGGGAGGAGACCAACATCCAAGGAAGCAACAACGCTCGAGGAGGTCAACATCAAACATTTGGACCAAACGTACTTCTTCCGACTTACTCTTCTATCACTTTATGTTCATCTGTGTGGAATGTTTGGGGCAGTGTAGGAATTAGATTGTATTTTAAGGGATTTCATAGCTCTGTCTATACTTAAAACCCCAAAATAGTTATAGGGGGATTTTCCCACTAGCAGGACACCACCATTAGAATATTTTTCTTGGAAATTTCTGGACTTCTGCATTTGTATTTCATTCAAATTTAGAGAAAGGTTTTTACAATATCAAGAAAAATGTCTATACTTCTACCAAATCCCCTTATTTACATTAAAATGATCAAATATATAAGAGTCTATTTCCACACTAGTCTACTAAAAGTCGAAGTATTGCTACCTAGAATCATGGATCTAGTTGCATCCAAGGAGAACAACTCCTAAACAACTTTATTAAAAATAGTAAATATGATTTTGACCATCTTAAATATGAAACAAAATATCTTTACAATAATATATCTTGAGTAAAATTCGAATATGTTGTTGTGATGAGTCACCAAGTTCATCTAGAAACCACTATGAGGAATCCCATGTGTTCTTGAGAAACTCTGCACATTTGTGTAGAAAATTGGAACTACTGCTTCGCAAGTGCTACCTACAAAATTTATGTAGAAAACTCCATTTTGTTGTAATTCGTGTAGATCCGGGTGGAAGAAAGTGACTAGGGACTTGTGTTTTCCTCAAAACGCATATTCCAATCATCTCATGCTGTCCTTTTTAATCACGTGAGTCTACAACATTTGCGTAGTGAGAACTCGCTACGCAAGTGCTTTGTATGACAATTTACCATTCAAAACAACAATTGTGCCTAGGAAATGTTTTATGTTGTCACCCTTGTGACAATTTTTCTCCAACATCAAATGCATGCTTCCCACAACTTCTGTGAAATAAAAAAAAACATAGGATGACCTCATACCCAAAAAGACAAAACTGTAAGGCTTCCTCACTCATATCGCTGCCATTTCAACAAGAAGGTTTAGTCTATCTTTACCTTATTTATCAATTTTCACTTGCAACCTTAAATCCATGTTTGTCTTTCTTAATGAAAAATTCTTCCTCTTTAAATTTTGTATTTGCTTGGATAAATGTGCATTTTTCTTCAATTTAAATTGGGAAATTAAAAGTGTTGCACAAGCATTTTTGGTGGCTGGTACACACTCTTGGAAGTGCCTCTGTATCCTATATTCCATTAACATGTTCTCTTCTCTAAGATGGATAATTAGGTCCCGAGCCTCTCTTAAATGTTTGTTTAACCATTTCACAGTTTTCTCACCCTCTCTAGGTGATGTATGTAGCCTTTCCATTGCTGCATGTTGGCCCTACATATATGCACCCTTTTTCTTAGCTGAATACCTTGTTACAAGAGTTGAAGCATTGACTGTAACTATAATCTTAGGACTTTTTCAAAATCCCTTTCCCTTGGATATTTCACTTTTAGGATTTTCCTTGGCTTGTGGTGCCTGTGCCTCAGGATCCATCTCTACTAGATTCCTCTTCAATTATCTACTTTACTGGTATAAATGATCTATGACATGTTGAGATTCTCTGAGTTGTTTTTGCATCTCCCTAACCTATGAATATTTCTCCTCTGATTTCACCTTGTCTTCATCTATCGCTTGAGCTACAAGTTCAACAAAAAATTTCTGCACTGTGGATGTGGGAAACTTTCTAGCAGCTTCCCTAGTGATTGGTCTGATGGGTGTTTGTGTTTCCTTTGGGTCATCAATGAACTGTAGCCTCCTACCTTTCTTCATATTTTGTTGTCTTGGTGATGGGCCCTCAATATATTTTCCTTTTCTCTTTCCCTACTCTACAACATCTCTTCTTGCACGACTTGAGCTATTAGAGGCCATTCTTTCAGCAGATAGAGGGGTATCTCCTTTGGGGTCCAGGGGAATATTTTTTGAGGCTAAGAAAGAGTCCCAATCCCTGTTCAATTTTCTAAGCTCCTCAACCACTATTAACTTTACCAAGGAGAAGTGGAACAAGATACTCTTAATTTGGTCAGCCCTGGGTTGGACTTTATATTCAATTTTTCTTAAGCTTCTATACACATAAAAATTCAAGTTAAGAGGAATTTTTCCTGTGAAATGGATGAGCAGTCTTATATGGTACTAGTAAAACCTGTCAATCCTACCCTCACAAGTAAAATACCTTTGGATTACTCTCAACAACTTTTCATAGGGTTCCAAAACATACTCTGTGGGGATAGTCGCACCAATCTTCTGCTTTCTATATTGAGGCTTAAGGAAATCAATATAAAACATAAGCTCCAAAGGCATACCTTTAAACCATTTCTCTCCATGTATTGGAATCTTTGTTGTAGCTTCTATGGTATCCTTTGATACTGGAAAAATGACCTCAACAATGGTTGTTTGGACACCATTAAAGTTCATGGAGAACTCATTTGTCAGTTGTATGTTATACTCTTGAATCTTCTCACAAAACCTTATGCACTCGGCCTACTCAAAAGAAATTATGAATGCAGGGTATGAATTCACCAAATTTAGACTTTGTGCTTCATACCTCAACACGTTTCCTCCCTTGTACTTATTTTTCTCCTATGTTTTCATGGATTTGCAATATATTCTTTGCAAGGTAAGCTTTTCAAACTGTTTAAAAGAAAATATGTCTTTGAAATTCAACAAGGAAGATTGTGCTGCAATCAGGAGGGCTAGGGTTTTCTCAAATAAGAGTAACAAACCTTTATTGTATGAGAGATGAAATATTCAGGGGATAAACTAGCATAAAAAACGGGATCAAAAGGATTTTACACAGTAACAAAGCAAATAGGGGATGTGTAGCAAAAAAAATATCAACAAGATTTTCATAGCGATGGAAATTTGCACAATATTTGCGTAGTGAGGGGGATCATTTGCATAGAAGAGGGATCTGAAGCTATCTCGGGAGATTATGGCTTATGCACAGGTCGCGAATGCAATGAAAATAGACAAAAGGTGGAAAATATGCATGTATGAGTGGATAAGGAGAGAATTTGAAAAAAAGAAAGTATATGTCCTTAGATGACAAGACCTCTCAAGCCAATTCAAGAAACATGTGCAACGAATTCGTGCAGTGCACACATGTTTGGATTTTGAAAATGGTACAAATGACGTGGAGTGTAATCATTGTCCCTTTTCTGACCTCATCAGGTGTGATGATGAACCATGATATTTCTTTTGACATGACTTTCATCCCTAACCTATGACTCAACTTTGACACATAATTTCCCATTTTGTGACTAGGAAGACAAGGACATTTACAAATCTTTCAAACTTATGGACTTTTATACTCCTTGATGTTGTACTATGAGATATAAATAACACCCTTTTACTCAAACTTATGACTTAACTCTCTATTGCCTTGCATATTACCCTTTATTTGATCAATGACTTCATGAAAATAACACACTCACTATGACTCATTTAGGAATTCCTTGGTCTTCCCAAGACCAAGGCATGACTCTGAAAACTCTGGGCAAACCTCTAACTCTACCCTAAAAATAATGATGCTAACATTTGGCTCCAATGGGAATGCTATCCTTCGAGTGAGGTAGCAAAGAACAACAAACTATGTGCCTAACCATTGGGCTTTATTTGACTAAAAAAGACTCTAAAGTGATAAAAAAAACTATCTGATAAGACTTATTTGACATAATTTAACCCGAATCAACATAAACTTAGGGCCTTCACTTCGGGATTCAATTTCCTGTTGATTATTGACTATAAATACTAAATATACAAATGTTTATTTACAATGAGATGAACAAACCAAAAAAAATTAAGTAAGGTAGTGCTTCTGAAACCTTCCATTTACATGCCCTCCACCAATGATGTCTCCATTTAGTTCTTGTAGTGGATAAGGATTACCCCCATTATAAGAAGAAATTTTGTATGGTCCCAGCAAGAGGTGGTGAAATTTTCCATGCTTACCCTTATCTTCATATCTTGCATCCCATTTCAATACCAGATCATCTACGTTGAAATCATCCACCTTTGTATGTTTATCAAAAATCCTTTTTATCTTGTCCTAATGTAGTTGTGCCTTGTTGTATACTTATTCCCTCATATGTTGTACATGTATCAACTCATTTATCTTCCTTTGATCATCATTTGGTTCATCCTCCTGTTCTTGTAGTAGCTTCATGACCGAAAAACCTAGTGAGGTGGGAAAAACTACATTTGTGCCATACACAATCTCGAAAGGTGATGTAGCAATAGACCTCTTAGTAGTAAACCTATCAGCCCACAATGCATAAATAAGTTTTTTGTGACAAGCCTTCTTGTTTTCCTTCAACAACCTTTTGATAATTCTAGTCAAGATCTTGGTGGATGATACAGCTAATCCATTACCCTATGGATAGTAAGTTGTGGAATTTCCAAGGGTTATATTATACTCACTGCAGAAGTTTTCCATTTTATTGGACTTCAATGCTACTACATTATCACTTATTATTTTGCATCCAAACCTAGAAAAAATGTTATTTTCCAGAAATTGAATGATGACAACATCAATAGCTTGCCTTGTTGGGACTGTTTCAATCCATTTGTTGAAGTAGTATGTAGCTATCAATATCCATCTATGTTGAGATGAAGAAGGGGGGTGAATCTCTACTATGAAATCAAGGCCCCATTTCCTAAATGGTGCTTCAACATAAATTGGATTTAAAGGAAAGGGCATGAGTTTTCTTTTTCCATAAAAAAATTGGCATTCATGACAACTTGAGACCTTGTACACATCAGAGAAGATATTAGTCCAATAAAACTCAACTCTTAAAATTTTATGCATTGTGGTCTTCCAATAATGGTGACCCCCAAAATCACCTTTATGGAATTCTTCATTGGTATGTTTGACTTCATATTATAACAAACAACTAATAAAAATCCCCCTTGGGTGTTTCCAATATAAAGAGCCATTTATAATACAGAATTTTGTTGCCTTCAAATTCATAAACATGGCCTTTGTTTTGCTGACTTGACTTCAGGAGGATCTTGTAAATTTCTCAAGACATAAATGATATCAACATATAATGGAGACTCCAATAAATTATGAGATACCTATGGGACTGCTTCTTCCTTTGAACTTTCTGACAAATCTGCATTGAAGTTTATTCCCAATACATCATAATTCGACTATGTCATAATATTGGAAATCTCTTGTCCTTTGATCAACTTTGTAGGATTTATTTCCAAATCATATTCTATAAGGATAGCTATCCTTTTTCCTCTTCTTCCTTCCAAATCACATTGGTTTAATATATATTTCACAACATTACTAGGTACATATGTAACAATATGAGAATGCAAAATGTAAACTCTAAATTATTTAAGGGCCTTTACCAGTGCACATGCTTGTTTCACCATGATGTCATACTTCAATGGAGAGTATCTTAGATTTTTTTTGAAATAGGATATGGTCCTCTCAAAGTTATGCTCATTTTTCTACAATAAAACCCTAGCAATAGTATGTTCTAATGCAAAGGAAAAAATAATGAAATCCTTTGTAAAGTCTGGACTATCTAGTAATGGTTCTTTGGTCAATGATATATTTATGTATTCAAAATATTTCCTAGCTTCCTTAGTCCATTTATCTCATTTCCTTTCCTGAGCATGTTGGTGATGTACTTTATAATTTCTGCAAGATTTGGGATAATTCTTCTCAAAGAATTTATCCTTCCAAGGAAAGATTGTACCTCCTTTTTGCTCCTCGGAGTGTTAATTTTCAGAATTGCAGCCACCCTACTGGGATATATATTTATTCCTTCTTTTGAGATGATATTTCCAAGTATTTTTCCTTCTTACATTTCAAAATTGGATTTCTTGGGATTTAGTGATATGCCAAATCTCTTGCATTTCTAAAAAACCCTTTTCAAATGCTTTAGATGTTTATCGTCAGAATCTGAAAAAATTGTAATATCATCCAAATAAATGACAATAAACTTATCTTTCTCACGATAAAAAGCTATATCCATATCTCTTTGGAATGTATCCACTGCATTCATAAGCACAAAAGGAATTTTGGCATACATAAATGTACTCTGAGGTGTTGTGAAGGCTATCTTCTCTTGATCATCAGGATGTACCATGATCCGATTGTACCCAGAAAAACCATCAAGAATTGATAACTTCTGTGATCCAAACAATTTCTGCAAAATACAGTCCATCTTGGGAAGAGGGTATTTATCCTTGAGAGAGACCTTGTTCAAATTCTATAAGTGTACACACAACCTTATTTCACCACTTTTCTTTTTGAGAGGCACTAAGTTAGCCAACCACTTAGAAAATCTTAAAGAAACTATAATCTTGTCATCAAAAAGCTTTCTTACCTCTTTCTCAATTAAAGGTAGAAATAGGGGATTCATTCTTCTTAAATTTTGTTTGAAAGGATTTTGATGAATTTTGACTGGGATCGCATGTTGAATAACCTTAATGTCATAAACCTTCAAATAGTCATAGCTCCAAGAAAATACATCTAGAAAATCCTTCATTAAATTGACATATCTCTCTTTGACCTCTGGGTTGAGTGTCTTCGACAGTTTAATGATTTTAGGATCCTCCTAAGTCTCAATGTTACAATCCTTTATTTCTTCCTCATTTGCAGTGATTTAGGGATTTTTTTCTACATCATTGTTGTCAAAAATATTTTCAAGTGGAACCAATCCTTTAGGGATGACATTATTATTCAGTTGAACAATGTCTTTACCTGCAATCTGATTTAGAAAACAAGTTTCATTCTGAAACATACCTGGGTCTTCCTCTTCCTGTTCAAAGCAATTTTCATCATCAATATTTAAGTTAGCAAACTCATCAGTCATTTGGAGGAACCTTTCCACTTGTTTATCATCCTAAAAAATATACCAATGCTTGATATTATCAGGTATTGTTGGTCTATGTTTGACTTCAATCTCATATTTTTTGTTAGGATAAACAGGAATATTGAAAACATAAGCTACAGTTGCTAGGGAATCAACAATTAAATTTTGTCCCCTTGGAACTTTTGAAAGGTTATATTCTGTGAAGTTTTCAAGTACTTATAAAACCATATTTATGTATTCCCTCATCCTAGGGTCTTTGTATTGGTAGATGCATTTAACCTAATTCATTATTAACTCAGAATATCCATTTACACCTATCCTCTTTTCCCCCAAATATTTCAATGTTTTCAAACCCAAAATCAATACTTCATATTCAACCATGTTATTTGTAGAATCAAAAGAAAATTTATAAGAGAAAAGTTTTGAGCATGATTTAGGAGGTATTATCCAAACTCTTGCTCCAAATCCCTCTTTAATGGAAGCTCCATCAAAATTCATATTCCATAATTCATCTTCCTCACTACCCTGTTGATATGAAATTTGTCCTGACTGTTGTCACGCTTCATATTTCATAGGAATATCAAGAAACTTTGGAATTTATTCTTCAAAACACAAGTCATTATGAAAATTGGAAGAACCTACTTCAATATCAATAGAACAAATGGGATGATTATTGGGTTTACTTTTGTTACTCACCATGTACCTCAACAATACTTCCCTGTATAGTCTCCTTTCCTAACCAAAAATGGTATAGTTTCATAAGACATATCCATTTGTAGATTACCTTTGAATTTTGCAGCCCAAGATCTTGATAACAACATACCAAACTTAGGAGGAATGTCAACAACTACTACATCCATGACCAGGTTGTTTGATGGGATCTGAGATAAAGATACACATATATCTTTGATTAAACCTAAACATTTCACCTTTCTTGAATCAAAAGAGGAACGATATTTGTAAGGTTTGGTAATGTCTAGGAATAACTCATCCATAATCACTTTAGGCATTAAGTTATGTGAGGCTCATGAATCTAGCATTGCATTGTGAAAAATCATGTCATGAATCTTAAGACTGATATAAAATGGAGGAACATCACCATCTTCACCACATTATTCCACTCAAGGACCAAATAGTATTGCAAGATGATCATCTTTTATATTTAGTGTGTCAGATGGTTCTTCCATTTTCAACATTCTAATGATTTGACTTATGTACTAAACATTCTTGATTAACTCATTGAAAAGTACATAAATTTTAATCTTTTCCATCTCATTTTCAAAATTAAAAGGAGATTGAATTTTGTCCACCTATTTTATGATTACATTCCTTTGCATATCAGGGACCTTCTTTGGGGTCTGTTCCTGTTGTTTTCCTTTCTCCTGCACATCCTTTATAGGGTTGTCCTTATTAGGCTGATTTGAGGAGTATGCACTTGTTTGAGGGTCCTTGTTTTGATTCCCTTTTTGGAAAATTTCAGGATGTTTTTTATTTGTTAGGTTATACTATTTTTGAAACTGCATTATGGAATTTTTGTATCCTTTTCTGTACTTACTTGATTCCATTGACATCAAATCATCATTTTCCTGCATAAACTTATCATTTGCATCCATAAATTTATCATGTTCTTCTTTGGTTAAGAACACATTTGTTTTGGTATCATCACAACAATGTAGATTATCTTCAAAAGATTCATCAAATTTTTCATTCATATAGTTGTTTTGAAAGGGGGTTTTATTTGTTGTCACCTCAATTTATTTGGTATCTCTGTTTGATCTGTGGAACTGGTGCTCTTCTAAAATTTTGATTCCTTGGTTGGATTTCAGTTTGATCTCTTATGGCAGGCTTGTTATCCAAGGACAAATTTTCCATGAACCTTTCCATATTATTCATCATTAAATAAAATTTTACATATGATGACTCAGAAGTTGAAGGTTGAGATTCTCCTTGAACCTTTTTCATATTAATTTTAGGATTATATTTGATATTTCTTGATGCCGTCAAATTTACCTCTACTTCAATAGCATCATTCATCATGTCATATAGTGTATTAGATATCCTTTCCCTCAAAAACAAGGAAAAATCAATTTCAAAAGAGTCATCATAACGAAGCTGGGCAGCTCCAGGAGGGGGTTTTACTTCAGTAGGAATCGAATTATAAACCCTCATAAATTAGGTTGAAAATTCTTGTAATGTTTCACTAGATGTCCTTTTTCAGATTATTGTATTGAGCTAACAATTGGAAGGGGTTTTTCTTGTCTCCCCATCTTGCAAGGAATATTGTTTCAAAGGATGCAAAATCAGGGATGCTTGCTGGTAGAAGATATTTGATCCATTTTTTGACTTCATCTGAAAGAATTTTTGCAAACAATATTACTTTTACATCTTCATAATCTACCTCCTCTAGGTCAACAAAGTCGTTAAACCAATCTAAGTGTTTTTGGGCTGAAGCATTTTCTTCAGCATCATATGATTTAATTCTTTGGGAATTATTTTTAGGTGGATCAGGTAATTGTGAAATTGGTATGGTATCTCATGGGAAATGGGAAATGGATTCAAACCCTAAAAATGAATTCCATACCCAAAAAGACAAAATTGTAGGGCTTTCTCACTCATATCTTTGCCATTTCAGCAAGAAGGTTTAGTCTACATTTACCTTCTTTATCAATTTTCACTTGCAACCTTAAATCCCTGTTTGTCTTTCTTAATGAAAAATTCTACCTCTTTACATTCTATATTTTCTTGGACAAACGTGCATTTTTCTTCAATTTAAATTGGGTAATTGAAAGTGTTGCACAAGCATTTTTGGTGGTTGGTACACATTCTTGGAAGTGCCTCTATATCCTCTGTTCCATTAACCTATTCTCTTCATTGAGCTGGATAATTAGGTATTGGGACTCTCTTAACTATTTGTTTAACCATTTCAAAGTTTTCTCACCCTCTCCAGTTGATGTATGGGGTCTTTCAATTGCTGGATGTTGGCCCTACATATCTGCACCCTTTTTCCTAGCTGAAGACCATGTTACATGAATTGAAGGATTGATTGTAACTGTAATCTTAGGACTTTGTAAAACTCCCTTTCCATTGGATATTTCACTTTTAGGATCTTCCTTGGCTTGTCATGTCTATGCCTCAAGTGCCTTCTCTACTAGCTTCCTCTTCAATTCTCTGCTCTCCTAGTAGAACTGAGTTATGACATGTTCAACTTCTCTAAGTTGTTGTTGCATCTCCCTAACCTATGAATATTTCTCCCTTGGTTTCACCTGGTATTCATCTATCTCATGAGCTACAACTTCAACAAAATATGTCTACACTCTGGGTGTGGGAAACCTTCTAGCAGTTGCCCTGGTGATTGGTCTATTGGGTCTTTGTGTCTCCTTTGTATCATTAGTGAACTGTAGCCTCATACCTTTCTTCAGAACTGGATGTCTTGGTGATGGGCCCTCAATCTCTTTTCCTTTTCTCTTTTCATGTTTTGTAGCATCTCTTCTTTCACAAATTGAGATATTAGAGGCCATTCTTTCAGTAGACAAGGGGGTATCTCCTTTGGGGTATAGGGGAATATTTGTTGAGGCTAAGAAAGAGTCCCAGTCCCTATTCATAAGTCTAATCTCCTCAAGCGCTAACAACTTTACCAAGGAGAAGTGGAATAGGATACTCTTAATTTGGTCAGCCCTGGCTTGGACTTTATCTTCCATTTTTCCTAAGATTCTATATAGGTAAAAAGGTAAGTTAAGAGGGATTTTCCTGTGAAATGCATGAGGAGTATTATATGGTACTATTACACCCTGCCAAACCTACCGTCACAAGTAAAATACTTTTTTATTACTCTCAACAACTTCTCACAGGGATCCAAAACATACTCCCCGGGGATAGTGACCCCAAATCTTCCACTTTCTATACTGAGGCTTGAGGAAATCAATATAAAACATAAGGTCAAGAGGAATACCTTTAAACCATTTCTCTCCATGTATTGGAATATCTGTTTCAGTTTCCATGGTCTCCTCTGATACTGGAAAAATGACCTCAGCAATGGTTGTCTGGACACCATTAAATTTCATGGCGAACTCCTTTGCCAGTTGAATGTTATACCCTTTAATCCCCTAACAAAACCTTATGCACGGGCCTGCTCAAAATAAATTATGAATCCAGGGTCTAGATTCACCAAATTTATATGATGTGGCTCATACCTAAACACGTTTCCTCCCTTGTACTTATTTTTCTCTCATGTTTTTGTGGCTCTGCGATAGCAAAATTGTCTTCGAAATTTAGTAGGGAAGCTTGCGTAGCAATCAACAGGGATAGGGTTTTCTGGAATAAGAGTAACATACCTTCGTTGTATGATAGGTGAACTATTTAGAGGATAAACTAGCATAAACAATGGGCTCAAAAGGTTTTTTCACAGTGACAAAGCGAACAAGGGAAGCGTAGCAAAAAAGAGAGCAACAGGATTTGCGTACAGAATGATACCATACAGGGTTTGCGTAGTAAGGGATATATACATAGTTTTTACGTAGTGAGGGGGATCGTTTGCATAGCAGAGGGATTTTAAGCCATCTTGGGAGATTATGGCTTATGCACATGTCGTGGATGCAATGCAAATATACCAAAGGTGGAAAATATGCATGTATGAGTGGACAATACCTCTCAAGCCAATTCAAGGAAGTTGTGCAGGGAATTTGTGGAACGCACACATGTTTGGAGTTTTCCAACAGTACAAATGACATGGACTGTAATCATTGTCCCTTTTCTAACCTCATCAGGTGTGATGATGAACCATCATACCTCTTTTTAAGTGACTTTCATTCCTAACCTATGACTCAACTTTGACACATGATTTCCCATTTTTTGACATGATCTTAAACTAGGAAGACAAGGACCTTTATAAATATTTCAACATGATGGACTTGTATACCCCTTAATGGTGTATTATGAGATATACACAACACCCTTTGAATCAAACTTATGACTTAAATCTCTATTGACATTCATATTACCCTTTATTTGATTAATGACTTCATGAACATAACACACTCACTATGACTCATTTAGGAATGCCTTGGTCTTCCCATGACCAAGATATGTCTCTGAAAACTCTAGGAAAACATCTAACACTACCCTAAAAATAATGATTTTAACACAACATATTTTATACAAGTGCTCATAGAGGGATACTTAAGCATTTGAACCCATAAAACTGAAATATAAGTAATCAAGACTCTGTATAAACTAATTCCCTGAGTTCGATTCATGGTTCCTCTGCTTGCAGTTGAGGTGTGGTGCTCTCCAGGACTATTAAAAATATTTTTGATATTAATCCAAAAAAACATATATCATAGGTAGGAATTTCTCAAATAATATAACTAGGAAGTTTTATATCTCGAAAATACCTTTCCAATTGTGTAAATAATGCACAAAACGTACACCCGATTCAAATGTTATGGCCAAATTACGAAAGACAATTTTGTAGGTTTTGGAAGAGTTAATGGAAAATCCTCTAAAATAAGTTTTGTAAGTTCTTGTGCCATATATGCTATATATGATATTAGTTCATTTATTTACACTAAGGAGATGTGTTAGTAGCACATAATTATAAACCCGCAAAAAACAACTAACTGACATTTGAGGTGTTTAACACGATTTTAGAGCTGAGATGACTCATTTTTATTCAAGATGTATTTCAGAGCCGGAAAAATACTTATATATGCTACAATTAACCCAAATAATGATATATGACACTTTCATTCTCATGGTTAGTAAAAAATCAATAGGAAAACAACAGACAAGTTGTTGTGCTACATGAATGTGAGCTATTGGTGACACTATTGGCACAGGGGAAGACCTGGGGTTCAACTCTAATAACCAACCAACAAGCCCTAACTAATGGCCCTTTTGGAAACACCCACAGAGCAGATGCAGACTCACCTGAAGTAGCAATAAGAGGTTGCAGGACACATGTGTCTACAACCAGAGGAAATGCAAAGTGGATCTAGGGAAACACACACAAAGATCTAATTATGCTTTAACAACCTCAAATCTACTTCACGCATTATATCTTAGATCTATCACAACAATGCATCAACAGTATAATAGATGGCCAATAACACAACATCGATCACGCATAACAAAAATATATATGTTGTTCACCCTCTCCCTAGGGCTACATCCACAGAACTATGTTTCTTGATATATTAAGATGAAAACATACAATTCTATCTGTACATTCAGCTTGCAGATCTTTCTCTCTTTCTCTCTTCTTCTCTCCCCTCCATGCACACCCAGTTGTAGGGTTGATCTTCGCACCCAGCTGAAGATCTTACAATACAAGAATCCTCTCACAACACAATGCTTCTCTCGCACACAACAATAATCACTCAACCACAACAATACAATCCCCCTCGAATGAAGAACTTAGGACCAAACCTCCTCGGTCTTCTAGAAATTTATTTATTCATTACATAGCGAAATTATAGGTGTCAAAACCCTAGATACCAAAACCCTAGGTGTTCTAAACCCTAGGTCAACTTGACCTGTACTTTTCGGGCTTCGCTAGCCTGACTTTCCTTCTTTTTTGCGAGGTGCTCCAAAGCACTCATTGATGTATTCTTTCGCTTGTTGAGTTTTCCATGATCTATCTTCCTTGTTGATCTGCCATACTCGATCTTATCGTTCAATGGCTAGATTTCCCTTACTTCTCTCCTTCTTTTCTTCTTCTTTGACCACTTCTACCCAATCTCAGTCGATGTTCCTTCTGCGTAGTGTTAGGACCACATATTGTACCCTTTTTGCCCATACTGTTTGCTATTATTTTACCCTTCATCACCTACATTTTGACTTATACTATCATTCCACTTGATCATTCCAAGGTACATAACGTCCTTTCTCATTACTACACGTTT
>ML793849.1:470662-487153 GCA_009831015.1 Picea engelmannii
CACTGAGTTGTTGCACTTCTTGTTGGGTCTTAAGGAAACCAGATTCCAAGGTGTTGATGCGAGAATCTAGTTCTTGGCTACGGGTATGGGCCATGATGATGGGTGAACTGGAAAGGGAGCGGGCGGGGTTAGAAAATTTTGCATAAAAATGACATGGATGAATGTGACAAGGGGAAAGAGATGAATCTAATGGAATAGGTCTCAAATAATGGTCAAAAAATTTCCAGACTTTTTTTTGTTTTTTAACAGCTGCGGGGTTATACTTTAGTCTGAAGAATGTTGCAGTGTTGAAATCCCCAAATTCTGAACCAGAGAGTATTTACTTAGCAACGCCAACACAGATGTGCATCAATAGATCTCGCTGGTTTAATTTGTTTATGTTATTGTTTATGTTCCCCAATGGTTAGGTATTCAAGGGTTCTACAGACAAGGGTTTGCCCTGTGCTATAGCTCTCTGATATACGTGCGAGGTCCAACAATAGTACTCGGCCCAATATCTTAGGGCACTAACTAAGGAGGATAGACTGTGCCCTTAGCCGTACTACCCGACTACCCAGGTACTAGAGAGTATCTTCCCGAGTGTTGTTCTCGGTGACACTATAGCAGTCCGGCGGCCGATAGGTTTATCTAAAGAGGGCTTCAGGAAATCTAGGCCGATCCGTACACAGGTTTTGTCTGATGCGCTACCACTCGAAGGGGTACCAACAGGGGTTACAAGGGTGGCTAACAGATGTGCGCTTAAGAACCACTTGTATTTCCTACGTGTATGAATCCCTCAACCACGGGTTTATGCGCGTAACGACAGATCTCTGTGGCTTAAAGACGCTGGAATACGTCTCTACCCTGAAAAAAAAATACCCACAATTTCTGCCAAGGAAAGTGCTCTGATACCACTTGCAAGATACCAGATATATAAAATATGCAAAACATAAATGAAATGCTAGAAATGACAGAACAACAGTAAAATATCCAGCATAATCTTCACAGTACACAGAAATGATATACGAAATAGCAACAGAAACAACACTTTGATTCAGATAGCAATGTTCACAGGCCTCTTCGAGGGGGCAACCTCCAGTCGAGAAACACTCTGTTACAATAATCTCCAAGCTAGGGTTCACATACCCTCGCCCCTTATTTATACTAAATATGTCTATTAAGAGAAGCATCTAGAGGAAGATCCTTCTAGAAGCGGAAGATTCTATTAGGTCTTCTTACATCCGCTTTATTCTATTTTATTGAAAGGTCTTATTAATATTGACCTTTATTACATCCGAATACATTGATATATCTATATGCGGGTTAGGACCTTAACAGCGGGGTTGATCTTCACACCCAACTAAAGATCTTACAATACAAGAATCCTCTCACAACAAAATGCTTCTCTCACACACAACAATAATCACTCAACAACAACAATACAATCCTCCTCGAATGAACAACTTAGGACCAACCCTCCTAGGTCTTCTAGACCTTTATTGATTCATTACATTGCGAAAGTATAGGTGTCAAAACCCTAGGTTTATAAAACCCTAGGTCAAATTGACCCGTACTTTCTGGGCTTTGCCAGCCTGTCTTTCCTTCTTTTCCACGAGGTGCTACAAAGCATTCATTGACGTCTTCTTCTGCTTTTTGAGTTGTCCACAATCCATTTTCCTTGTTGATCTATCATCCTCGATCTTCTCATTCAACATATATCTTTCCCTTACTTTACTCCTTTGTTTCTTCTTCTTTGACCACTTTGACCCAATCTTAGTCATTGTTCCTTCCATGTAGTTTCTTACTTTGTCTTTCTTCCTGAATCCTCACTTCCTTCCATAACTAAGGGCCAACAGACACAAAAAAACTTGATTACAAATGTGGTCATGAAGTAGGTTAGGATTGGTAGGTATTATTCATTAGTTATCCATTTACATTCGAAGAGCTTAGAAATGAGACATTATAGGAAATCTATTGATGGTGTATCAAGAAGGATCCAAGCCAACAAGAGGATAAGATATTCCTTACGATGACGATGGGCCTTTTTGATGTTTTTAGCATTGACGAGAGGAAGAATATCATCGTCGATGCACTTAGCGTCGATGAGGGGTCAATACTCTTCCATTGATGCATCTGTGACAAGAGAGGGAAACTTATAAACAAGAAGTTCATAGGTGAGGAATAAATGAACCTTGCCAATATGAAATGTAATGAATTGAAAGGGAGGGGCATTGTTGATACACAGTGTATTGGAAAAAGTGAAAGGAAATTAGCTAATGAAAGGCATGCACATGGAAATTATAATCGCATGAACATTACCGATGTGTTGGATTTGATCGCACATACTTCGTTTGTGATAAAAACATGCATTAGTGGAGTTCAACTGGGGTGTGTTGGCGCATCAACCAATTTTGAATGGAGGTGGATTATTTATTGGTGAATAAATAATTGTCGAACCAATGTGGAGGTGTAAGAAAAGATGCATTCTCTGGTATGCTATGTGTTAGCGTAAGAAGAGGGAACGTTCCAAAATGTGGATCGTTGGGTAGAAGTGATTTGAGGAGGAATTGGAAGTGATAATGTGAGGTAGTGTGAGGATAAATCAGGATTAGTCATTTTCAATAGAGAGTGTGTGTGAGGGTCCTAGTAGGAAGAATTGGAGGGGGGCCCAATTTCTTGTCTTGGAGAGTCACTAAGACAAGAAAATTTGGAGGTTTTTGTGTACACAAAAAATGGAAATACATTGGGTGAAGCTAGAATCTCTGCTATCCTTTCCTAATTAACAAGAAGAAAATATAAAGGGTCGTGAAATTTTCTTTTAAGTTCAAAATTTCCATAAATAGTGCATAACAATTACCTAAAAGATTCCATCATGGTGGGATTAGTAGTGATTCTTGTATATTGGCTAGTAGAGATCGTTTTTTGTAAATGGAGGGTGAATGATGATGATATTTATATCCTTAGACCCCATCGACGATCTGGTTTGGTACCTTCGTCGTGGGGGTGATATATATTTGGGATAAATAAATATTGTTCAACACGTGTGTATATATGTCTCACAGGTGTTTCTTCACTACCTACGAGCATCTATAGACATGATGGAGTCACCACGATGTCACAGACCTTTCTCTGCTACCAGTGAGCATCCATAGCCCCGATGGAGATATCTACATGTCCCCTAGTATGGTCAAACTTTCCTTTCCATTTCTTCTTGATTTTTTTATTGCATGCTTAACATTCGGTGGATGAGGAAAGTGGTGGTATTTTTAGCCTGATAGGGGATGGATGCCAACTATATTTGATATTTATTTGAATATTTTTTGCACCTCGATACATAAATATATCCCTTTTGGTTTTTAGCTTTTAGACTCTGACACCTCACCTTTCACGTGAGCAGCTACTTAGTGTGTGGATGGTTCCTCTGTCACATGGGATTTGCTCACCAGCCAATATGCAAGGATGACCATTGATTAACCACCATTCTTATTCATGGTTTAAATGCTCTCACAACTTCCCTAAATAGTTCTAATTCATGTTCAAACAGATACCACTTGATTCCTCTCATGATATAGGAAAGATATGCAAGTTGATTCGTGTGTTTTCCAATGTGAAGGAGATGCCTGTAAAAGACAGGAAAAGGTGAGAGAATTGTATGTCATCAAATATAATCAGATATTATAAGACAACGGAATTTAGGAAATGATATTCTTTGAAGGGAAAATATGATGATTAAATAATGAGAAGAAAAGTATTGAATTAGGAAATGAACCCATCCCAAAACGTTGTTGCAAATGAAAAAATTAAATTTAGCTAAATGAAAATAAAAGGAATGTAGTTAGGAAAGAAAGTGGATTGAGAAATAGATCATAGATTGAGTGTTTCCTATATATTATAGGATATTCACGCATTCCAACCAGTTAGAAGTTTGCATCCTCTTGAAATGACTAATACACGTGAAATCTTATGCATGCATTACTTCATTCAAATGGATCTTAGTGCTAGCGCTGGATGAGAATTACACTTTTCATCGTGATTTTATGAATATTTCCAATTCATTTGTGTAGCCTTTTGCTTTAGGTGGGGGAAAGGGTTGGCCAGATCTTCCCTTCATTTTCCATCAAATTTCTTTTCTTTGGCCTTGCGGGATCTTCACTTCCTCTCCACTTCTTCCATTGTCCAAAGCTTATGCTTCATCAGGATATGTTTAATTTACCATGGCTCCAATTGTGTAAGTACATACTTCATGAAAAATTGAAATCCTATGAATATGTAAGTATTCCATAAACATTATCCTTCTTTCCAAAATGAATATATATTTCCATGATTAGAATTAGAAAAACCTTTCTGAAACATCCTCACCATAGTAATCTAAAAATGGTGATAAAAATATGTATTGATGTTTGTGATCAAACCAAGAGTGTCACATGTTCTAGTTGTTGGGAGAAAGAGTAGAATTGAGCTCAAGTGTTGGTATATTTGATGGAATCTCTCCTTTTTGGGCATCCAAATAAATGTAACTGTAACGATTACCAATTCTTCCCTAGAGAAGTGTGTTTGAAAGATATTTTATTGATCATTATCCATGAGATTATATATCATCATGATTGAATCTTCAAAGGAAAACTAAAACCTAAAACTTTTCTCTTCGAGATGTGTGCTATATGTAAACTGCATTGTTACTTTCCCCCTTGATTGTAAATATATTTTAAGACTGGTAAAAGGAAAAATGAACCATAAATTCTTAGGAATACCTTCTATAATAGAGAAACAAATGCTTCATTGAATTATGCTTAATAGACACCATCCTGAGTAAGGTTGTGAACAGTTGATGTGATATTTCAATCTAGTCACAATCTTTACCAAGCTGTAAAGTATTCCTCAACAGATGTTCTTTCAAAATCTTGGGATAAACGAATTTCTAACTCCTATTGTTAGAGTAAATGTTGTTGAAACAAGTGAATTTTTCAATTCAAACCCTTAAGAGAATTCCTTCACATGGTTTCCTCATGAAGATGGATGGATAGCAAGGTTAAGCCAAATTTTCATTCAAGAGAAAATGAAAATCCTTAAATGAAAAGAAGAAAGCATTGTTGAAAGGAAACTTCAACTAAAAAAAACCTTCACTAATCGTAAGCCAGGCTAATCTTAGCTTGTGACATTTATTAAATAAACCAAAAAAAATCCAAACTTGTTCTATTCATACCAAACAAAGAAACATCTAAGCTATAACTAGAAAATACATCAAACATCTAAATTTTGAAGCATAAAGTAAGAAAAAAGAACTACACTAGTCCTATTCTTAAGCTACTCTATACTAGCTAAAAGAAAGTTACGTGTAAGTGTAATTATTGGCACAGGGGCAGACCCAAGGTTCAACTCTACAACAACGCACCAACAAAACCCTAACTATCGACATTTTCGGCAACACCTGTGAAGAAGATGAAGACTCACCCGAGGTAGAGGCAGGGGTGGTTGCAAGACTCCAGTGTCAGCAACCTTAGCTGGGACATAGATATGTGACTGTAACACCTTAAAAGAAAACTTAGAAATTATATCTCATCAATACCCAGTTTATTCTATAGTGCAGTCAAACCCTAATCAACAAACCAACGTAGTATTCATACAAATTCAATAGATCCAAGCACTAATCATACAAATAGAGATTAGATCTAGTATTCATTCACATCATTCAACACTAAGCTATCATATCAGATTCATTTATCATCTAACATTGCACTAAGCATTGAATCACATTAAAAAAAGAACAGCCAAAAGCACAAAGCATTCACAACACAGGATATACGTGGTTCACCCCCACCCTGGGGCTACGTCCACCAAATATTCATCTTCTTTATTAGCTTATTTCAATCCTCTTACATGCACAGAGTCTCAAGATCAACTTCGCAGGGGACAGGAGATATGCGCACTCTTCTCTAGATCCTCATTCTCCAAGCTAGATTACAACACAAATCTTAAATACAGTCTCTTCAGTCACTTGTTCTTAGCTCTGCAAGTCTCACACAGCATGCACAAAGCCATTACAGTCACCTCTTGCACTTAGAAATTAACACTTAGAACTTATCACAACGGCCTCTTCTTACATCGCCTAGATACTTATTTATACTTTACAAAATAGGCCTAAACATGGGTAAACCCATGGGTTGACATCCCATACCCATTACATAAGCCCCAAAAAACCAAAAAGACCTAAAACGAGGCTGAGATCCCACGATCTCCACTTCATATTGTGCTCCACCTTTGACATCCTATTGAAGTTCCAAAATGGCCGAAAATGACCAAGAATCCTCAAAACTTGGTCAAGGGCCAACATGCCCCCAACACTCACCTGTGACTCGTCCCAAGTCACTCTGATATATGTAGATTTTCTTCAAAAGACTCGATCTTGGCTTGATCTTCTTCAACTTATTGCTATGCCATGGCCTCCTTCTCAGTGAACTCTTGGATAACAACTTTGTTGACAGGTCCCTCTAAGCATTGTTTAGTTGCAGTGACGACTTGCTCCAGTTCTTCTCCTTGGCCTTCGATCTCTGTGAATATCTGGAAAGCCTCATCCTGTATAGGTTGGAGCCTCTAAGTCACTTCCATGACTCTGCTCTGAATGGTCTGGACCTACTATTAATAACTACGTTGTTCTTGGGATCACTTCATCCTCTCAATGGTTGATAGGGGCTTCGACTGCTCCTGTACTATTTATGCTTGCTACTTCACCTCCTGGAGCTGCAACTCCAGTGCCTTTAGATCAGGATTCTCAGTGAGTCACTCATAAGTCTGGGCACTGTGATCACTTAGTTTCTTGCATTCCATGGAAAGGGCCTTTATTCTCTCAACTATGCTTCAAGCAATTGCATCTCTTTGATCTCTCACATCCTATGGGGTGTTGAGAATTGCGCGGAGCTCTAAGTATGTTATTCTTTGTTTTAGGTACTGGATAGATTATGTGAGTTTCTCTACTTTATGCTTGACTCGTTCTTCTTCCTTTGGCTCTAATCCCATCACAGAGAGAAGTTATCTATTGACTGCTTCTTTCACTTCAAGTTTCTCTACGACCGACTGTTCCTTTTCTTGTTGAATCTGTGCTTTCTCCTTTTCAAACTTCATTTGGAGAACAACCTTTTCCTTCTTTGCAAGTTGTTTTTGTTCTATGAGTACTTCTTTCACTTGCTTCAAGGCCTAGGTGGCTTGTCCAGTTTCTTCTTGTGTGCGACGAAGGTGAGCTTCAGTTGCATCAGCTAGTTGGTGGAGTTGGGATGGCTCATCTCCCAACTCTGGTTCTCCTGATGGCAGGGGTGTAGTGGACATTGCGTGACTGGACTGAAGGGCCTGTTGTACCATTCAGATTTCAACCTCGATTATGTCATACATCTCCTCCTTGGCTTCTTGTTTCTGCAAGATTTCCTACGAGGCATCGTTTACAACTGCGATTATGAAGTCAAAGTCATCAACAGTGAGCATATTCTTCATCTTAGTCACGGTGGCTCTGGATTTCTTCTGGGAAGAGGGTTTCAGGGGAGAACCTTCCTCTTATTCAAGGGATTAGCCTCATCTCTAGGCGGTGTTATTTTTCCTTGCTTCTTCTCATCTTCTTTGTCATTGATCTCTTCTACCTCATCATCACCCCCTTTGGTCAGGTGATACTGAAGCAGTCTTTTCTGAGGCGCTGATTAAGTCTTGGAATTCTTTGGTCTTCTTGAGATCAGACATCTCCTCAGGGTCAGCGGGGATAAGGAATTTGTCTAACCATTCCTTAGTTATCTCCACGAGGTCCTCTTCTGTGAGCTTGTAGTACGATTGAATCTCCACCTTATGTTTGTCTGCTCGCGCAGTAATATAGATGAAGTGTCAATCTGTGCGGAACTCCATGATGGGTCATAAGAACTGTAGGGTGTTCTTTGTCATGCGAGG
Organism: Picea engelmannii; assembly: GCA_009831015.1. NCBI lineage: Eukaryota > Viridiplantae > Streptophyta > Pinopsida > Pinales > Pinaceae > Picea > Picea engelmannii. The sequence goes on from ML793849.1 coordinate 478,565, forward strand.
TTCAACTTGAATATCCCTCTTCAGTTGGAGGTAGCATGTGTGAAAGACAACATTTGACTGCCACTATTTTCCCATATCGCTCGAGTACTAGAGCGTGGTGAACTTTGCAACAAGCGGCCCGAACGGCTTAATGTCCAGGAAGATCACACCTTCCGACATCTCCCAAGCAAAAAACGTGGCGAGGATCAGGAGCTAGCTAAAGTGGAACTCATAGCACTGATCATGTTCTTCGAGAAATTCTAATTCTAGATGATTAACTAGGTACTTCACCTAGTTCATCTGTATGCCTTCCAGGCATTTCCCCATGAGGTCAACGAAAAATCCTATGACCTACGTGGGTCTATTCTTTCTTACTATCTTTCCTACAGTTAACTAACATTCTAGGTGCACTACGCCATTATGGATGGAGGCTACCTTGGAGCCTCACATCCCCTTCTCATCATTGTCATATGTGTCCTTGATCTTCTGTGCTAACGCGCAATCTGTGGCTTTCCTTGGATAGAAATCCTACGGGTTGGGTCCTTGCATACTCAATCCAGTGATCCTATGAATCAATGTCGGAATGAATGTGATACAACAGTCTAGCCATAAGTAGCTGCTATGGTAACATAAAAGTAGGAGCTTGACACATGCGTTAACTTCTTGGTGCCTTCCAAAGAGTGGGATTTTCATTACATTCAACAAGGTGGACTGCACAAGGTTCCTCGTCCATGGATGCAGAATTATTTTCAAGTTCTGCCCCTTCGTCCTGGTTAAGTATTTATACAGAGTGAGGGTACTATTGTTCTTGGGGTCCCCTAAGTTGAAGTTTTTGAACTTCAATGTGTTGATCTTGTCCTACTACAATCGAATTGCACGTATCCCCTTTGGGAGGTACACAATAACCATGGTGTACTCAAAATCTCTTGGTACACTATCACGTCTCACCACGCCAGCTAGAGGCAGGATGTAGTCGGGTAATATGGTCGGTATTACCTTCACATTTGTTAGGTCATCTCTGTGCTTGGTTCTCTTTTCTGCTGTTGTTCGGGATGGTTCAGATCCACGAGTAGTTGATGGAGAGGCTTGCACTCCTCTTGTCGATGACACGTGTATACCCTCAGACATTACTCCTTCATAAATTACTCTTTTAGTCATGAGTTAGAAGAGTACCTCCTTCACAGACTCTTCGACTGGGCTAAGTTCTTCATACATACACGCTCGTGGTTGAATATCTTAGGTTTAAAGAATAACTACTCAATTCAATGAGATGGATAGAAATAGTTCGATGATCACTGTGTGAAATCAACTAATCTGTGAGCTTAGATAATATTGGTTGGAAAAAGTGTTCTTAGTGCAAGGTTTGATGGAATAAGTAGATAACTAGGCAACAGATCTCTCCAATGGGTGAGAAGCCTTCATTAATTTAGTTTGGTCCATTATGGTGCGGTCCCAACAGTCTGATGGCGAGATTTCTGACCATAAATGTCTTTCTACCCATTCGAGGTATTGGTCTAATGGCTATACTATTTCCAATGGCTATATTGCTTCTCCATGGCGAAGTGCCAGGTGAAATTGTTCTAATATCCCAGCGAAGTGCCATTTTTGTAAATTTTCCTTCTGTGAAGTTCCCTCTGGAACCTTCTATAACTTTCCAATATTTGATCTCTTATTTCTTAATTTTCTATCCTGCTTTCCATTGAGCTTCGTCTTGGTATTCCTCTTTCCATTATGGTTCTTATCTCCTCTTGGCATAGTAACTTTTTATTGTTGAGATTCTTTCCTAGGATTTAAGGGAAATACTTCTTTTGGAGTAGGTGCTTCAATATTCTATGAGTCTTCTTGTGTTCTTCCAATGTCGACATCCAAATATCTAGTTTTAAATAGCTTCGATCTATTCTCCTGTTCTGCAATCAAGTGTGCGATCCTCCTAGTCATGAAATCTTTCAATTCTTGCTTCTCTTGCTCTAAGACTTCTTCTTCCTTCCTTCTGGTCTGATCCCTCTCTATCCAAGGTTTTCCTAGTAATATAGCAAATGGGGCGTTGTTCTCAATAAATTTCACAACTTCAAATTCTTCCTCTGTCGAAGTTCCATGAGGCCTCATAGATATTTGGGTGAGATTTCCACATAGGTTTATCAGGTTTCCTCTAAATAATCCTATTCCCCCCAATGAAGGAATCATACCCAGATTTCCTAAGGTTTGCCAAGTTCTTTCTGTCATAATATTGACCTGTGTTTCTTCATCCAGAACACAGTCTATGTCGAAGTCTCCTATTCTTGCTTCTATGTACTCTTTTTCTTTGAAGATCTCTGATAAGTTGATATTTCGATGGTCATTCGGGATTTCTTTCATTTGCAGAAATACAGTCTCTGATTCATTTTGGGGTTCTTCCATGGTCTTAGTCTCATGACCTTCCTCAAGGTCTTCTTGTCTCATATTCATTATTTCAACCTTAGCAATCATTCTAGGGAAATCCATAACTTCATGATCCATAGCTTTACAACAAAGACAACTAGGTCTTCTACCAGGGCATTCCTTAGCAATATGTCTCGGTCTTCTGCAACTGTAACAAAGATTTAATCCACTCTTTCTTTTAAAATATCCCCATCCCTTCCTGTACTACACACTAGAATCATAGTAGCTAAACTACAAAAAAATATTTCTAGGATCCTTCATACATTTGTTAGTCCAAACATTCTTTCTATGCATAGGTATAACATATATTTCATTATTTCTATCAGATATACTCATATGAAACCTCTTTTCTTCTAGTTGTGCCCTAGTTTTCAGGCTACAAAAACGTTTATCAAACATACCTAGATCCATACTCTTGAAACAAAAATTTCTAGTAATCTTACTTTCAGTAGAGAAAAAAGCTTCAAGATCTAAAACTTTTCACTATTCTTACCTCTATTAGATCACAAAGCGTTCATATCTTACCTCTTTTATTTAGATCAGACTTATTTTCTTAGCACAGAGCTTCATAGATAAAGTAGAATATTGTGCACTAGGGAAACAGATCTACGCATAGAGCTTTCACAGTTTCAGGTCATATCTTCGCACAAAGATCCTTCTTTCCTTAGTTCACAACAATCATAGTTTCAGTCCCAATCTTCATACAAAGATTCTTCTTTCTCAGTTGCGAGCAATCACAGTTTCAGGTCCCGAAAATGGAACCATTTGTTGGCATAAGGGCAGACCCAGGGTTCAACACTACAACAACGCACCAACAAAACCCTAACTACTGGACCTTTCGGCAACACCTGCAAAACATATGAAGTCTCACCCGAGGTAGAGGTAGGGGTGGTTATAGGACTCTAGTGTCTGCAACCTTAGCTAGGACACAAATCTATGACTGTAACACCTTAAAAGAACACTTATCATTTATATCTCATCAATACCCAGTTTATTCTACAGCGCAGTCAAACCCTAATAAACAGACCGACGCAGTATTCATACAGATTCAATAGATCCAAGCACTAAGCATACAAATAGAGATTATATATAGCATTCATTCACATCATTCAGCACTGAGCTATCATTTCAGATTCATTTGTCATCTAACATCGCACTAAGCATTGAATCACATAAACAAAAAAACAACCAAAAGCATGAAGCATTCACAACACAAAAAATACATGGTTCACCCCCACCCTAGGGCTACATCCACCAACTCTTCATCTTCTTTATTATCTTATTTCAATCCTCTTACATGCACAAAGCCTCAAGATCAACTTTGCAGGGGACAAGAGATCTACGCACTCTTCGCTAGATCCTCCTTCTCCAAGCTGGATTACAACACAAAGCCTACATACAGTCTCTTTAGCCACTTGAACTTAGCTCTGCAAGTCTCACACATCATGCACAAAGCCATTACAGTCACCACTTGCACTTAGCAATTAACACTTGGCACTTAGCAAACCAACCTCTTCTTACATCACCTAGATACTTATTTATACTTTACAAAATAGGCCTAAACATGGGTAAACCCATGGGTTGACATCCCATACCCGTTACATAATCCCCCAAAACCCAAAAATCCCTAAAAAGGGGCTGAGATCCCGCGATATCCACTTCGTATTGCGCTCCTCCTTTGATAGCCTGTCGAAGTCCCAAAATGGTCGAAAATGACCAAGAATCCTCAAAACTTGGTCAAGGGCCAACAGTAATGCCAGTGTAACCAATCAAGAAACTAGAGTGTATTCCCTGAGTGTCCTTATCCTACACATGCTTTCCTTTCATTGAGCATAGGTATGTTCCTTGCACTCTACGACTAGTTTGCTTGCCCATGACACTCATTTCCTCCATTGTACTGTAGAATTATTTTATTCTTTTTCAGGATTTAATAATATGAAAAAGACCAAAAAATAAAAATAAAAACCAAAAAGAAGGGGTAAATTTTTTGTCTCTTGTGTTGGCAATAGTCTTGTCTCCCTTGAATAAAGCACAATATTGAATCAGTATCTCACATTTTGGGTCTAGTATGGGTTTAAGATATTGTTTCTTGTTTTTCAGTTTTACCTCCTCTAGTTTGTTATTCTTCCAACCATATGGAGCATTTGGTGATGCCTCATGTATCACAAATGTATCCCAGTTTATGGCCCATGCTTCCTAAGTCACATAATGTGTCGTTCTTCTCTTCAAGGAAACATTTCAACATGAGTCAGTCATTCTGCAGTTAGTCTTTGATCTTGTAGGTCGACTTTCTTGAGTCAGTAAGTCAATCTCATCATCACAAGTATCTATCTCTTCATCTAATTTCTTCCAAATATTTGGCCTTCCACCATCCCTCATGTTGGATGATGAAGGATGCCTTAATTCCTTCCTTCCAACATATCTCTTCCCATCGACTTCAACACCTTCACGATTTTACTTTAATGCATCCTCGCCTATCAGAGTTTATAATGTATTTCGACCATTTTTTTTTCCTTCTGACCTCACACATTAGGGGGCATATGTTATAGCAAAAAATTCCACACATATGCATTTATTCCATGTCATAACCCTTTCCCTTAGATTGCTAGACAAATTCCCAACTTTCCTCATCCAAATTATCTAAAAAACATGTATTTTGCACATATCTGCGGACTCCTTTGATGAAACATGCAGACATCTATGACTTGTTAGTATCAAACCCACAGATGCCCTAAAAGATAATGAAAAATAAAATAATTCCAAGTTTTCGGGTAGGTTTTTTCGGTTGGGATCATTTGCCAACATCCCCATGCCCATACAAAATGGATTCTGACTTCCCTAACCCCTTTGGGGAAGATGTAAAAACAACATTAAGGGTTGGAATGGGGACATGTATTTCGGTGTAACTTTATGTTGTTGAGATCTAGAAAGATTCCCTATTCCTTTTTCCTCTGAGTATCATCCCACAACCTGGAAACTCCTTTTCTAGTGTTTCTTCCTTCTTATATAGTCATAAATTGTCTCCTTATCCTTATTGGGATATTCAAGAAAGAGCCTCATTGCTAAGTAGAATCTTGAGGAATCTGTAGATGAACACAAGCAGTTGGCTATAAATCGGTGCCTAAAGCGAGTCAAGTTGTAAATAAAGTTGATATTTGGTCTTAATAGAAGAGTTCTCTTTCTCTCCAATTTTGTGTTCATTGCAATATTGTGGGTTATCATTCTCCATACTTGATTTGGATATAATACATGATATATATAATACTTGATTACATAACTACCTCGTTGTAGTGTTTGTATTGATTTCTTTTTGTAGGATTGTTTCGACAAAGGTCATGAATGCTTAAAAAATCAGGAGTAGGGATAGACATCGAATGAAGGGTTTAGGTTCAAACTTTCTCTCTCTCTTTCCATACTCTCTCCTAGAAAAAAATAGTTATTTATTCAGTTTGCACATTTGTTTGTGAAGGAATATTTCAGTCTTCTCAATCTAGTATTGATCTATTGTGAGTTGACCCAAAGTCATGGGGGAAATATCCCATCAACACGAATATTCAATTGAAATTTCATTGAAGGAAAAATGAAAAGAATAAAGTGATGAGGTGTTATAGAAAGATTTTTCTCACCCTATGCAATCTTGCACAGAAGGCCTTTTTCCATTTCACTATGCATACTTGTCATCCCTTTTTTCAAATCCCAGAGATAAAAATACATTTTTTCCACATGTACACACCTTGCCTACTATACAAAATGTGTATATGTGGGCTACACCACTACATCCCACGTACATCGGGATTTGTGCCAAAAAATGAAAAATGGTGTCAGGTTTCCATGTCACGATAGGAGATCTATGATCCTTGGCCTTCCATATACTATAAACGTTTTGAATCAGCCCTTCAGTTCCATTTGAAGGCTATAAATTGGCCAATTTCGAGCTATGGAAAAGAGGAGAAAGAATTCAACTTTGAGAGCAAAGTTACTCTGGAGAAATTATTTACTTCATATTGAGTCTGCATCCCTTTGTCCTTTAAGTCTAAATACAGTGTTCAGCCCCCAAGATCTTACCTTATTGATTGAGAAATTTATTGTCTCTCTTCTATGAGCTTGCCTTCGGTGGAGGCCCATCTGGAAGGAACCTAGTTTATGTTTTGAACCGTGGCGACACGGAAGTCTGTAACATTTTCACTTATGTTGATCATATATTAATAGAAATACTTTTTTCCCATCCAATTGATATCGTACAAATATTTGAATTATTATTAAATGGGTGTATTTGCCATGTTTATTAATGGATTATGTTATTGAATGTGCTAACATAATTTATTATCACCATATGCTTTCTTTTCTTGGTTTTTGAGAACTAGTTGCAGGTTTATTGCTTTGGGTCAAGTGCTCAATGGTAGACTTCATTGAACATATGGACGAGGTAGATCTTTTATCTTGTCTTTCTAGAATATTTGTTTACATAGCATACTTGAGAATAGAGTTGATTTATGCAGTCATTTCCATCTGTTGTGGTTTATCCTAGCCATAGAGAGATTTTCCTCGTAACAGAATTGGCGACCATACTGGGGATTGAATCTTCTTTCTTAGGGTTTGGAGTGTTTTTCTCCATAGATTTCTTTCGTTCCTATTTTGTTTCTTGTCATATCATTGCTTGATAGCCTTTGTTCACTCTAGGTCTGAGTTTTTCAGCCTTCTCCCTTGCCTGGCTTTGTTTTTGAAACATATACGTGGTTGTTTGCTTGACAGTCATGTATATACATGGGTTGTCCTTCTCCAAGCTACAAACATACGCTCTGTTTCCTTGAATAGTCATGTACAACAACCGTATTTTCTTGTATGCTACGTTTGTTGGTTGTTGGGTGGGATTTGATGTTTGTTGAGTCTTCTTGGGTCTCTGTAGTGACTTTTAAGTGTCTGTGGGATGACAGGAAACCTGTCTGGGGTTGAATTTTTGGGCGGAGTCTTTCTCATCACCTTTTAATTTTGATTGTCCTTGTACATTGGGCTGGGTGTATTGTTGCTTGGTATCCTACTTGAGTTATCTATTTCTATACACAATAGAGTTTTTATATATCAGGTTGTTGTCCAATCCATGCATTTCCATTTTTCTTATATTGCAAATACAAAAATAATAGGCATTTTTCATTGCTTGGGATTTTGATCTTTTGAGCCTTTGTCATTAACTTAGTGCATGTAAAGAAAGATTTCATTTTTACTTCAGAATTGCAGTGTTGAAATCAAAAATTGCATTTGTTTTAAGAAGCATATCATTCATTGAAAATTGAAGTTAGTACTTTGCATTGTATTCATATTTACTTTACTTGTTGAGTCATAACATCATGAGTTTCACTACTATACCTTTTTGAGTAAGCACGTCCATTAAAATTAATGCTATAATTGAAAATTGATTAGTCACGATTTTATTTTCTAGGGTGCACAAACTAGCTTAGGATTTAGTGCCTTGGAATAGGATTTTGTGAGTAAACTTCTCCAAGGAAATTAAATCAACATATGTGTCTGACAAAGGGAGTGGAGAAATCCATTATATAATTGATAATATCAAGAGGCTCTGCTTACACCGGATTTAATCAAGAGGTCGTGCGAGGTTGGTTGAAGGGATATCCCCCCGATACCTTCTTAGAGTCAGAGATATTTATGTGGATCTATTCGTATCTCGGGATATTTCTAGTGCATTTACATCCATGAGAGGTAGTACTTTTAAGGTTTAGGGATTTTATACCATGCCCATACAGTGGACCTAACTTACGACTTCTCACATGTGCATTGGTTATACATTGGTTTCTTAGTTTCTTGACTTATGTCCCACATAGGTTACTTTCAAGGGTTATTCTACAGGTACCCTGGGTAAGATAAGGATCAGACAACACACAACCTTTATGGAGGATTACCTCTCCAAGGGGATCTGAATGACTAGTTGTTAATCCCACAAGGGCCCTTATAACTGATTTTGTTACCTCCTATATTTAGTAGGGAGTCTCAGGACCCTCTTAGGTGAGACATACATTCTTTAGGGAGGGAGGCCACTTTCATCCACTTTACCCCGTTTGTGTGCATATTTGTCATTTGATTTTTGGTGTGCTCTTTGATTACTAGTTGGCCTTAGGATTTTTTACTAAGTTTTCATTATCATGGATAATGGAGTTCCTTTGGCTCCCTCATTTACTG
>ML793849.1:494988-555183 GCA_009831015.1 Picea engelmannii
TTGGTGTAGACGGTCCCTTTTTGGGTGGCATGTTGGCCAAATATCACTTTTGAGTCTTGATTTTGAGGTGGTTCTGCTAGACAATATTTATTCTGTTCTATCTCCCAAGTTTTGGCCCTTCTGAGTATGAAACTTTCTTTTAGTTAGTTATCTGATATTTCTTCTCTGCAATGCTACAGTTCTGATCAAAATTGGATGTGCCAAGTGGAATTTACGATAACTTCCTCACAACTTGCCGATTTTTGGCCTTTCTAGGAGATCTCACTTGTATAGAATGCCCCGCACAAAATAATTGATATAAAATTCTGAAACTTGCACCCAAAATACTGCAGATTGTCCACGATCCAATGCAACCAGTCCCACTCAATTTTGATACTCTATCAAGAAGTTATGCTTGTTTTACCTAGAACACTTTCTTGAGACTAGTCAATAGGACTAGTCAGATACCCTATCTTACACAAGGTGTATATATAAATTTAAGATGACCCAGAAGCTGAAATTTTTACCACAGATACCTTAGTAATTTCTGTAAATTTCCTCCAGATTTTAGGGTCTGAAACGTTACAGAAAAAATTTTATAGCGAAAATTCCGCAATGACTCATTTCAGGATGATTCCATAATCCTATCTTGTACAGGCTGTATCTCCAAAATTATAAGGCCTCAGGATCTGAATTTTGGACCCAATGTACCTTGATCCGTCTACTAAATACCCTCCAAGAGGTTCGTTCTGAAACGTTGTAGAAAAAAAGTTATAGCTAAAATTCCACGGTGTCTCAGATGTAGCAGCGAAACCCCAAGACCTTGAGCTCTGATACCATATGTTAAGAACCAAACATCAATATAGCATGGAAAAACCTCAGGAAAAGTACTCAACGCCTTGAAACAAAGATAATTTCAGATAATAAGCCTCTTTGAGGGGGAAACCTCCTTTTACCCCACTTAAATGTTCAAGTACAAGATGATTCAAAATGAAAATGTCTCCTTGGTATATATAGGAGAGTAGGAGGTATAATTACAACTAATGGCCTAAAGCCGACCTAAATAAAATAACATTACTAATCTAATATGCCCCAATTAAGGGTTAATGAGCAAGACGACATAAATAAAATAACATTACTAATCTAATATGCCCCAATTAAGGGTTAATGAGCCAATATTAGGGCTTAACATCATCATAGACCATATTATATTCATGATTTTGTGAAATGGGGCCGGTAAATGGTTCACACTCCAAGGTTGAGGGGTCTAATATTTCTGATAAGGAATCCCCTACAACTGTGTCAGGTTGTTGGTTATATATTGTGCATCCCATATATTTCATGATCAAGTATGAATCTTGTAAATGAGATATGGTTTTATTGTTTAGATTGCATTCTTCATAAATAGAGAGGAGATATGAAAAGAAATCAAATATTTCTTGTCCTAAGGATTCGTCACTCAGGAAATATACAATAAATATACATGAATCTTCGAAAGAAATCATTCTCATATTTTTCCTTAGCCTACGAATTTAGGCCAGTTCATTAAAGAGTTCATCATAAAAAAAATCTTCATGAGCAGCGATAATGACTTCCATGAACTATTTCCATCTATGAATCGATTTTTTTGGCAATGTCCTAAACCAGGTTTTAATTTTCCCTTTGAATGTGAGGACGAATAGTCTGAATATTTCATTGTCTTGAACAATCTTAAGATTTCGTTGAGTGATGGCAAACTAATTGAGATGCATGAATTCACAGACATGCCCTTCACCATTGAATCTGGGTTTTGACAAGAGATTGATTGTCTTGAGTGAAATGGCCTCGGTGGGTCTTGGAAGAATCAAAGGGTCATCCAATACAGAGGTACGAAGAGGAGCCATCGGTTGGTTAAAATTAAGTGAAATGACTCCACATGGGTAGGCTTATCATCGGACCCTCCTTCTAGCACCAATTATGTTGACAGGTCTAAATTCTCCTGACAATAGTAAGGGGTTACCCCTGGTAAGAAGTCCCAATTAGACTGCTCACCATTTGGAATAGGGAACCCATCCAAATTTTGGCCCGACAACCATTGTTGGTTTGGCTTTACCAATTGCCTCCTGGTACACTAATGAAGGTGAGTGATGGATGGTTATACAAATAAAATATGTATATGAAGACTATGTAAATGTAGGTATCTAATCTACTTCTAATCTACCTTATCCTAGATAGGAGAGAATTAACATAAGTGAATGAGTTGTGACATGAAACTAACTCGACCAATAGCTTCACCCAAATAGATGAAATGAATAAATAAAGTTAGATAACACATGCACATGAATATATAACCAGAATAGTCTAAGTCACTATATCACATACACTGGCATCTCATTCGCTCAGAACATGTGATATAAGAAATAGTAACGAAACTAAAAGAAAACATATGTTGCATTAGAATATTCCATAAAAAATCATGCTCTTACAGCCCATGTGAACAACAAACATTCTTCCCGAAATAGTTCATATCAAAACAACAACAGACACGAGTCCTTCTCTCAGCCAAAAGTTGGCCTTAAGGGCTTCTCCATATTAATAGTTTCAACAATAGTACATGTAAACTATAAGGACATCTCTCCAATTTTAGTTGACGCTGTATTCCCAAAATAGTTCAGGAGTGTAAAATGTTTGAAGAGCCAAAATCCCTTCTCTTGGATACAATTTTAATATTTATTGGAAGTCAATGTGACCCTTGGCCTTTCTCCTTCCTCCATGACCTTTCATTTCCCATATTTTTTCTTTATTCCCTTTGTAATTATGGGAGAGAAAAGACATCAGTTACATTTTGAATTTTTCCTCTAGCACGGGTGGGCCATCATGGATTTTATCTATAGCACCTCTCATCCACTATAATGACTAGTTTGGACATTAAAACATATTGGTTTTCCAAGTTTGACAATCGATCATAATGGGGTTCAGACCTCTTCTTCAACTATTTGAATCATATTCCTTCTGCTACTTCTTGCCATGACAACAATTGATGTTTTCCTTAATTCTCTATTTTCCTTAGATGTAGATCACATTGTAAGTATTTTGAGTGTGTCCTCCTATCGACATCAGTACCTGGCACCATTCAACATATTGTAGATGAGTGGTCTTAGAGGGATACTTAAGCAGTTGAACCCATAAAACTAAAATATAAGTAATCAAGAATTCATATGAACTTCCTTGTGTTCGATTCATGGTTCCTATGCTCGCATTTGAGGTGTGGTGTTCTCTAGGAATGTTAAAATTGTGTATGATATTAATCCAAAAAAACGTATATCATAGGTGAGGAATTTATCAAATCATAAAACTAAGAAGTTGTAGATTTCGAAAATAATTTTCCAATGGAATAAAGAACCTAAAAAATGTACACCTGAGTCAAACATTATGGCCAAATTACAGAGGGAATTTTTGTAGGTTTCAGAGAAGTTAATGGAAACTCCTCATAAATTTCGTAGGAGTTGATGGGAACTCCTCTGATTTTCATTGGAGGAGTTAAAATTGGATTATTCGATTTTCATTGGAGGAGTTGATGGAAACTCCTATGATATTCATGGGAGGAGTTAACATTAACTCCTTTTATTTTCATCAGAGAAATTAACATTAACTCCTTCGATTTGAATTAGAGGAGTTGATGGGAAATCCTCCGATGGATTCATAGGATATTTCAATAACCTTCAAAGGAGGTCATGGGAACCCCTTCAATGTAAAAAGAAATACTTTTGACAAAATATTACGATATAAAGTGAAATTGTTCACATCATCTCCTTTGGTACGAAGGAAGACAATGTTTGAATACTAAGAGTGGAGGGGTGAATCAGTTTGAGCACTTTTACCACTTTTAACCACAATATATAAATTTCAACTTAATTAATAGTATATCATCGGTATAGCATCAATATGTCATTAGTATATCATGAGAATATAAATATAAGCATCATCACTTCAGCAACATCACATCAAGTACATAGTACACCATAATTTACGTGGAAACCCAAATGGGAGAAAACCATAGAATGATTTATTATATATAAAATAATACATTCATTGGAAGCACCAACTTCCCAATTTTCCAGATGAAACTAGAAGGAGGCTACAACCCCCTATTTACAGGCTCTAACCTGAAGGAAGCTATAACTCCTTGAATTCTTTGGCTCCATCCATAAGTGGGCTACAACCCCCTGATTCTCACACTCCAATCTGAAGGAAGATACAACTCCCTGAATTCTCTAGCTCCAACCATAAGGAGGCTACAACCCCCTGATTCTTAGGATCCAACCTGAAGGAAGCTCCAACTCCTTGATTCTCCATCTCCAATTGGAAGGAGGATACAACCCCCTTTCCCGGCCCCATCCTGTTATCCTGAAGTATAAGTGTAGACCAACTATCACTACTAAAAGTACTGCTACTACTATTGTCACTGTCACTATCACTGTCACATCAACATGTAACCTATCAACTTGTGATTGTATCAAACCTGTCACTAGAAACCTATCACTATATCCAACCTGTCACATCAACTTGTCACTTTCCAACCTGTCATTGTCACCAACACTCAACCAGATCCTCTCACATGGATCATATACCAAGGACACCTATCAACTATATCTCCAACATAACCAACACATGCCTCTACAAAGCATGTACCAATATCACCAACATACCATCACAAGATATGTGTCTCAACCATGTACCAAAGAATGTACCAAAGCATCAACCTATACCATACCAAACATCAAACGTGTACCAAACCATGCATCAACCATGAACGATAACATGTATCATATGCCTCAACCATCAACCATGTACATCAACACCATACCAAGTACCAATCATGTATCAACCATGTACATAAAAACCATACCATGTATCAATATTGTACGATACCATGTGCCAACCATGCACATCAATCATAACAAGTATCTCAACCATATATCATATCATTTTGTACACCATATACCAATATAACCAAGATATGAACCAACAATGTACCCTATTTGATATACATCAACCAACATGTACCATACATCCAAGATGTTCCTCAAGTCATATACCAAAGTTCACAAACACATGCCTCAATCATGCTCCTCAATATCACCAAGATGCAACCTCATAACAAATAGAATAACATACCTTATAGATTTGTAACTAACCATGTGCCTCTGAACCTGATTTTTATAACCCTAAATTGATCTACATATGCATACCTAGCATTTGGCCCTCTTACTTGCATTTTTTGCCAAGCCATCACTGAGTTTCTCTTCTAAAAAACTCATTTTTTGAAGATGTATGCGCCTTGCACCAATACTTCCCATGTACATATTCTTTCTACACCATTATAGCCCGTGTATGTATGCATGTTGCTCCACTATAGCCCACGTATACTTGCAAAAGTTGCAAGGATCATTGAGATTACGGGCTATTGGGTAGTTTCCCAACTAATCCACCACCTATAGCCCATCACCCAATCGAATAACCATCCTTTTGTGATATAAAATGAGTTTGTGGGGTCTCATTCCACATCTATACATAATAAGAGTGAAACTATGCCCATTTCACATCCCCTCCTTACCCCAAGCATTTGCATCCCTTTTGTGAGAATTGCCTCAGAATTCCCCAATTTGCCTTCCTTCGTCCATCAGAAACCCATTATACTTCCCAAGAAGAAGGTTGAGAGGAGAAGCCATATAGAGGTGCACTTGGAGCTTGGTGAAGAGGAGCCTAGACTAGGTTCATGGAGTAGTGTCCGGCTTTGGTTGTAAGTGATCATTGTATTATCAATAAAAGAAGTACTTTTCTTGTCCAAAATCATGATGTGTCGAATGTTTCCATTTGATTTATGTTTTATTCTAACATCTAACCCTTGATTTATATATGAATTTCATGCATGTAGTTTTTTGTTTATCTGTATTTGAATGCAGGCCATCCTTGGGAGGAGATTTACAGTTAGCGAAGCTATCAAGCATGAGAGGATCATCACTGGATGCAGAGTAGAGGTACAGTTACCCGATCCTTCTCATTTTTATTTTTGTGTATGAGTCTAGGATATATTTGGGGTAGTTAGAGAAGTAGGATAATTTTAAACAATTATTGATCTGCCTACATCGTAAACCCTAGTGTAGCCATAGGGGGGGTTTTCCCGCTAGAAGAACTGGCGACCATACTGGGGAAGCCTCTAGGGTTTTAGGGGATTTTTTAGGTGTTTGATTGATTTTATACCTTTTGAGTTTCTGTTGATTCTACTGAGTCTGTTAAGGGATTCTAGTCAATTGTTGGTGCCATACCAGTTCTCCCTACCCTTTCAGTTAGTCTGTTTCTTTTCTTTTTTTAGAAATTACGGAGGTGTACACACCCTACAATGGGTTATCCCATGTACATATGCGTCATGTCTAGTAAAAAACCTACATACATATGCAGGCTGCTAAAACAACAATAGCGTACTTGGTTCAAGGAACTGTTTTTGAAAAAGAGGTAGCCACCCTCTTTCCTGATTGAGGATTTACTTCTCACGACTTCTTCATATAGTCCAGCGTCGTTGTTTTTACAGTCATAGTTTGGGTTAGATGCCAGTTTGCTTGTATTTTTGAATATTTCTTGTGTTTACTTCGGAAAGGATTTTAGGCGAGTCTTTGAGTTGTTGATTAGCCTATTTGGTGTCTTTAGCGACTCCTTCCAGTCTGTAGTGGGCCAAAGGTCAGTTTCAGTCTTGTCTTGTATTTTATTTTTCCCCTTTCGTTTTCTTTAAAGAAAAGAGAAAAACGATTTATTTCATGTTTTTTCTATTTGAAGCATTTTCAAAATAAAATAAAATAAAATTCCTTTCTTATTTTGGTAAATTAGTTGGAGTTAGTTAGCTTACTTGTTAGGAAAAATAGTTCATTTTTTAAGTTCTTTATTGATTTCTTAGAAAATTAAGTAGCTCGTAGTCGAGCGAAATTTTGTTTTAGGTCTTCCTTTTAAAGATGTTGAAAAAAAGTTAGTTATGAAAAAGTTGGTTTAAAGAGTTAGTTGCAAATATTTATTGTTAACTAGAAGTAAGTTTGCTTTCAGTTACGTTTATTCCTCCTCTTTTCATCTCTCATACACTTCACTTGTTTCACTGCCATATCCTTTGAGTTAAAACAAACCATTTAAAATGAACGCTAATTTAAAATTAATTGTACTTTTATGTTTGTAGGGTCAATCAACTAGTTTAGGGTAGAGCCTTGAATTAGGTTGGAGAGGAAACTCTTCAAGGCTTATAAACAAACATTGGAGTCAGAGCTAGGGAGTGTAGAAGTCTAGTGACATGAAAGTTATCTGGGACCCCCCTCTAACACAAGGTCTAAACACGAGGTCACGTGAGGAAAGTTAGTGGAGATAACCCCTCTAAAGTCGGACCAAGCATAGTGGGGAATGCATATTGAGGATCTGTCATTGGATACTATCATTTTTATTTTCCTACAGAGCTTCATGGACCTTGAATCCGTTCGAGATCCTCATTTTTCTTCCATACCACTTGCTTTCGATACCCTCGGTGGGTTTCATACTTGTTATCCTGCTCATTATGGTCCAGCCAACTATCGATTATACCTTCCTGGTGACTTTTTGTGAGTTGGCAACTTAGTTGCATTTATTCTAGCGACTTACATAGGTTACTGCAAGGGTATACTACGGTATATAGGGAAGATGTTGGGCCACACTTTGTAGAGTATACCCAGAGGGTGCTTCAATGTTTCTAGTTTCACTTGCACTGATAAGTTTCTCTAGTGTTGGCTGGCGTAACTGTTCTTCCAACTAGATAGTGGTTTGCTTGGTTTATCTTGTAGGAACTTTTCTAGTGTGTTCTTGGTTTTAAACATTAGTTAAAGCCTTACTATGTCGTTGATATTTTCACAAAGTGGAATATCAAGATCTTCGCCAGTCATAAAGGATTCAGGGCTTGTTGTCGGTTGCATTAGAGCCACCACTGCCACCATTACGACAATTACTTGAACAACAAGGCTCATACGAAGCGACCAGGCGAAAGGAAACTGTGCTCAAGCCTACTCTGAGAGGATATTACTTGAATACAGAGGAACCTACTATTTCTTACCTTGGAGCGAAATCTCTTGGGTCGTTTAACACTCTGATCACTGACTTGTCAGCGCCAATATTGGCACAAGTTGTCCCTCTGAGGGTAACACCTTATGAGTGTCAGATAGTCTTACAAGAAGCTATTGAATAAAATGTTTCTACTTTGTCTGGGAGTCCTCATACTCCCTTAACGATTACCACCACAGGGGGTATTCCCCCTCCTAACCCCTCTTCATCGGTCTGGACCACGGTGGTCTCAACCCCCTCTACTTCGGGAAGTGGTCTAATACCGTCTTCAACGACGACCACTGCTCCGTTCACATAGAGTGCGATGGTCCCTCCATTTTCATATGGGATGCCTGGATTCTATACGAATTATGTTCTTACCTAATCCACCCAATAAACCATGGGTCTAGGGGTAGAGAGCTCAAATTCTCCCTTGCAAGGTTCCATTGGGGGAACCTCAGCCTCCTATAGCGCTATCCCTTACAGTGCATGTCATATACCTCCTATGTCCCCCTCGCTCAGCAATGCTTTCCAGCAATCCGTCGGGCCGAACACGAACTACAACTTGTTTGGAGCAAGAAGTCTATGACCTTCTTCTTACACCACACCGGTGGGATTCATGTCATTCTCTTTTTTCGACGCATTTGGTAACAATGCTTTTTCTTGAGCTATTGTCTCGGCTAGGGGAAACCCTGGTTTTGGACAATAGAATCCTGTGCAGGGTATTATTCCTACACAAGGGGTAAGTACAAGATTTTTCTCCTCACAAGGACTTTGGAATCCTTGGCAGGGATCAGTTCCCTCGTCAGGCATGTCGATCGGGGGAAACCCCTTCCATGGTCAATGGAACCCCGGTCATGTCTCGGTACCTATGCCCATCGGATTGGAAGGGATAAACCCTTTCCAAAATCTTTGGAACACAATGCAAGGAGCAATCCCTGCCCAGCACTCAATGTCCAATTAAGGGAATCAATTGATGATGTCCTAGCAAACACAGTTTCCTTACACTGGTCAAGGCCATGGTATTTACCAGAACCCTATCTAGCAAGCCAACTTTTCCTGAAAACCTGGTGCCAGTCAAACTCCAAGCCCCCATTTTTCTGTACATAGTACCCAGCCCAAACTACCATTTCTGGCAATGTTACACTTGTCGGACTTGTCAAGTTTTCTTAACGACCCGATTTTTCATGATCTGCATTGGCCCCCCATGTCGACTAAGTTGTCGTTGGATATTCCAAAATTCGAAGGCAAGCCTGGAGAAGATCCAGGTGATCACATGAAAATTTTCCACCTATGGTGCTCATCAAACTCGTTGCGAGAAGACTCCATACAGTTGTTCATGTTTCAACGCACTTTTATTGGGGGTGCCGTGAAATGGTACATCGAGCTCGACTGCTCAATATGAATTTACTTTAGTGATTTGGTGATGGTTTTCCTGAACCATTTCCAATTACCCATGAGATATGACGACGACACTGAATTGCTAGCCAACTTTGAGCAGAATAAGGCCGATCATATCTCGTATCACATCCAATAATGGCGGTGTCGAAAGATCTTGATTAAGTTACAGGTCCCATCTAATTTCCTTCTGGAGTGGTTCCTAAAGTCTTTGGTACCTCAATTATCCAAGGACGTTGCAACTTTGGGAGTGTTTTCATAGGAGGAGGCGATAATGAGAGCGCAACAACTCGAACTAATATACTCTTAGTATGGCTTACTCTATGAGATTTTCCCAGATGCACCATGGTCCATATTTGAAAAGGCCAGACAAAAGTTTGGACTACATGTCGATGGTATAGTTGGTTCAGCACAAGGAAAGTCCCCTGATCAGTTGTCAAATCAATTGCAACAATTGTCGATATAGAAGACAGTGGCCAGCTAGACCTCTGTTTTGGCTGCTCCCCCTAACCAAACATCAGATGTACACATTGTGCAGTCGACAAACCCAAAGGCCAACCAACAGCCTGACGGAAAGAAGAAACAATGAAACAATAAGGGTAAAGGGGATAAGAAACCTAACAACAATGTTTGTAGGGGCAGCACAAAGAAGAGAAAGTCGAAATATCCATGTAACCTTTGGACAAAGGACCATCCAAATCACCTGTGGCCTCGACTTGTGGAGGCCCAAAATTTATTGGCATAGCAACAACCCTTTGTGTTAATGAACCCATTTCCACATGGGAAAAATATGATTCAATCCTCTTCAAGCATGGATGGGGGCAGTCAGGGACCCCTGTGTCTTCCAGTAATCCCTCAGTCGTGAACGTTTACATGATGAAAGGTGTTGCTTATATAGAAACCAGGGCACATGATTACAAAATGCCAGAATCTACCGAAAAGGGTAGAGAAGCCACAAACCCACATGTTCCTCTCCAGATTGAGAGGACAATGGGTGAAACAATGACACGCATCCTGAAAGGGTCGTTCAGGAAATATTCTCATAATCTGAATGCAAGGGCTGCTGATAACTACTCTTTGGTGGAGAATCTGTCACAAACCCCTTGCGCGATGTCCTCTTTGGAAGTCCTCCAAAGATTCCCTTCACAGAGAAAGGCTTTGTTATCCACCTTGGGATCTGTAGAGACTTGTAATCTAGGAACGATCATTCTCGATACGACTGACTTGAAACCACATCTCCCTTACCACGTTGCATTTCAGATAGTAGTGGCTTAGCCCATGAAATATTTTACCCAAAATATCTTCTAGACGGTGGTTGATGAGGGCTCCTCGACCTCCATGATGTCATTGGCATATTGGAAGGCCATCGACCAACCCATTTTGTCTCTGTCACCTACACTGCTTACTACTTTCGACCATCGTTCTTTCAGACCACAGGGAATCATCCCTTCTTTCCCCATGCAGTTAGGAGGGAAGACTGTGTGATTCGAAGTTGAAGTGGTCAATGCGCCTCTCGACTACAACCTTCTGTTAGGAAGGATTTGGACCTATTAAATGCATGCAGTGGTTGCTATAGTTTTTTCAGTCTTTTTGTTTCCACACGAGGGTCGAATCGTAACCATTGACCAATTTTCCTTCTCTCGGCCTGACCCTTCATCGAGGGAATCCATGGTCCCAATGATTGATAACCCTCAACCCAAAATCATCAATTTAGGGGTTGTTATGTTCCCACCATTGATGGGTACTTTTGATTACCCACCTCCTTCTAGTGATGTCAAACTCATACCGACTGTCCCCGACTAGCATAGGGATGAAATATTTCAAGTGTCCTCCTTCTGAATGACTTAATTTCAAAATCTGTGGTCTCTTCCTTCCCCATCAATGATGATGGAAGGGATAGGGCATAATAGCATGGCCATTCCCTTGTCTATAAGAGAAGTTGCATATAGTATTGTCTAGCAAGCTTCGTTCGACCCCGATCTGACTCCCACACATGAGTTAGATCCAGTTCTTAATCCTATTTGGGATCAAGGTTCCCTCGCCACTACAGATTATTTAGACTTGGTCTTACCCTATGATGAGGAGATTATAGAGGCATCGACTGGTCTAGACAAAACCTGTAATGATCTCCATCATAGATATTATTTCCTCCCATATTTAATAAGAGTAGAGGCAGGTGACTTCGTGTTGACTATGACTAGAGACAGGTATTGTCCTCTTAATCCTATGGTTACGCACATAGTTTACGCCGAGGGTAATATGGAAATTATCTCTGAAACGATCCCTATAGACATCTCCAGAAACCCTGGCATCATGGAGAATGTTTTCATCGAAGTGGATTCATCCCCCGAGGAGATTCAAATCTATACAGACTTATTTAAGGAATTTCGCGACGTTTTTACCTGGTCTTACAAGGAAATTCCAGGAATCAATCCAAGAATCGAAAAACATGAGATAACGACTTATCTTGACACTAAGTCGGTCCGAAAAAATATTCATCCAGTGAATCGTCAGAAAGAGGGAGCTATTAAGGCTAAAATAGAGAAGTTGCGTAAAAGTTGGTTTCATCTACCCCGTATAGTTGAGGCAATGGGTGTCAAATCTCGTTTCAGTTAACAAACAATAGGGTATGATTCACGTGTGCATGGAATTCCATGACTTGAATAAGGAATATACAAAGGATAATTCCCCCCCCTCCCCGATTCATTGATCAAATATTCGATGAATGCGTAGGCTATGAGGTCGTTTCATTCATGGATGGTTTTTTGGGATATAACTAGATTCAGATCAAACCCAAAGACCAACATAAAATAACTTTTATCTATCCATGGGGCACATTTTCTTATCGTAATATGCCTTTTGTCTTGAAGAATGATGGATCCAATTTTCAGCATGCCATGTCTTTTTCTTTCCATTCTCTTAGACATATATTCAAGCCTTATCTTGATGATATAGCATCATGATCTCCCAAGAGATCTGATCATCCCACACACCTCTGACTAATCTTTGAATGATGTCGCTACCATTGGATTCGCTTGAATCCTAAAAAGTGAAGTTATTTTGTGATGTCGGGTCGTATTTTAGGTTTCGTAGTTTTGACAACAGGGATCATGGTCGATCCTCTAAAGGTTGAGGCGATAGTTCAGTTGCCTCCCCCGTGGACAGTCCACCAGCTTCAAAGCTTACAGGGGAAAGAGAAATTTCTACAACGTTTTATCGTAAACTATGTCAAGATCACTAAAGGTTTCATGCGTTTATTGAAAAAGGGAGTCCCTTTCTGTTGGGATGAAGTCACTCAACACTCTTTTGAAGCATTGAAACACGCCCTCACGTTTTCCCCTCTGTTCTGGCCTCCCAATTATAATAAATATTTATTATTGTACTTGGTCACTGCAGAGCCAACCATTGGCATGGTATTGGTTCAAGAGGATTATATGCTCAAAGAGAATGTGATTTATTACCTGAGATGAGGCCTGGCTAGGCTGGACTTGAAATATTCCCATGCTGAGAAGCTTGCGTTGGCAGCAGTGCATGTTGTCCAATGGTTCCATCATTATATTATGCTTCGCAAGACCATTATCATCGCTCTTATGAATACATTTCAGTATGTGTTGACACGATGCATCATTGGAGGAAATATCAGTAGATGGATTGTAATCCTCTAGGAATTTGACTTGGATTTTGTTTCTGCGAAATCCAAAAAGTCCCTGGTATTTGTGGAAATTCCAGTCAAACCAGGTGATGTTATGCCCAAAGAATCATCTATTAAAGGAGATCTTTTTATGATTGCATCTTCAAACCCCTAGTATGGATATATACTAGTCTATCTCCATACTTTGAAGTGCTCTATTTTTGCTTCTCGTGACAAGCATCGATAAATTCACCATCAGGCAGAAAACTATCTCATACTCGATGACACTTTGTATCATCAAGGTATATATTACATTCTTCATCGGTGCCTTATACACGAGGAAGAAGAACTCATTCTTAATTAATGACACACTAGAGCATGTGGTGCTCATTTGTTTAGGTTGGGAACATCCTAAAATATTCTACGAGTCGGTTACTTTTGGCCTACGTTAATCAAGGATTGCGTTGAGTCGATCAAGAAGTTCCACCCATGTCAGATCTTCTCTAGGAAGATGAGGGCACATCCTTCTCCCATGTTTCTCGTCATTGTTGTTGGTCCTTTCACCAAGTGGGGGATTGATTTTACTACATGCCACCTGGTTTCAGCCAGGGGGCATCGTTATATCATCGTAGTGATAGACTACTTCCCAAAGTGGGTCAAGTCTATGCCAACGTTTAACAATGATGGTGAAACAACAACTCTCTTCATTTTAAATATATATTAGCAAGTTTCGGCATCCCCAAGGAGATTTTCATTGACCATGGCAGTCACTTCTAGAAAAAAATGATGTCTAAGTTAACATCAAAGCTTGGGTTGAGGAAAGAGCATTCATCACCCTACTACCCACAAGCGAATGGTCAGGTGGAAGCTATGAATAAGTCCCTGAAGACTATTCTACAACGAACGATCAATTTTTCCAAGTCAAATTGGCATTTGATGTTGTACTCAGCGTTATGGGCCTACCGAACGTCTATAAAGACTTCCACCAATTTCTCACTTTTTCAACTTGTTTACAGGATGGAAGCAGTTTTGCCTATAGAGTGTCATATCCCATCTCTAAAGTTGGTAGTAGAGTTATTACCAAACACTTCACTACTTGAGGAATGCTTATTATATCTCGAGCATCTCTATGAGAAACATCATGATGCAGCCTTGGCCAATGAGGCTCACAAGAAATGATTCAAGTGTCAATATGGTCGATCTGTTCATCCTCAGATTTTATCTTAAAGTGACCTTGACCAATATAAGGATCCCCTGGGGGAAGGAAATTTTAAACCCATGTGATTTAGACCTTTCATTGTGAAGGAGTTCTTAAAGAAGGGTGCTTATCATCTGGTTGAATTTGAGGGAAATTCTTTGGCGAAGCCTAGAAATGGGCTCTACCTCAAGAAGTATTACTCATAGGTTGGTCACCCGGGTGACTTCTTGTACACATGTATAGTTCTTATACAATTAGTTTTTGTCTTTTTTGTTTTATGGACATGTTTTTATTTATGTCATATTTTTCATTATGGTAGATGTCAAGTGAATCAGAGGTGTTCATTGGGTTCACGAACGAGGCTAGCTGACACACTCAGAGGCTTGATTCTACAGCTTGGGTGATTTTCATGCCTCAAGGCCAGTTTCTATCTTCCGAAGGTATCTTTCTAGGTGACTCTACAAATAATGTCATCGAGTACATCGTAGTGATAGAGTTGCTTCGTCACACTTTGTCACATGGCATTTCTTACCTCCAGGTTTACCTAGATGCTCAGCTGGTTGTTTCCCCGTCAAATGGAGTTTACCATGTTTATGATCCTACTTTACACCAACGTTTTCTTAGGGTACATATCTTAGAACGTTTCTTTTCTTACATTACATACATTCATGTTTCTAGGAGATTAAATCAAATGATAGATACTCTAGCTAATCAAGTATTAGAATGGCATGTTTCACACAGATAAAAAGAAGCACACACATACACTTGTACATAAAATTGTAAAAAATGTGATCCATAAGACATAAAAAAGATGTAAATATATATATCAAAAAGTCTCAAAGTACATAGGTGGGCATGGATGCCTCAAAAATAATAATCTGGTATACATCACGGGGCTTATTCCCTAAAAAATATACAAAAAGTTCCCTCGGCACATGATGAGTCCATCCCATCTAAGCTTGGGGCCTATTGGCCCTGTTGTAGTGAACGACGACGTTTTCCAAACACCAGAAGAGTTGGACCCAAGTCTGTGGCACCCCAACTACATGCGGCTTCATGGATGGTGGGAGATCCTCAATCTCGTCCATGGGAACTGAACGAGTGAGCACGGTGAGGTTCCTCTCCACCCATCTCAAAACTCTCTTAGCCTCTCTGTCTGGAGGTGACCCTATGGTTGTTGGTATGCTAGCTTCTATTGGTACTGCCTCTGGTCGAGGATGTCGCCTAGTCCTTGAGAAGTCTGTCAAGTAGCACTGGTCCCACATTTGTACATAACAAATACATAGTTGTCAATACTCTGATGCATATAAAAAATGATATCTGTAAAAGAAACTAAGAATTAAATAACTTTAAAACACACATACCTATCTTTCCTCGCTCCTCTCCAAGAGGTACAGGCATGTCTGGATCTCTGGAAAAGTTGATTCCAGCATAGGGGTAGTCCTCTATAACTGGAATCTGTCATTCCCGCCAATCGAAGAACTTGTCATCGAAGGCCTCTATGGTCCTTCCTCCCCCATTTCATGGCATCAGTGTTTCCCATCTGCATACCACTGGGAAGGAGGCCACATGCCCCTGTACTATCTCTCTAGGAATCAAACTGTGCCCTCTCAAAGAAGAACGAGAACAAAATGGTATCGGACCCAAAGTTCTTGTTGCTACGCTCTCGAAACTCTATGATCTTCCTCTTCATGCAGTCAAGCATGGTCGTGATCCAGTCAAATATTCGTGCATCTAGGCACTACATTACACAATACATGTGTGCCTTGGAAGCTTGGTGTAGGGCCGCAGATCCAATGATCCATGCAATAATCAAAACGATCACCTTCAGTGACAAGTTGGTGATCTTTTGGATAGGAACCTGAGAACCTACTTTCTCAGTGTTGGCCTCGCAATGCATCCTAATGTAGTCGACGATGTGGAAGAGCCCAGGGGGAAATGTACACAAGTTGACTGGTTCCCCTTTCCTTGAAAGGCTAGTCAAGAAATATATGTCCTCAGTCATTGGAGTTAACTGTTGGACATATTGTCATTGATGTATTGTCATTGATTTCAATAGTCATGATAAGTTGTTATGATGGAAACATGAATCATTCATGAACAGTTACATAGTTGGAATTAGTGTCAAGATGTCTAATAAGGTCTGTCCATGTGTAATGAAGGATCAATGATGGAAATAGAATGCAGCAGATAAGTAAGGTTAATCTCAAGAGGAAAAGTATACTAAAGATTGACAGAAGAACATCACCTTAAGGATGAAGAAATTCATGATTATTGTTTATCACGATAGGATCAACAATATTCCTATGATCAAATATCAAGAGAGAAAGTGTAGTGAAGAAATGTGATCGGGATCGAAATCCCCACATGACAAACCAAGACAGTTGCGTAGGCAAGCACAGGTCAACGACAGGAATGGATTGCGGAGAATAAAAGGAGAATTAAACTAGACATTATTTCTAATCCCACAATTATTCTAGATCGTCATATCTCATCGATTCAAAGATCAACGACTATGGTTGACTCACCAACAATTGCACAACTTCAATTGCGGAGCTTGGGCGACGAATTAAACCACTCGCAAGTTATGGTTCCATAATACACATTGACCATTGGATCAAGTTAAGTGGAAGGATAGGATTAGCGAAGACGAAGTTCGTCTGATCTATTCAGAGCGTGCCAAGGTAGCAGTGGTCAACTTTTGCACTAACCACTTTGGGATAAAAGGGTTGAGAACAAGTAAGATCACCTGAAGGCCAAAATATCGAAGTAAATGAGGACCGTCCGATCTAAGAAATATTTTGGGAGTGATATTGACCGTATGATATATAAAGTGGAAGGACAGGATAAGCAAGGCCAAAGTCCTGAAATGTCGCATAACCAAATTCCCGACAATGTTGGATCATGTTAATCCTTTTCGGGTTAAAGAATGTCCATTGGATGAAGTCAAGTTACTCGAGGTTTACACTTCGGGAGAATTGGGAACTGGAGAAATCAAATTACCCGAAGTCCCGAAGGCCGAAGTTTCGAAGTCACTCTCATCTGTCAATCTGAGATACATTTTGGGAGTTTGGACAACCATTAGATCGAGGAGAATAACATGTGCCACAGGAGGAGATCCATGTCAACAAGGATATGTGGCGCAGTCAAATTATGACAAGTGTCAAAGTGCAGTTGGAATTTCAGGTATGCATAAGTCACGAATCTAAGTGAGATGTGGAAGCCACTCAGTCAGTGCCACGTCAAACAAGTGACGTCAGCAAGTTACTTCACTCTGTGATTTTTGTAATTTGGGATTTTCACCACCAACAAATACCTGAAGTCCTAAATTTCTGAAATGAATGAGAACTGTTCATCTTGCAAATAAAATCCAATCGTCTGATCTACTTTGGAAAAATGAACTCCAGAAGATTGAAGGAATGTGAAGGATATATCACCTGAAGTGACAAAGGCTGAAGTCAACGTTAACTATTGATCTACTTTAGGATATTTCTCGACCGTTGATCAAGTTAAGTGGAAGGATAGCATAAGTGCAATAGCCAAAGTCCCAAAGTGTCGACAGTCATCCAACTCATCGATAGATTTGTAAAGAGGCTACAAGTCACGTGGCACGAAGTCCCAAAGTGTCAACAGTCATCCAACTCATTGGGAGATTTGTAAAAAGGATGGAAAACCCAAAGGACAAAGTCCTGAAGTGCCGACAGTCATCCATATCATTGTGATATTTTTTAAAAGGCTGGAAGACAAGAAGGACAAAGTCCTGAAGTGCTGATGTTCATCCATCTCATCGGGGGATTAAAACGTGACCGTTGATTCTGATAAGTGATTAATCACTTCTTTAGCTTAGCGCATAGTCACCACCTGTGGTTGTATGGAATAAAGAAACAAAGGGAAAAAGAAGAGGCAATGCAAAAATAAATAAGCCTCTGGTTTTGTGCATATGGTCATATGTAAATGTTTTGAAGAAAGCGCCTCATAAAGATTTAATTCGACAGATATTTAACACTAGAATAATACAGAGAATTGATAAAAGATAAAAATATGATATGTTTCTGAACTGAGAACACAACAAAAGCATGAGTACAATATAATGAGTCGATCCATGTCTGCGATCAACTCCTGAAGACAAAAGAACCGACACACAGTCATGATTAAAAAAGAATTAATTCATGAGCATTATGAATAAAGAATAAAAGGAAAAATGATATTAATTAAAGATTAATATTATCATTTAAATGAAAAGGTACAATGGTTCAAATATCAAAAGACACAATGATTCAAATTCACACCGGTTGGAAGACTATATAAACAAGAAGGAATCGTGAGAAGAAGTGTAGTTGTTTTTGTTGAAGTATATATATTTATATATAATGGATTGAATGAAATTTCATTCTATCAGTTTGGTGCCTATTTACAAGTTGGGTCTTGTATGAGGATTGGATTCCTCACATCTCAGTTGTATCTGAGATCAACAAGATGGGACTTGTTATGAGGGTTGGATTCATCATTTCTTAGTTGGATTTGAGAACTACAAGTTGGGTCTTGTAGCAAAGAGTTGGGTCTCTCATAATTGTATGAAGACGATATTTAAAGATTGATCTTAAGTATTCATTCAAGTTGTTTAAATAAATAAAATATTTATCCATTTATATATTGATTGAGAAAATGAAATAAATATTTTTTGTTTATTTAATTTGTGAAAAGTGGAAAATTGTCCAAAGTTTTGTGACACTGATTCACCCCTGGATCTCAATGTCAAGTATCAATTTCAACAATTGGTATCACAACAGGTTCCTTCAACACAATTTAAACACTGGAGGTAGATTAAGAAGAAATGGGTGGACAAATTTCTATCTCCACAAATGAAGATCCCTTATTTGATGGAACACATTATTTATCATGGAGGGAAAATATGAAAAGATATCTGAAGTCAAGAAGATCTGGAGTTTAGGATTCAGTAGTAAGTAAGCCCTGGCACTTAACTACTTCAAAGAGAAAAACCAAAACTGCAAAGGAATAAAGGAGAAACAATTCAGTAGCCTTAAAAGTAATCTAGGATGGATTGTCAGACCAAGTCAAAGAAAATATGAGACACTACAAATATGATAAATTTATGGATCCAACTAGAAAATTGTTATCAAAATGAAATACAAGAAGAAGAGAATTCTTATCAAGATAAGGAAGAAGATAAAGAAAACAATTTTTCAATCAATTTGACGAACACAATATAGAGAAATACATTTCTAATTAGAATGAAATGTAGGATTTCATGCAAAACCAAGTTAACAATGAAGAAGACAACCTCATCAAGGAATTGAGGAATACCTCAGTATTCACTAAAGAAAAACTATTAGATTTTAAGACTGATGTTATAACTACATTTGAAGTGATTAGTATGGAACCAGGAAATGGTTTATATATTGAAGTTACTAAGGATGTTCTTGATCATCTTGAGTCCACAACTATGTGCACTCTAGAAGAGTTGGAGAAACTCCAACAAAAGGATATGTTTCTACTTCAACAGTTAGATCAATCTAACGATGAAAAGTTTAAACAAAGAGTTCAAATAGAAGACAAAGAAAAGGAGATCAAAAGATTGAAAACCGAAGTTACCAATCTAACGGAAGATATGGAAGAATTAAAGACACATGAATGTAAAAGAAAAGAAACACTAAAAGAATTAGAAGAATTAGTTAACAGTCTAAACACTCAACTTGAGGAAATTAAAGAAAGTGAAAAAGACCTAAAGATCCAATTAACAAGGAAATAGAATTCTTAGCACATCTTGAAATTGGAAATCATCATTTTCAAGAAGATAAATGAAAGTACTAATGCAGATCTAATGACTCAAATTGAAGAATATAAGAAAAAGGAATAATCCCAAAAGATCCAAATAACTAAAAAAGAATAATCATGCCAAATGTTTGAATTAGAAACCATCAACCTCAAAAGGATTCAACTAGAATACGAGGAAGAAATCAAAATATTGAAAACTAAACTTTTTGATCTAACAAAAAATATGGAAGAATTAAGGACATATGAAAAAAATATTAAATGCAAAGAAGTCTTGGATGAGACAGAAGAAATAGTCATCAATCTAAAGACTCATCTTGAACATGCTAAAGAAGTGGAAGAAGCCCTTAAGATCCAGTTGACTAAAAAGGAAGAATTATGTCATATATTAAAGTTAGAAATAGTCAATCTCAAACAGATGAACGAAAAGACAAATAAGATTCTCAATTGTTGACAAAACTAGTATTGGATACAATAAGAAATAAAATCAGATGACATATCTCTCGAGCCAAAATAAAATAAAAAATTGAAACACCTTCAATGACTATTGCTTTTCTTGTCATAGTTTTGGCCATAAAGCAATGTACTGGAAGAAACTAGAGGAAGGTTATACAAGAAAATCCAAAAACTCAATTAGATGTTGGAGATGTAATTTTGTTGGGAACACAGCAAAATTTTGTCATACAATGAGATGTTACAACTGTGATAGGTTTGGGCACAAATCCCAAAACTGCAAGAATACAAAAAGTCAATATTTGAATAAGTCATTCAAGTCAGTGACAAAACCTAATAAAAGTTGGAAGAAGAAAGGAGATGGAAAACCTCCAAAAACATAATTAGAAAGAGAATATCCAAAAAGCAGAATATCTCATAGAAAGATATGGAGAAGAAAAACTGAAGGAGAAAGGAAGAAAGATGTTATTACACCTGAAAATGAAGAAATTAATAATAAGAAAATGATGGGTGAAGGTCTGAACAAAGAATGTCAAATTCAATATGAAATAAATCAAGCTCAAGAAATGGATTACCTATAGAATAATATGGGACAATATCAAATTCTGATGATGTCACAAGTTGTTAGCAAAAGAAAGAAAATACAAAAAGAAGTTTAAATTGGTTTTACAAAATCAAAAGATTATGCCAAAGAGTTTCTAAACTAACATATGGAAAATATTGACTATCTATAGATTAGTGGTCAAAAGAGAAATCATTAGTAGGGTTAGTTGTAGAATACAAGAAGAAGTAAAAATAAATTTAGCGGAGAAGTTCAAGGAGTATCATTCAACAAAGCTCAATTGATAGCAAAATTGGCATTTAAATCAATTGGTATAATTCCTGAATTGATATTCCTCTGCAATATCAAATACGAATAAGAAGCAGATAAAAAAGATCAGTAAGATTCATACTCTTGTTATAGTTGAAAAAGGAAAGTCAGTAAAAACTCAGGAGGAGTATTTTGGTTATTAAGTAAGAAAGTAATTAGATTAATTTTTGAAAGACTTGATCACTACAAAATTGGTATCAAGAAGACTAGTTATTTGAAACAAAAAAATCCCAATCCATTGAGATAAGCAGTTAGTAAATTAACAGGGGAAGAGACCTTATCATAAAAAGAGACCCTTTCATAAAAAAAGGGGGAAATTACTCAGAGACAGAGAGAACATATTGATAGGGGGAGTCATTCAGTTATGGAAGATAGAGAATGATTGCAGGGGGAGTCATTCAGTTATGGAAGACATAGAATGATTGCAGGTGGAGTTACCCAAGTTCATATTCTGGTCAAACAACATGCAAAAAGACATATGTTGATCATAAGGGGAGAAACCCTTTGCCATTGATGTCAAAGGGGGAGAATAACTTCATGAGAGAAAAGCATCATCATAGGGGGAGTTTGTGTATGAAGTTAGTGTGTTTCCTTCAATGACAAAGGGGGAGATTTTTGGAGATATTGTCATTGATGTATTGTCATTGATGTCAATAGTCATGATAAGTTGTTATGATGGAAAAATAAATCATTCGTGAACAATTATACAGTTGGCATTAGTGTCAAGATGGCCAATAAGGTATGCCCATGTGTAATCAAGGGTCAATGATGGAAATAGAATGCAGCAGAGTAGCAAGGTTAATCTCAAGAGGAAAATTATACTAAAGATCGACAAAAGAACATCACCTTAAGGGTGAAGCAATTTTTGATTATTATTGATCATGATAGGATCAACAATGTTTGTATGATAAAATTGACACCGACCCCCCCTTCCTCAAGGTCTGCTGACCTCCCGGTCAAGGATCGTTCTTCACCCTTGATGAGCCGAAATGGCTCACCAGTTCCCTATTGGAACCCCTCGAATAGATCTATAGGTCCTTAAGATAGACTTGGCCTGCACAAGTGGTGCTAGGCACAGGGTCTCAGCCCATATGACCACACGATATGACCGCAGGCCAATATCCTTGGTTCTTTGTGCTTCGATTTCAGGGATATGTGTTCAACATGCTCAATCCTTCTCATGTTTGAAGCCCCGAAACCTTATTAGGGTCGGGAAAATGTCAATCCACCCTCCTATGCAGACAATGCGACCACGCACTATGAACTAGGTCCCAACGTGAACAATGCTTCCTTCCTCACAAAATATTGACTCCTGAAAGCTGGTGGCTAGATCAGACAGTCCATATACATCACGATCCGACAACCTGCATTTCCCCCTGGTTTTTGTGTACCGGGGATTCGAAAGTTAAGGCTTGACCTTCCTCCAAAACTTCACGAACCCTGATATCCTGGTATTCAACCTACAACCCAGATCCCGCTAGATCAATGACTTCGATCTCTTATGAACTTTCAATGACTGACGAAACTCCAGCTATCCTCCTCACAACTTGGCGTGATCGGTCGATCTTCGTGTTTTCGGCACCCCTCCCTGGGAGCGCTCCATCGTCTGTTCAAGAATTAATGAATCTCCAGAATATTCCCCTACGTCAAACCTTGCTCTGGATCTGATGGTTCACCATCTTCTGGGGAATTCTACGAACCCTGATGGCTTCTAAATCTTTTCCACACGTCAGCTGAATGGATGCTCCTAACTTCTTTCAGGGTTTCGTGACCCAACTCTAGGCACAATGTTCTCCAAACCCTGAAAGACGAAATATGAAGTAACCCTATGTGCACGAGCGTTAAGGTTCACTCACCTCCGGTAGTTCTGACAGCTGTTGGTTATCTTCACTCAGATACGATGGATCAGATCCACTTTCTCCTGCTCTTTCCTCCGTGCATCTGGACATGCTCAATGGTCTAGAACTCAAATCCTCAGCTGATCCAATGATAATTGTGCTCCTCCTCCTGATATTTGACACCTTTCTTCCCAACCTTAGAAAATTTTGATGCTTCAAAAGTCTTGGACCTTTGCCTCCTCTGCGAAGCCTCTGACCTTGGCTCCCGCCTACATTATGGAAATGTTATCCCTTTTGAGATTGTCAAATTTTCTCTATTTCTAAGGCACTTGGCCTTTCTCTGAGTCTTCTTCTGAAGACTTTTGGTGTTCCTCCTGGCACACTTTTGTTGTGCTTAACCTCCTGAACTTCTTCGAACTTGAAACAAGTTCACCCTGAGCACACTCCTTGTGCTCTAACTAGCCTTCAAATGGCCTTCATTCAACACCTTCACCTAAGTGTTGGCCTGGTGCACTCCTTAAATAGGTCCTTTCTCTCCTTGAGCCTCAACTTCTCGGACCTCAAAGGTCTTTTTCTCTTTTGTCCCTCGAAGAGATGCAAGTGCCCTCCTGGCAACTTCTACTCAAGCACACCTTATTGATCCAATAGAGTATTCAAAAACTCTATGAGTGTCTTCTCCTAGACACTTCTCCTCTCTCAAAACGTGAAAGAGAATTCCCTAGTGCAATCTATGCACTCGTTCAATGCCCTCCTGGCAGATCTTTACAAAAACTTCAGTAGTTATGTCCTTCTTCCTGTGCCCTCCTCTGCATAGTCTTACCTCCAAGGTGTTCAAAAACCTTGAGGCTTCTCCTTCCGAGTTAAATAATTCCTCTGGTTGGCCCTCCTAGCACGTTCTCTCCTGAATTCACAACAGAACCCAGATGTGCACTCTTTTCACTAGCTTATAGTGTCCTCAGTACTCTATCATGCAACCTCTTGCATGAAGCCACAAAGAAGCCAGACTAAAAATCAAATAAACTCACATATAGATACAGAAGTCTATATATCGCCTACGGATGGAACCTATCACATACATCTACAGCATAAGCATCAATGCATAAAGACATTCATTCAAACACACACACAATACAATATGTAGGAAAAATTGGTTTGTTTGTATTAAATTTAGAATTCCTATACAAAGGTTACAAAAGTTCGGACTGCAACAGAGTCTTGACTCCTCTCTTTTCTCCTCTCTAATCTACCTATATGCCTCTCGCAAAACTCTCTCTCTCTCTTTTTTCTTTTTTTCTGGTTCTAATGAGTCTAGATACAAATATATTTTACCAAAAGGGACTCCTCGAGATCTTCCCTCCATCTCACCTACTCTCATAAATTACATTCAATTACATTCAATGGTTGTCTAGTCTGGATCGGATCTATATCTTCATCCTGTCAACCATTTAAGGTGACTCTATCTACAATCTGCCCAAAAGCATGTCTTTGTCTCTACCAACCTTACAAACATTTAATTACAATTTCAAATTTTAAAATAAGAGTGTTGGGGCCTCTCTCCTCCATGAATGCATGTTGAATGTAATGGATGGATTACATGCTGCTGGGTGAAGCGATGCTCATGCATCATACTCCACTGCTGCAAAAATTTCATGAGCTCCTTCTCATGATCTTCCTAGCTCTGTTGTTGAAATCCACCTGGATCCCAAACTATCCTCTAGAGTTTTCCATCTGCTCCATTGCCTTGTTGGTGTTGTTGTTGCTTCTTTCCTTCTTCTCTTCCAGGTCTTCCTCTTCTTAGCATCCTCCTACTGAAATTTTCTTGCGCTGACCTCAAAATCAGCCTTCTAATTTCTTCTATCACCTCTTCCAGCTGCTCCAATGGTTGGCTTTCCTTATGCTTCTCCCTCATGCAATTTTCTCTATCCCTTGTGGCCTCAAGTTGCCACTCTACTGTAGATTTCATATTTGCAGTATCTTCTTGACTGACGTGTTGTTCAGTCCTCTTCTCTGATAGATTATATTCTTCCATTTCTCCTTACACTGGTTCAACTCTAGCTTCCCCCAGCTGCTCCACATACTGGAATGTTGATTCATCTTCTGCTGCATGCCTCGGCGCTGCAATCATCTATTCAGATCCCTGGCTGAATTTTTTGATCAATTTCTCTAAATGCTCTTCTACCAAAATATGCATAATTGTTTGCTCATGGTAGTCATTTACTGGCTCTAGATGGTTCAACCAATCCTCCATCATCTCTAACTCCTCCTCCCATGGAGTGATAATCTTGTCTGCATGCTCTTCTTCTGTTGGGGTAGACAGCAGTATCTGCTACTGCTCCTCCTCTATGACAGTCACATATGGTTGTCCTTACCCTGTTATTGTTGCAACTACAACACAGGATTTTTCCTCAACTAGGCTATATGGAAGGAATACCTCTATTCCTCCAATGATCAGAAGGCATCTCCTATCCCCCCTCCATTAGCTCTCATTGCTGATATGAACTCACCTATGAGTTCATGATATTGTCAACCAATCTCATCTCGCTTCCCTTTCCCACCTGGAAATTTGGGATTTTTGTCCTACCCTCCTGGTAGCCTATGATATCCTCCAATGATCCCATCTCATTTCCCACCTGGCAACTTAAAAGTTCCTCACCGCCCACTTGGTAGTTTATGAGATCTCTGCTAGATCTCTCCTCCTCACCATCACTGAGAATCTTCCCAGCTTCTGGCTCACAGATATGAACCACTTCCTCTTCACTTCTGAGGCTTTCAACATGCCTCAACCATCCTCTCAACAAATTTCACTGTCCTCTGGCCAACAATTTCTGAACGGGCCATTTTACCTTCTTCTTCATGGAACACTCGTACACCCAATGCTCTTTAGCATCCTGCTACATTTTAAATGCAATCTTCTCCATTCTTTATCTTATCTCACCGAGATCTTGGCCTATCTCAGCCTTGTCTTTCTGTTGGTGGTCTCCTCTTGGACCACATTCATGGCCTTCAGTAGCCATCCTTCCTTTTCCACCTTCAAGAATGCAATTGGTTCTTCTAGCTTAGCTCACCTGGCTATCTACCATTTGCTACACACCCTGCAACAATCTTTCACACAGAGCACGAACACTCTGCCTTCCTCTAGCTCCTGATACCACTAATGATATCAAATTGTCTTCTTATTCACTCTTCCCCGGCCTACAGAAATAAATTATGTGCAAGCTCTGATACCAAACGACGCAGACCCCCCCTTCCTCAAGGTCCACTGACCTCCCGGTCAAGGATCATTCTTCACCCTTGATGAGCCAAAATGGCTCACTATTCCCTATTGGAACCCCTCAAATAGATCCACAGGTCCTTAATCTAGACCTCACCTACACAACTAGTGCTAGGCACGAGGTCTCATCCCATATGACCACGTGATATGACAGTGGGCCAATATCCTTGGTTCTTTTTGTTTTGGTTTCGGGGATATGAGTGAAACATGCCCAATCCTTCTCACATTTGAAGCCCCAAAACCCGATTAGGGCCAGTCAAATGTCAGTCCACCCACCTATGCAGATAATTTGACCACGTGCTATGAACTGGGTCCTAGCGCAAACAATGCTTCCTTCCTCACAAAATCTCGACTCCCGAAATTCGGTGGCTAGATCAGATGGTCCATATTCATCACGATCTGACGGCCTATATTTCCCCCTGGTTTTCACCTATCGGGGATTCGAAAGTCAATGCTTGACCTTGATCCCAAACTTCACGAACCTCGATATCCTGGTATTCAACCTACGACCCAGATCCCACTGGATCAACGACTCCGATCTCCTCTGAATTTTCAATATCGGACGAACCTCCAGCTATCCTCCTTGCAACTTGGCACGATCGGACGATCTTCATGGTTTCAACACCCCTCCCTGGGAGAACTCTCTCCTCCATTTAAGAATCAATGAATCTCCAACATATTCCCGTACATCAACCCTTTCTCTGGATCTGATGGTTCACCATCCTCCGGAGAATTCTCCCAACCCTGATGACTTCTAAATCTCTACCACACGTCAGCTGAATGGAAGCTCCTGACTTCTTTCGGGGTTTCGTGACCCTCAACTCCGAGCATGATGTTCTCCAAACCCTGAAAGCCTAAATATGAAGACCCCCTGTGTGCACAAGCATTAAGGTTCGCGTACCTCCAGCAGGTCTGACGGCTGTCGACTATATGCACTCAGATCCGACGGCTCAGATCCATTTTTTCCCACTCTTTCCTCCATGCATATGGATGTGCTCAATGGTCCATATCTCATCTCTTCAGCTGATCCAAGGATAGTTGTGCTCCTCCTCCTGAGATTTGGCACCTTTCTTCCTAGCCTTAGAATATTTTGATTCTTCAAAAGGCCTCGAACTTTGCCTCCTCTACGAAACCTGTGACCTTGGCTCCCGCCTGCATTCTGGAAATGCTATCCCTCTTGATCTTGTCAACTTTTCTCTATTTCTAAGGCACTTGGCCTTTCTCTGTGTCTTCTTCCGAAGACTTCTAGTGTTCCTCCTAGCACACTTTCATTGTGCTCAACTTCCTGAGCTTCTTTGAACTTGAAACAAGTTCACCCTGTGCACACTCCTTCTTCTCTGACTAACCTTCAGATGGTCGTCATTCAACACCTTCACCTAAGTGTTGGCCTGGTGCACTCCTTGCATAGGTCCTTTCTCTCCTTGATCCTCAACTTCTCAAACCTCAAAGGTCTTTGTCTCTTTTGTCCCTCAAAGAGATGCAAGTGCCCTCTTGGAAACTTCTACTCAAGCACACCTTGCTGAGCCAACAGAGTATTCAACAACTCTGTGGGTGTCTTATTCTAGACACTTCTCCTCTCTCAGAACGTGAAAGAGAATTCCCTGGTGCACTATATGCACTCACTCAATGCCCTCCTGGCAGAGATTTACAGAACCTTCAGTATTTCTGTCCTTCTTCCTATTCCCTCCTCTGCACATTCTTACCTCCAAGGTGTTCAAAAACCTTGAGGCTTCTCCTTCTGAGTTAAATAATTCCTATGGTGCACCCTCCTGGCACGTTCTCGCCTGAATTCGAAACATAACCCAGATGTGCACTCTTTGCACTAGCTTATAGATTCCTCAGTACTCTATCATGCAACCTCTTGCATGAAGCCACAAAGAACCTAGACCGGAAATTAAATAAACTCATAGATAGATAGAGAATTCTATCTATCACCTACGGATGGAACCTATCACATACATCTACAGCATAAGCATCAATGCATAAAGACATTCATTCAAGCACACACACAATACAATATGCAGGAAAAAGTGCTATGTTTGTATTAAATTCAGAATGCCTGTACAAAGGTTACAAAAGCTCAGACTACAACAGAGTCTCGACTCCTCTCTTTTCTCCTCTCTAATATACATATCTTTCTCTCCCAGAACTCTCTCTTTTTTTTTTCTTTCTTTCTGGTTCTAATGAGTCTAAATACAAATATTTTTACCAAAAGGGATTCCTCGAGCTCTTTCCTCCATCTCACCTTCTCTCATAAATTACATTCAATTACAGTCAATGGTTGTCTAGTCTAGATCGGATCTAGATCTTCAACCTGTCAACCATTTAAGGAGACTCTATCAAAAGCCTGCCCAAAATCATGGATTTGGCTCTACCAACCTTACAAACATTTAATTACAATTTCAAATTTTAAAATGAGAGGGTTGGTGCCTCTCTCCTCCATGAATGCGCATTGAATGTGTTGGTTGGCTAGTGCGCTACTGGGTGAAGTGATGCTCCTACATCACAAATCTTAAGAGAGAAAGAACAATGCAGAAACGTGACCGGGATTGAAAACCCCACAGGAAAAACCAAGACTGTTGGGTAAGCAAGAACAGATCAACAACAGGGATGGACTGCGAAGAACAAAAGGAAAATTAAACTAGATGTTATTTCCAATCCCACAATTATTCTAGATCATCAAATTTCATTGATTCAAAGATCAACGACTGTGGTTGACTCACCAACAATCACAAAAAATCAATTGCGGATCTTGGGAGATGAACTAAACCACTCGCAAGTTATGGTTCCACAATCCACATTGACCGTTGGATCAAGTTAAGTGGAAGGATAGGATAAGCAAAGACAAAGACCATCTGATCTATTCAGAGCGTGCCAAGGTATCAGTGGTCAACTTCGGCGCTGACCACTTCAAGAGAAAAGGGTTGATAACAAGTATGTAATATACCAGATATAAAAGTATGCATAATAGAAATAAAATGCTAGAAATGGCAAAATAACAGTAATATAACCGGAACAATCACCACAATAACACTGAAATGATATAAGAATAACAACAGAAATAGAAATTTGATTTTGAGAGAAATGTTCAAGGGCCTCTTCGAGGGGGAAACCTCTAGTCGAACAGATCTCTATTACAATAATCTCCAAGCTAGGGTTCTTATACCCTCGACTCCTATTTATACTAAATATCTCTATCAAAAGAAGCATCTAGAGGAAGATCCTTCTAGAAGCGGAAGCTTCTATTAGGTATTCTTACATTTGACTTATTATATTTTGTTGCAAGGCCTTATTAATATTAGCCTTTATTACATCCGAATATATTGTTCTATCTATGTGCGGGTTATGACCCTAACATGTCCTCCCCCTTAAAAACAACCTTGTCCTTAAGGATTGAGATGTGGAAATTGTTGTAGAATGGTAGTTGGTTCCCAAGTGGCATATGTCGAAGTTGTATATTTCCACTGGACTAACACTTCCTTCATGGTTCTTTGACGCAGGCGACGCTCACGCTGGTCCAAAACTGCTTGTGTCTGTAGCCAAATGGATCCTTCTTCGGATAACTCGAGAAGGTTGGTTTGAATTTGGCACTTAGTTCCAATCACCTTCTTTAAACATGAAACATGAAAAATAGGATGTAGCTTTGAATGACTGGGAAAAGATAACTGATAGGCTACTTGTCCCACACGATTGAGAACGGTATAAGGACCATAAAATTTGGGCGCTAGCTTTTGACAATGCTCGGCCTTGAGGGAAGTTTTCTTGTAAGGTTGCAGTCGAAGAAACACCTGATCCCCTTCTGCAAATTGACGTTCAGAGAGACCTTGATCTACTTATTGCTTCATGTGATTTTCTTTCATGACCAAATTCTCTTTGAGGGTACGGAGAATAGCCTCTCGAACTGTAATTGTTTGGTCAACCGCCTGGACCTTTGAGACACCAGGTAAGTATGATAAAACTAAAGGTGGCTTCTTTCCATATACCGCTTCAAAAGGAGTCATGCATGTAGTTGTATGGTATGAAGTGTTATTCCACCATTCAGATAGGGGTAACCATTGAGCCCACTGATTTTTCTTTTCTGAGGAAAAACACCTCAAATATGTTTCCAAGAACTTGTTGACAACTTCCGTTTGACCATCAGTCTGGGGATGATAAGTTGTGCTGAGGTGCAATTGGGTGCCTTGTAGCTTGAACAGTTCTTGCCAAAAATTGCTTGTGAAAGTTGGGTCACGATCAGAAACAATAGAGTGTGGCATGCCATGAAGATTGAAGACCTGATCCATGAAAATTTGAGCCACCATGGATGTTGTAAATGGGTGTTGAAGAGAACAAAAATGAGCATACTTGGAAAGGCGATCAACAACCACCATGATGACTGATTTATTTCCTGATTTGGGTAAGCCTGTGATAAAATCCATAGAGATATCCTTCCAAATAGCAGGTGGAATCAGAAGCGGTTGTAGTGTGCCTGGAGATTTTACTATTTCTCCCTTGCTGCTTTGACACACATCACATTCAGCAACAAAATTAAGAATGTCCTATTTCATACCATCCCAGAAAAAAGAACGTTTGACCATGTCATAAGTTTTGGTGAACCCGGAGTGCCCCACTATGGGTGTAGCATTAAGCTCAGAAAGTACCGTGGATTTAATCTTTGATTGTTTACTTAAATACAAACGGCCTTTGTATCAAATCTCATCATGGAGCCAAGAGTACCCTGGTAAAGCTAGAGCATTGGACTGCAATTGTTGGATCAGATGAGAACTTTTGGGATCTTGTAGCCATTCATGGAAAACGGCTTGGAGCCAATCTGGTACAATGAAGGAAAGAGAAAAAAGGGATCCTTCATCTTCATATTTTCAGGAAAGTTCATCCACCACCACATTGTCTTTGCCTTTCTTGTAAATGATCTAATAATCATATACAAAGAGATTAGTCACCCATTTTTGTTACTACAGGGAGGAAATGCGTTGTTCCATAAAATACTTAAGGTTTCGATGGTTTGTCTTAATTTGGAAACATTGCCCCAATAAATAAGGGTGCCATAGATCAACGACATGAAGAATAGCCAACATTTCCTTTTCATAGATTGATTTTCCCAGATTTCTTTCAGATATTTTCTTGCTGGTAAAGGCCAAAGGCCAACCCTCTTGCATAAGGAAAACACCAATTCCTTTCCCTGAGGCATCACATTCCAAGACAAAGGTCTTTGTGAAATCATGAAGGGCCAGGAATGAAGTGGTGCACATGGCCATATTCATGGTTTGAAAATCTTGAGCAGAAACTGGAGTCCGAGTGAAAGAGTTATTTTTTAGAAGAGTAGTGAGAGGTGTTGCAATCTTTCCATAATTCTTAACAAACTTGCGATAATAACCTGTTAAGTGCAGAAATCCACGCAAGATTTTTAGAGTCTTTGGGTGAGGCCAGTCTTGCATAGCTTCAATCCTTTTTGGATCCAACCTAATGACATCCTTTCCAACCAGATGACCCAAGTATTCTACTTCTGAGGCGCCAAAAACACATTTAGACTATTTCAGGAAAAGTTGGTGTTGAGAGAGTAGATGGAGAACTTGATCCACATGAGCAAGATGGTATGTCCAGGTTTTTCTATAGATGAGGATATCATCAAAGAAAACTAAGACAAAATGATGGATAAAAGGACAGAGACATGATTCATGAGGATTTGGAAGGTGGAGGGGGAATTACACAAGCCAAAGGGCATGACCAAAAACTCATAGTGACCCTCATGAGTTCTAAAGGTAGTTTTGGGAATATTTTCCTCTTTCATACGTATCTGGTGGTAGTCCGAATGAATATCAATTTTAGTAAAGAATTGGACCCCACTCAATTCATCCAAGAGGTCATCAATGATAGGAATGGGAAATTTGTCTTTAATGGTAAGTTTGTTGAGGGCACGGAAGTCAGGACACATTCGCAAGTAACCTTCTTTCTTCAGGACCATGACCACAAGAGAAGAGTAGGGGCTCATACTAGGGCAAATAACGCCTGCATTAAGGAGTTCCTAGACCATTTTCTCAATTTCATTTTTTTGGGAAAAGGGGCGACGATACGGACGGATATTGGGAGGAAAGTTTCCTGGTACAAGGGGAATGGAATGATCATGAACACCATGGG
Source organism: Picea engelmannii (assembly GCA_009831015.1). Lineage (NCBI taxonomy): Eukaryota > Viridiplantae > Streptophyta > Pinopsida > Pinales > Pinaceae > Picea > Picea engelmannii. The sequence continues at coordinate 527,641 of ML793849.1, forward strand.
AAGGAGGGAGTCCCTGGGGAGTGTAAAAGACCACTTTATTTTTAGAAAGGATGGCTCAGAGTTCTTGTGGTATCGAGGGTTTCTCTGTTGCTTGTATGGCATGGAGTTGGGAAATAACACCAGAATGACCTTTTTTGAGCAGCTTTTCCATGCGATGGGAAATAATGATCTCAGGTGAATTGGAAATGATGCCTTGGAACTTATATTGGTGGCCCTCCTGGTCGAATTGCATGGTTAATTCCTTAAAATGCATAAGAATGGGACCCAAAGTCCTTAGCCAGTCTGCACCCAAAAAAATTCCACAAGCACCCATGTCGATAGAAAACATATGAGATTTCAGGTGGTAGTCACCAATTTGGAGACACACATTTTCACAACACCCTCCACATTTCATTGAACCACCATTGGCAATCATGATTCAGAAATTGTTGATAGTATGTATGTAGTAATGAGTTTCTTGGGAAATGCGACGATGAATAAAATTATGGGTGCTTCCACTATGAACCAGAATGATGACCTTCCGATGCTTGATGTAACTGATTAGCTTGAGGGTTTGGGGAGTGGAGAAGCCAGTGAGAGCATTGAGGGAAATGACCAGTTCTACTTCAGGAGGGTCTGAGGGAGGGGTTATGTCAGTGGTTTCAGGTGACTTAGACACAAGGGGATTTTCAGCATCCTCTTCTAAAATATCCTCGGAGATGGCCATAAAAATCTTTTGTTCCTTACACTTGTGGCCTAGGAAATATTTGTCATCACAATTATAACAAAGGCCTTTGATTTGGAATTCATCCATTTCAGCCCTTGTCAATTTTTGGTTCTTTAGTGGAGCGGAGGGAGTAGTGGGATTTACTAGTTTAGGGAGAGGGATAAAGGAGGGTTTTCAGTTTTGAGAAGATACAACATGTTTTGCTTCTTTATATATTTTAGTAGCCTCCACCCAACTCTGAGGCTGAGCCATGAGGACATGGGCCCAAATATTATCCTTGAGGCCACTGATAAAACACTCTCAGAAAAAGGCATCAGACATGCCCTCTGTCCGAAAAGCCAGGCGCTCAAAGAGAGCTGTAAAGTATTCCACTGTTCCTGATTGTTTCAAATTTTTCAAACGACCCAAATGGTTGGTGTCAATGTCAAAGCATTCATAAAGCTCTACCATAAAGTGTGTCCAAGAAATATACCCTTGACGAGAATTTTTTCTCCATTGACACCATTGCCAACGTTCTTGATATAGATGGAGAACACCATACCAGAGTTTGGACAAGTCATATGTAATGCCGTATAAAGAGAAATAATGTTCCATTTGGGTTACCCAACCAGTGGGGTCCGAGGCATCAAATTTGGTCACATCCACCCATGGAAGGCATAGGTCACGTTGAATGTGATGGTGTTGAAAGTTATGGGAATGAGAGGAATGTTCACCTTCAGTATGTGGGGGTGATTCAGAGGAAGGGTTATCTATAGGGATATGAGGCTTGGTGCAGAGTGACGAAAAGACATATTCAAGCTAGGTTGTCAGGTCTTGTTTGATTTCCTCAATTGAGGACTGCATGTTTGTATTGATGGCGACAACATTGGCACTGAGTTGTTTCACTTCTTGTTGGGTCTCGGTGAGACTATATTGAAAGGTATTGAAGCGAGTTTCAAATTCTTGGCTATGGGTATGGGCCATGAGGATGAGGGAACCAAAAAGGGGTGGGTGGGGTCAAAACGTTTGCCGAAAAATGATATGTATGATGTGATAAGGGCGAAGAGATGAATCCAATGGAATAGGTCTCAAATAATGGTGAAAATTTTTCCAGACGAAGTCCATCTGATCTATTCAGAGTGTTCCAAGGTAGCAGTGGTCAACTTCGGCATTGACCACTTCAAGAGAAAAGGGTTGAGAACAAGTAATATCACCTGAAGGCCAAAGTCCCAAAGTAAATGAGGACCGTCCGATCTGAGAAATATTTCATGAGTGATATTGACCGTATGATATATAAAGTGGAAGGACAGGATAAGCAAGGCCAAAGGCCCGAACTATCGCATAGCCAAATTCCCGACAATGTTGGATCGTGTTAATCCTTTTTGGGTTAAAGAATGTCCATTGGATGAAGTCAAGTTACTCAAGGTTTACACTGCAGGGAATATCACTTCGGGAGAACTGGAGAAATCAAATTACCTGAAGTCTCGAAGGCCAAATTTTCGAAGTCACTCTCATCTGTCAATCTGAGATACATTTCGGGAGTTAGGACAACCATTAGATCGAGGAGAAGAACATGTGCCACATGAGGAGATCCATGTCAGCAAGAATATGTGGTGCAGTCAGATTATGAAAAGTGTCAAAGTGCATTTGGCATTTTAGGTATGCGTAAGTCACGAATCTAAGTGACATGTCACAGCCACTCAGTCGGTTCCATGTCAAACAAGTGACGTCAGCAAGTTACGTCACTCTGGGAGTTTTGTAATTTGGGAGTTTCACCACTAGCAAATACCTGAAGTCTCAAAGTTCCGAAATGAATGAGAACCATTCATCGTGCGAATAAAATCCAATCATCTGATCTACTTCAGAGAAATGAACTACATAAGATTGAAGGAATGTGAAGGATATATCACCCGAAGTACCGAAGGCTGAAGTCAGCGTTAACCATTGATCTACTTTGGGATATTTCTCGACCATTGATCAAGTATAGTGGAAGGATAGCGTAAGTGAAATAACCAAAGTCCCAAAGTGCCGAAAGTCATCCAACTCATCGATAGATTTGTAAAGAGGCTACAAGTCATGTGGCACGAAGTCCCAAAGTGTTGATAGTCGTCCAACTCATTGGGCGATTTTTAAAAAGGATGGAAAACATGAAGGACGAAGTCCCGAAGTGCCGACAGTCATCCATATCATCATGAGATTTGTAAAAAGGATGGAAGACGAGAAGGACGAAGTCCAGAAGTGATGACATTCGTCCATATCATCGGGATATTAAAACGTGACCATTGATTATGATAAGTGATCAAGTACTTCTTTATCTTAGCACCTGGTCACCACCTGCAGTTGTATGGAATAAAGAAACAAAGGGAAAAATAAGAGGAAACACTCAAATCAATAAGCCTGTGGTTTTGCGGATATGGTCATATGTAAATGGTTTGGAGGAAGCACCTCATAAATATTTAATTCGACAGAGATTTAACACTAGAATAATAGAGAGAATTGATAAAATATCAAAATATGATATGTTTCTAAACTAAGAACATAACAAAAGCATGAGTATTATATAATGAGTCGATCCACGTTTGCAATTAACTCATGAAGACAAAAGAATCAACACACAGTCATGATTAAAAGAGAATGAATTCATGAGCATTATGAATAAAGGATAAAAGGGAAAATGATATTAATTAAAGATTAATATTATGATTTAAATGAAAAGGTACAATGGTTCAAATATCAAAAGACACAATGATTCAAATTCACACCGGTTGGAAGACTATATAAACAAGAAGGAATGGTGAGAAGAAGTGTGGATGTTTGTGTTGAAGTATATATATTTATATATAATGGATTGAATGAAATTTCATTCTATCAGTTTGGTGCCTGTTTACAAGTTGGGTCTTATATGAGGATTGGATTCCTCACATCTCAGTTGGATATGAGATCAACAAGCTGGGACATGTTATGAGGGTTGGGTTCATCATTTCTTAGTTGGATCTGAGAACTACAAGCTGGGTCTTGTAACAAAGAGTTGGGTCTCACATAATTGTATGAAGATGGTATTCAAAGATTGATCTTATGTATTTATTCAAGTTATTTAAATAATTAAAATATTTATCAATTTATATATTGATTGAGAAAATGAAATAAATATTTTTTGTTTAGTTAATTTGTGAAAATTGGAAAATTGTCCAAAGATTTGTGACATTGATTCACCCCCCCCCCGCTTTTCAGTGTCAAGTATCCATTTCAACAATTGGTATCACAACAGGTTCCTTCAGCACAGTTTAAACACTGGAGGTAGATTTAGAAGAAATGGGTGGACAAATTTCTATCTCCGTAAATGAAGCTACCTTATTTGATGGAACAAATTATTTATCATGGAGGGAAAATATGAAAAGATATATGAATTCAAGAAGATTTGGAGTTTAGGATTAGGTAGTAAGGAAGCCTTGGCACTTAACTACTTGAAAGAGAAAAACAAAAACTGCAAAGGAAGCAAGTTGAAACAATTCAGTAGCCTTAAAAGCAATCCAGAATGGATTGTCAGACCAAGTCAAAGAAAATATGAGACACTACAAATCTACTAAAGAATTATGGCTACGACTAGAAAATTGTTATCATAATGAAATACAAGAAGAAGAGAATTCTTATCAAGATAAGGAAGAAGATAAAGAAAACAAATTTCCAATCAATTTGAAGAACACAATATAGAGAAATAAATTTCTAATCAGAATGAAATGTAGGATTTCATGAAAAACCCAGTTAACAATGAAGAAGACAACCTCATCAAGGAATTGAGGAATACCTCAATATTCACTAAAGAAAAACTATTAGATTTTAAGACTGATGTTATAACTACATTTGAAGTGATTAGTATGGAACCAGGAAATGGTTTATATATTGAAGTTACTAAGGATGTTCTTGATCATCTTGAGTCCACAACTATGTGCACTCTAGAAGAGTTGGAGAAACTCCAACAAAAGGATATGTTTCTACTTCAATAGTCAGATCAATCTAACGATGAAAAGTTTGAACAAAGAGTTCAGCTAGAAGACAAAGAAAAGGAGATCAAAAGATTGAAAACCGAAGTTACCAATCTAACAGAAGATATGGAAGAATTAAAGACACATGAATGTAAAAGAAAAGAAACACTAAAAGAATCAAAAGAATTAGTTAACAGTCTAAACACTCAACTTGAGGAAATTAAAGAAAGTGAAAAAGACCTAAAGATCCAATTAACAAGGAAATAAAATTCTTAGCACATGTTGAAATTGGAAATCATCATTTTCAAAAAGATAAATGAAAGTACTAATGCAGATCTAATGACTCAAATTGAAGAATATAAAAAAAAGGAATAATCCCAAAATATCCAAATAACTAAAAAAGAATAATCATGCCAAATGTTTGAATTAGAAACCATCAACCTCAAAAGGACCAGCTAGAATATGAGGAAGAAATCAAAATATTGAAAACTAAAGTTTTTGATCTAACAAAAGATATGGAAGAATTGAAGACATATGACAAAACTATTAAATGCAAAGAAGTCTTGGATGAGACAAAAGAAATAGTCATCAATCTAAAGACTCATGTTGAACATGCTAAAGAAGTGGAAGAAGCCCTTAAGATTCAGTTGACTAAAAAGGAAGAATTATGTTATATATTAAAGTTAGAAATAGTCAATCTCAAACAGATGAACGAAAAGACAAATAAGATTGTCAATTTCCAGAATAGCTCAGCTATCCTAGATAATATTTTGAAGAGCCAAAGATCAGTTGTTGACAAAACTAGTCTTGGATACAATAAGAAAGAAAATCAGATGACATATCTCTCAAGCCAAAATAAAATAAAAAATGGAAACACCTTCAATGAATATTGCTTTTCTTGTCATAGTTTTGGCCATAAAGCAATGTACTGCAAGAAACTAGAGGAAGGTTATACAAGAAAATCCAAACTCAATTAGATGTTGGAGATGTAATTTTGTTGGGAACACAACAAAATTTTGTTATAGAATGAGATGTTACAACTGTGATGGGTTTGGGCACAAATCCCAAAAATGAAAGAATACAAAAAGTCAATATTTGAATAAGTCATTCAAGTCAATGACAAAACCTAATAAAAGTTGGAATAAGAAAGGAGATGACAAACCTCCAAAAACACAATTAGAAAGACAAGATCCAAAAAGAAGAATATCTCGTAGAAAGATATGGAGAAGAAAATATGAAGGAGAAAGCAAGAAAGATGTTATTACACCTGAAAATGAAGAAATTAATAATAAGAAAATGATGGGTGAAGGTCCGAACAAAGAATGTGAAATTCAATATGAAATAAATCAAGCTCAAGAAAAGGGATTGCTTATAGAATAATATGGGACAATATCAAATTCTTATGATGTCACAAGTTGTTAGCAAAATAAAGAAAATACAAAAAGAAGTTTAAATTGGTTTTACAAAATCAAAAGATTATTCCAAAGAATTTCTAAATTAACATATAGAAAATCTTGACTATCTATATATTAGTGGTCAAAAGAAAAATCATTGGTAGGGTTAGTTGTAGAATACAAGAAGAAGAAAAAATAAAGGTAGCGGAGAAGTTCAAGGAGTATCATTCAACAAAGATCAATTGATAACAAAATTGGTATTTAAATCAATTGGTATAATTCCTCAATTGATATTCCTTTGAAATATCAAATATGAATAAGAAGCAGATAAAAAAGATCAGTAAGATTCATACTCTTGTTATAGTTGACAAAGGAAAGTCAGTAAAAACTCAGGAGGAGTATTTTGGTTATTAAATAAGAAAGTAATTAGATTAAGTTTTCAAAGACTTGATCACTACAAAATTGGTATCAAGAAGACTACTTATTTGAAACACAAAAATCCCAATCAACTGGGATAAGAAGTTAGTAAATTAACAGGGGAAGAGACCTTGTCATAAAAAGATACCCTTTCATAAAAAAAGGGGGGAATTACTCAGAGACAGAGAGAGCATATTGACAGGGGGAGTCATTCAGTTATGGAAGACAGAGAATGATTGCAGGGGGGGTTACCCAAGTTCATATTCTGGTCAAACAACATGCAGAAAGACAGATGTTGATCATAAGGGGAGAAACCCTTTGCCATTGATGTCAAAGGGGGAGAGTAACTTCAGGAGAGAGAAGCATCATCATAGGGGGAGTTTGTGTATGAAGTTAGTGTGTTTCCTTCAATGTCAAACGGGGGAGATTGTTGGAGATATTTTCATTGATGTATTGTCATTGATGTCAACAGTCATGATAAGTTGTTATGATGGAAAAATAAATCAATCATGAACAATTATACAATTGGCATTAGTGTCAAGATGGCCAATAAGGTCTGTCCATGTGTAATGAAAGGTTAATGATGGAAAGATAATGCAGCAGAGCAACAAGGTTAATCTCAGGAGGAAAAGTATACTAAATATCAACAAAAGAACATCACCTTAAGGCTGAAGCAAATTGTGATTATTGTTGATCACGATAGGATCAACAATGTTCCTATGATCAAATATTAAGAGAGAAAGCACATTCCAGAAACGTGATCAGGATCGAAATCCCCACAAGAAAAACCAGGACCATTGGGTATGCAAGAACATATCAACGACATGGATGTATTGGGAAGAACAAAAGGAAAATTAAACTAGACGTTATTTCCAATCCCGCAATTATTCTAGATCATCAAATTTCATCGATTCAAAGATCAACGACTGTGGTTGTTTCACCAGCAATGACAAAAATTCAATTGCGGAGCTTGGGGGATGAATTAAACCACTCTCAGTTATGGTTCCACAATCCACATTAACCATTGGATCAAGTTAAGTGGAAGGATAGGATAAGAGAAGACAAAGACCATCTGATCTATTTAGAGCACGTCAAGGTATCAATGGTCAACTTCGATGCTGACCACTTTGGGAGAAAAGGGTTGAGAACAAGTATGTAATATACCAGATATAAAAAGTATGTAGAACAGAAATAAAATGCTATAAATAGAAGAATAACAGTAATATAACTAGAACAATCACCACAATAACACTAAAATGATATAAGATTAACAACATAAATAACAATTTGATTCTGAGAGCAATATTTACGGGCCTCTTCGAGGGGGAAACCTCCAGTTGAGCAGAGATCTATTACAATAATATCCAATCTAGGGTTCTCATGCCCTCAACTCCTATTTATACTAAATATGTCTATCAAAAGAAGCATCTAGAGGAAGATCCTTCTAGAAGCGGAAGCTTCTATTAGGTATTTTTACATTCAACTTATTCTATTTTATTGCAAGGCCTTATTAATATTGACCTTTATTACATCCGAATATATTATTCTACCTATGTGTGGGTTAGGACCCTGGCATGTCCTCCCCTTTAAAAACAACCTTGTCCTCAAGGCTTGAGATGTGGAAAATGTTGCAGAATGGTAGCTGGTTCCCAAGTGCCATCTACTGGAGTTGTATCTTTCCACTGGAATAACACTTCCTTGATGGTTCTCTGACGCAGGAGACACTCATGCTGGTCCAAAACTGCTTGTGGTTGTAGCCAAATGGATCCTTCTTCGGATAACTCAGGAAGGTTGGTTTGAATTTGGAACTAAGTTCCAATGCATGAAACATGAAAAACAGGATGTAGCTTCGAATGACTGGGCAAAGCTAATTGATAGGCTACTTGTCCCACATGCTTGAGAATGGTATAAGGACCATAAAATTTGGGCACTAGCTTATGACAATCCTTGGCCTTGAGGGAATTTTTCTTGTAAGGTTGCAGTCGAGGAAACACCTGATCCCCTTCTACAAATTGATGTTCATAGCGACCTTGATATACTTGTTGCTTCATGCGATTATGTGCCATTACCAAATTCTCTTTGAGGGTATGGATAATACCCTCTCAAGCTGTAAGTGTTTGGTCAACCGCCTAGACCTTTGAGACACCAGGTAAGTATGAGAAAACTAAAGGTGTCTTATGTCCATATGTTGCTTCAAAAGGAGTCATGCATGTAGTTGTATGGTATGAAGTGTTGTACCACCATTCAGATAGGGGTAACCATTGAGCCCACTAATTTTGATTTTCTGAGGAAAAACACCTCAAATATGTTTCCAAACACTTTTTGACAACTTCCGTTTGACCATCAGTCTGGGGATGATAAGATGTGCTGAGATGCAATTGGGAGCCTTGTAGCTTGAACAATTATTACCAAAAATTGCTTGTGAAAGTTGGGTCACGATCAGAAACAATAGAGTGTGACATGACATGAAGCTTGAAGACCTGATCCATTAAAATTTGAGCCACCGTGGAAGCTGTAAACAGGTGTTGAAGAGCACAGAAATGAGCATACTTGGAAAGGCGATCAACAACCACCATGATGACTGATTTATTTCCCAATTTGGGTAAGCCTGTAATAATATCCATAGAGATATCATTCCAAATAGAAGGTGGAATGAGAAGAGGTTGTAGTGTGCCTGAAGATTTGACTGTTTCTCCCTTGTTGTGTTGACACACATCACATTCAGCGACAAAATTATGAATGTCCTATTTCATACCATCACAGAAAAAAGAATGTTTGAACCTGTCATAGGTTTTGGTGAACCTAGAGTGCCCCGCTGTGGGTGTAGCATGAAGCTCAAAAAGTACCATGGATTTAAGCTTTGATTGTTTACTTAAATACAAACAGCCTTCATATTGAAACTCATCATGGAGCCAAGAGTAACCTGGGGAAGTTGGAGCATTGGACTACAATTGTTGGATCAGATGCGAACTTTTGGGATCTTGTAGCCATTCCTGGTGAATAGCTTGGAGCCAATCTGGTACAATGAAGGAAAGAGAAAAAAAGGGGTCCTTCATCTTCATATTTTCAGGAAAGTGCATCCGCCACCACATTGTCTTTGCCTTTTGTAAATGATCTCATAATCATATCCAAAGAGCTTAGTCACCCATTTTTGTTGCTCCGAGGAGGAAATGCGTTGTTCTAGAAAATGGTTGAGGCTTTGATGGTCTGTCTTAATTTGGAAATGTTGGCCCAATAGATAAGGGTGCCACAGATCAACAACATGTAGAATAGCCAACATTTCCTTTTCATAGATTGATTTGCCGAGATTTCTTTCAGATAGTTGCTTGTTGGTAAAGGCCAAAGACCGACCCTCTTGCATAAGGACAACACCAATTCCTTTCCCTAAGGCATCACATTCCAAGACAAAGGTATTTGTGAAATTAGGAAGGGCCAAGACTGGAGTGGTGCACATGGCCATCTTCAAGGTTTGAAAAGCTTGAGCAGCAGTTGGAGTCCAAGTGAAAGAGTTCTTTTTTAGAAGAGTAGTGAGAGGTGCTGCAATCTTTCCATAATTCTTAACAAACTTGTGATAATAACCTGTTATGCCCAGAAATCCACACAAGATTTTGAGAGTCTTTGGATGAGGCCAGTCTTTCATAGATTCAATCTTTTTTGGATCCACCCTGACGCCATCCTTTCCAACCAAATGACCCAAGTATTCTACTTCTGAGGTGCCAAAATCACATTTAGACTGTTTTAGGAAAAGTTGGTGTTAAGAGAGTCGATGGAGAACTTAATCCACATGAGAAAGATGTTTTGTCCATGTTTTTCTATAGATGACAATATCATCAAAGAAAACTAAGACAAAATGACGAAGAAAAGTACGAAAGACATGATTCTTGAGGCTTTGGAAGGTGGAGGGGAAATTACACAAGACAAAGGGCATGACCAAAAACTCATAGTGGCCCTCATGAGTTCTAAAGGAAGTTTTTGGAATATCTGCGTCTTTCATATGTATTTGGTGGTAGCTCGAACGAAGATCAAGTTTAGTAAAAAATTGGGTGCCACCCAATTCATCCAGGAGGTCATCAATGATAGGAATGGGAAGTTTGTCTTTAATGGTAAGTTTGTTAAGTGCACGAAGGTCAGAAAAATTCGCCAAGAACCTTATTTCTTCAGGACCATGACCACAGGAGAAGAATAGGGGCTTGTACTAGGGTGGATAAGGCCTGCATTAAGGAGTTCCTAGACCATTTTCTCAATTTCATTTTTTTGGGAAAAGGGGTGACGATATAGATGGATATTGGGAGGAAGGCTTCCTGGTACAAGGGGAATGGAATGATCATGAACACCACGGGAAGGAGGGAGTCCCTGGGGAGTGGAAAAGACCACTTTATGTTTAGAAAGGATGTCTTATAGGTCATGTGGCACCGAGGGTGTCTTTGTTGCTTGTATCGCATGAAGTTGGGCAATAACACCAGAATGACCTTTTTTGAGCATCTTTTCCATGCGATGGGAACTAATGATCTCAGGTCAGCTGACGATGATGCCTTGGAACTTATATTGGTGGCCCTCCTGGTTGAATTTCATGGTTAATTCCTTAAAATTCATAAGAATGGGAACCAAAGTCCTTAGCCAGTCTACACCCAACACAATGTCACAACCGCCCATGTCGATAGAAAACATATGAGATTTCAAGTGGTAGTCACCAATTTGGAGACACATTTTCACAATGCCCTCCACATTTCATTGAGCCACCATTGACAAACATGATTTGGAAATTATTGACGGCATGGATGTAGCAATGAGTTTCTTGGGCAATGCGGCGATGAGTAAAATTATGGGTTCTTCCACTATCAACTAGAATGATGACCTTCCGATGTTTGATGTAACTGATTATCTTGAGGGTTTGGGGGGTGGAGAAGCTGGTGAGAACATTGAGGGAAATGACCGGTTCTACTTCAGGAGGGTCTAAGGAAGGGGTTATGTCAGTGGTTTCAGGTGACTTAGACAGAAGGGGATTTTCAACATCCTCTTCCAAAATATCCTCGAAGATGGCCATAAAAAGATTTTTTTCCTTACACTTGTGGCCCAGGAAATATTTGTCATCACAATTATAAAAAAGTCCTTTGAGTTGGTCTTCAACCATTTCAACCCTGGTCAATTTTTGGATCTTTAGTGGAGCAGAGGGAGTAGTGGGATTTATTGGTTTAGGGTGAGGGATAAAGGAGGGTTTTTAGTTTTGAGAAGATACAACTTGTTGTTCTTCTTTATCTCTTTTAGTAGCCTCCACCCAACTCTGAGGCCAAGCCATGAGGACATGGGCCCGAATCGCATCCTTGAGGCCACTGATAAAACACTCTCGAAAAAATGCATCAATCATGCCCTTTGTCCGAAAATCCGGGCGCTCAAAAGCAGCTATAAAGTAATCCACTATTCTTGATTGTTTCAACTTTGTCAAATGACCCAAATGGTTGTTGTCAGTGTCAAAGAATTCATAAATCTCTGCCACAAAGTGTGTCCAAGCAATATACCCTTGACGGGAAGTTTTTCTCCATTGCCACCATTGCCAACGTTCTTGATCTAGATGGAAAACACCATACCGTAGTTTGGCCAAGTCATCTATAATGTCGTATAAAGAGAAATAATGTTCCATTTGGGTTACCCAACCAGTGGGGTCCGAGCCATCAAATTTGGTCACATCCACCCACGGAAGGCGTAGGTCACATTGAAAGTGATGGTGCTGAAATTTATGGGAATGAGAGGAATTTTCACCTTTAGTATGTGGGGTTGATTCATAGGAAGGGTTATTGGTAGGGATATGAAGCTTGGTGTAGAGTGACGAAAAGATAGATTCAATTTGGGTGGTCAGGTCTTGTTTGATTTCCTCCATTGAGGACTGCATGGTTGTATTGATGGCGACAACATTGGCACTGAGTTGTTTCACTTATTAGTGGGTGTCGGTAAGACTAGATTGCAAGGTATTGAAGCAAGTTTCAAAGTCTTGGCTATGGGTATGGGCCATGAGGATGAGGGAACCGAAAAGGGGCAGGTGGGGTCAAACATTTTGCCGAAAAATGATATGTATGAATGTGATAAGGGTGAAGAGATGAATCCAATGGAATAGATATCAAATAATGGTGAAACAATTTCCAAATGAATTCTGTCTAATCTATTCAGAGCACGACAAGGTAGCAGTGGTCAACTTCAGTGCTGACCACTTCGGGATAAAAGGGTTGAGAACAAGTAAGATCATCCGAAGGCCAAAGTCCCAAAGTAAATGAGGACTGTCTGATCTGAGAAATATTTCGAGAGTGATATTGACCATACGATATATAAAGTGGAAGGACAGGATAAGCAAGGCCAAAGGCCCGAAATGTCGCATAGCCAAATTACCGACAACCTTGGATCGTGTTAATCTAATGGATAGGTCTCAAATAATGGTGAAAAAAATTCTAGACTTTTTTTTTTTATATATACACCTGCAGAGTGATACTCCGATATGAAGAATACTGCAGTGATGAAATGCCCAAATTATTAACCCGGAAGAAATGTATAGTTACTTGGAAACACAAACACAGTTGCACGTCAATAGATCTTGTATGTTTTGATTTATTTATGTTATTGTCCCCAAGGGTTAGGTATTCAAGGGTTCTACAGACAAGGGTTTTCCCTGTGCTATAGCTCTCTGATATACATGTGGGGTCCAACAGTAGTACTCGGCCCAATATCTCAGGGAACTAACTAAGGAGGATAGACCGTACCCTTAGCTGTACTACTCGACTACCCAGGTGTTTTCACCCTTTTTGTCACCTTGGTGAGCAAATAAGAGGTGCTTACATGCCCATTTGGGTCTTGCTAATCATGACAGCTGTAGAGAAAAGAGTTAGAGAAAGAAAAACAAAACTATAAGCAAGAATTAAACTAATACAAACTAAAATCATAAGCATATGGATATAGAGATAACAAACACAAAAAGACCAATATCACCAATGTTTTTAGGCTGATCTATTAATGAAATCAAAGCACAATGAAGAAAGGGGACTATGAGTCCCTTCTTCCTCCGAAGGAAGGCTCTTGGACCCTCACAAACTTGCTCTCCTTACAACAAGAAAGATAAAAATGGTGATGAAAGAAATCCTTTGCAAATCCACTCAATGGAGAGGTGGATTTCTCAATGAAATGGTGCCAAAGTGATCTTGTCAAGGATGGAGTCCTTAAAACAATATAGGCAGCATAACATTGCATGAAATTCCTTGAGAAAATGAGGTTTCTTCATGGCTTTTTATAGCATTGCATTGGATTATTGTGTAACTCCTTTGTACTGTGAAAAGAGGCTCTTTAGGGCTTTATTAGGTCTTTGACCAGCCTACCATGCAGATTCAGCTCAGATTTGAGGGTCAAATCGTCTTGGGATCTGATCCATAAGTGGTTGGGAGGCCGACCACTTCAATAAATGCACCGTTTAGCAGGTGCGCGAGTTTTTGTGCCAACAGTCGTGCATCATGCACGTATGCGCGCATGGTACGTTCATGTTCCGCGCATGTGCGCGCGCACCCAACTTCTATAAAGAGCTCTTCATTTTTTCACTACTTTGTATAGTTTTTGACCTTTTTTGAATGTTGTAAGGTTAATTCAGGGCCATGAATGACTTCATTGTTGTTTGACGATGCTGAGTTCTTGTCGCCATGTGCGGACGAAATTTCAGTGATAACAGATGCCCCCTGATGGATGAGGTTAGGAGCATACGTATAGACAAAATCCATCAATGTTTCTTCTACTGAGAATGTTGTTGTAAGATAGAGCAATAGTGGGATCGTTCAGAGCAATCCTTTGGAGGAGAAAGGAACTGGTAGAACCCGACCTTCCATGAGTTGTGCAAAATAGAAAACTGTGTACAAACGAGGCGGGCATGCCCCATGCTCGTGTTATGTAACTCTGAAAAAAGATGACTGAAGTGTTGGTGTAGACAACTGCAGTGCCCTCGGGGGCGGGGATGATAAAGGCAGAAGACAATTCTGAAAAATAGGCAATGATCGCGGGAAAGAAGTATCGACAATGATGCGGGCATTGATGGCCCTACCACATTCAGAGGTCTTCGGCAAATGATGAAAATAACTACAATAGTCGCATAGTAAGACCCACCATAACATGAGAAGGTGTTGGCGTCGAATGTTATGGGGGCCAACAATAGCAGGGAGCAATGGTGTTTCACCCTGTGCCATCCGATATCTCTCATTGAATGGAGAATGAGAATCAAGATACTGTCACCCTTCCGGAAAATTATGCTGATGTCGACAAAAGGGGAACGCGACTTCCAGAAGCAAGGAGCTTCATAGAATCTACTGAGGTGTGGAAGTGGCAGAGGTACATGGACGAAGTCAAGAAGTGGGAAGACTCAAGACTGCCCTTGGTTGGAGGATGTATGAGATAAAAAGTGGCCGCAACCGTGTAACAAGGTCGAGTGTCAGTGGGACTACAAGACTGGTGATAAGTTGTGCCAGAGGCGGGACAAGGTGAACAAATTCATAGGCTAGAGGTAAGTGACATGTGAGGTTCTCTGAAGATATGGATGATGCCGGCAAGGGTAGATGATAAGTAATGCTCCAACCAAGGGTAACATGGGTTGCGCGTGGCCAAAAAGGAAGCAAGTCGCCAATGGTGACGACAAAATAAAATGTAATGACTGGAAATAAAGGTGTTTGTAAAATAAATAACGAATAAGTTGGGGAGAAATGTACAAATACAGAAACGGGTGCCCTAGTGTGAAATGAGTGCCCCAGGGAGGGCAGAATTTTCTTGGAAAACTGATGAAGGGTGGGGGCCCCATTGGTGAGTTTCTGTATGAGGTAGGTGAAATGAGGATAGGTTCGCAGATGGGCAAACTGATTGTGGATGAAATGGAGGGTTCATGATACTGCGGAGGCGCAGGTAAAAAATAGAATCGTACAGAGATAATCTGGGAGTCCATGTGGGAAAGCTAGCAAAATGAGGAGAAGAAGTATGTGGCTGATTCACGTCATGATGAAAGACTATCGGGACTCCCATCCCTAAAGGGTTAAAAAACAACATGAGTGTCAAAAAGTGGCGAAAGGTGCTATGAATGGGACAACTCATGTGGGTAAGAATGCTACTGGGTAACAGTACCGAAGATGCAAGTGGAGGCGTGGGTATTGCAGAGCCAGGAATGAGGATCCTAAAGGTCAATATCAGAGGGTGTGACTGGAAATGTAAATGCAATACAGCGGGAGAGACTACATGTCAGTGCTGAGTATATACCTAAAGGGATGATGTCAATGAATGATGAGCAAGTACCTGCACACATAACAACCAACTACCCAAAGTGAACAATATTTGAAGAGAATCAAAGATATGAGCATGTATTTGATAAATGTGACTATGCGTGTGTGTACCTAACCATGATATGAAAAAAAGGTGCCCCAGGAGCTCAGGATGAAAAGTGACCTAGGGACGGCTGTGATGTAGGTGGAGGGATGTTGATCTCGTGGTTGAAGACGGTTTGGAAAATGGACACCTTGGGCTCCTGGAATGGTGAGTGGAAGTTTGGCAAAAGGCCTATATATAGCTGTAGGGCCCACATTGCCACCTCATTTGTACCTGCTGCAATAGTGACTGGACAAGCAGTTTTCAGAGGATATTTGGAGATTCAGGGAGGAAGAGGCATCCGATCGACGTTCTGTGAGTATCAAGTTAGTGGTCTGATCATCCTGCATAGAAATAGGTTTTCAATTTTTGGGCAAGGTTTGTACGGAAGGCCGTACAAGGGTTTTTAGGGGTTTTTTATGGGGTGTGGGCCCACATGCATGGGCGATTTAGTGAAAGACGCGCATGCGTGCATGCCTATACACCGAATAGACGCGCATGGGTGCGCGGTAGGGGGAATTTAAGGCGCACCCTTCTGTGTGGTGAACAAGCGCGCATCATTGTGCGCCTGTAGGTTTGACAGGCGCGCACTGGTGCACGTCTGTATGGTAAACAGGTGCACTTAAGAGCGCGCCTGTGAAGCAAATAGGTGCGCATTGAGGCGCACCTGTCCGGTGTATAGGCGCACATATATGTGCTCCTGTGTGCTGAACAGGCGCGCACGTGTGCACGCCTGTGGGAACAAAAACCGCGCCTAGGAGGCAAGGTTGAAGGGTAAAAAACGAGTCTTTTTTATGCTGTTGATGGTTACATGAGTAGATATAGGACTCTGTGTTGTTTGCAGGTGGCCAGCAGTGATGATGCCAGTGCGGTGGCGAGAGCGAGACTGGGCCCAGTTGCGAGATGTTGTGGCCATTGAGGGGCCTGGGGTGCGGGCGACTTTAGCAACCTGTGGGTTGCTAAAGTTCTTTGAGTGCCCATTGATATGGGCACAGGAGTATTTATTACAGTTCCTGCTCCAAATGTGGAGTCCGGAGCTGCACTGCTTCCTCGTGCGAGGAGAGCAGATCCCCTTCACTGCGATGGAGGATGTATATTTTCTGACTGGGCTCCCCTTTCAGGGAACGCCCCTACCAGCAGAGCCTGTGCTGCCAAGGGATACAGCCCTTGCTACGATTGGTGAGCGATACTTCTCAGGTTGGGACTTTATGTCTGGGACTGTGGTGAGCATCAGTGCTATAGACTCCCTAGCACATCGCTGTATAGCGGCGATGATTGTGCATATATATGGGTCACTTGTGACCCAGCGGATTAGTGGTGGCCAGCTGTTGGTGTTGGAGAGGGTGGTGGCTGGCGAGCAGTTCGTGTGGGGGCTGACGCTGCATGCGCCGTTGATAGCACAGTTGGACCGTTGTCGGTCCATAGGTACAAGAGAGTTCACATTTGGGTCTATCCTGGTAGCCTGGTTTTTGGAGAGGGTGCCGATGCTGCGCCCGAGGGTTCTGCTGGAGATGTTGGGGGCATGAGAGTCGTGACTGAGGAAGATGTCGTAGGTAGTACTTCGGTACCCCTATGTTGAGGTGGACTTCCGGGGTGATTCAGACATGGTGCTACCTCTAGGGGAGGTATTTGACCATCGAGGTATGTTTTAGTATCGTGCATGTTTTGGTTTATGTTATTTGGGATATCAATTCATATGTATATGATATAGATGTTGATATTATCTATTGTTGTTGTTTTGTGCATGTGCATATGTGGCACCTCGCAGGCACGAGGTGGAGATGCAGAGAGCACCGGCTCATCGAGAGCCAGAGAGACGACCGTAGGGAGAGAGACGTCGGCGGGAGGATGTCACAGAGTGACCTGCTGAGCCCGAGAGGGCAGCGAGGAGGCGCCGGTTCAATGACCCTGGTGCGGGGCCATCACATGCTCCTTTGGCGGCCGCCGGAGTGGATTATGATGACATACGCCATCGGCTGGAGACGGTGTTACAAGATGTGCCTGAGGGCATGTGGACTCGTATCCAGGATGAGATCTTCCTGGAGCAGTGTGTGGGGGTGCCGCCACCATGGCAGGCCATAGTGCAGCGAGCAGCAGTGCTTGCGGCGATGACGAGTGGACACCTGCCGCCGGGGTAGGAGGTTCCTGTGGGTGGTCCACCACCTCCTAGGGTAGGTGGTGGTGGGACACCACCTCCTCCTGAGGGAGGAGCAGGTGGTGGTGCGATAGAGGCACCATGATGTATATGTTTTTGTTGTATATAGGATGGTGAGCCAATTTTTGGTACCAAGGTGTTGTGCTGGCCTGCGGATATGTGTATTTTTGTATGTAAACATTCGGATGGCCTAATGGGCCTTTATATATATAAGAGTATACATATTTTGAGATCTTTATGTTGTCTACATGTGTTTTTTTGTTGATGATTTTGATGATTTCTATTCTATCTATATGCTGTGACAGGATTTGTGAGTTGTTTATGTATGTGTAGCTTGATGTGATATATGCCAATCTAACACCATGTTAGCTATTTGATCTGTTGTTTGATTCAAGTGTCGTGGAATATGTGTAAATGTAATGGAATTGAAATGTCGAGATAACAGTCTAACTTGCAGGTATTTGCGAAAGAGGCACGGATCGCGTACACGGTATACATTGTTGAGCTGGAGAACGACTAGTTGAGAGTCAAGGAAGATGCTAAGGTGACGAATATGATGATGTTGGGCGTCGGCTAGGAGGCCAATGACAGCAGTGTATTCAGCTTGGCTGTTGGTTGCTGGCCCCAAACATATGCCGCTTGAATGTAGCATCTCATGTGAGGGGGTGTAGAGAGCCCAAGCAGCCGAAGCGAGATTTTGTGTCCAACGGCTGGCGCCGTCAGTGTAACCAATGTGGTAGGCTGGTGGAGGAAGCATATGTCAATAGCATAAAGGATAGTTTAGACGAGAGGGGAGGAGAAAAAGATTAAAAACACTAGAAAAGAAATAACCTAAAGTAGAATGACTACTTTTAAGCATAAAATTTCTTGATATATAACCCATTGACGGGTTCCTTGAGAGAGAGGCCTTCGGGGGAGGCCAAGATGTATGCGCCTTTGGTGAGGCAATGTTGAATGATGTAAGGGCCATGCCAAAGTGATTCGAATTTTCTGTGGCCAAAGGTATCATGAGCGATATCATAAGCCAGGACGACGTCGCCTTCGTGGAATGATCGAAGGTTGACATGGTGATCAAAGGTAGCCTTGGATCATTTTTTAGCTACCTCGTTGTTTTGTAAGGAAGATCGACGATCTTCATCCAGCGACTCCAAGTTTAGCAAGCACTGCTCCATTGGAGCAGTGTCAGGTAATAGCTCGATTGTGGTGCGTAAGGTAAGAATTTCGCACTCGATGGGAAGAGTTGCCTCAACCCCATGGACTAAATGGAATGGTGTGAAACCAGTAGCGGTTTTCACCGCCGTTCGATAAGCCCATAGCGCAGAAAATAACATATGATGCCAATTGGTTTTATGTTTATTAACCGTGCACTGTAACATGGTCTTGAGGACTTTGTTCACTGCCTCGACCTGTCCGTTTGACTGAGGGTAATATGGTGAAGCAAACTCGTGAGAGAAGCCTAACCGAGATGAGAGTTCGACAAATATCTCATTCTCAAAGTGTTTCCCATGGTTAGAAACAAGTTGGAGTGGTACTCCAAAACGGGATATGACGTGATTAACGAAAAAACGCGTTGCAGTGTCAGCGATGTTGTTGAAAGTGGGCATAGCTTCGGCCCATTTGGTGAAGTAGTCAATGGCGACAATGATGTATTTGTGACCATTGTTGGAGGGTGGATTGCAAGTCATAAAGTCGATGCCCCATTTGCAAAAAGGGTCGGCTGTAATGACACGATGGAGGGGAGCAGGGGGAGCCCGGGCTTTGTTGGCGTAGAGCTGACATTGCTCACATCGTTTCACGGCATGAATGAAATCATGAAACAAGGTAGGCCAAAAGTAACCGACTTGGATAATCTTTTGAGCCATGGATATACCCGAAAGATGGCCCCCACATGTGCCGTTGTGGCAGTCGTTTAAGACTCTATCGGCCTCGTCGATGGTCAGGCATCAACGAAGAATGGTGTCGACGCCCCGCCGGTATAGGATGTCTCCGATGAGGAGATAGCGGGGGGCCTGATGGCGAATACGTCGACGATCATCTCGTGAAATGTGGTTACCGAACTTTTGAGTTTGTAGGTAGACGAGGAGGTTGCCATACCAAGGATCATCCGAAGTGATGTAAAAGAGATGTTCGTCAGGAAAGTCGGTGTTCATGGGGGCACTGGTGGTGTCCGAGGGGAGGGTCGTGACAAGTTCGGAGAGAACGAGGGCCTTCTTACTCTTAGGTGTTGAGAACTCGAGATCGTACTCCTGAAGGATAACGATCCATCGAGTGAATTTGCCATTAATTTGTCGACAGCTGAGCAAGTACTGCATAGGGTTGGAATCTGCGATGACCTTTGTGGTGCAAAGCAGAATGTAATGGCGCAATTTTTGGACTGCAAGGACAACTGCAAGAGAAAGCTTCTCTTCATGTTTATACTTCAAGGGTGGTCCTGAGAGGTTCTTACTAACGTAGTAAATGACGTGTTCACGATTGTCATCTCCGAGCTGGACGAGGACGCCAGCTACTGATACAGCTGATGCTGATACGTAGAGGATGCAGTCGCGATTATAGTCAGGTGCACTAATTAAAGGTGCATTTGAAAGCACTGCTTTAAGATCGTCAAATGATTGTTGGGCATGGTCATCCCAGTGAAAAGGGATGTCGTGACCTAGTAAGCGGAGGAAACCGTGTGCACGTATGGCGTAATCAGGAACAAAGCGTCTGAGAAAGTTATCTTTTCCCTGTAGACTCTGAAGTTGTTGTAAATTCCAGGGAGGTGGAATTTCGGTGATAGCTTTGACTTTGAGGGGGTCTACGGTAATACCGCTTTGGGAAAAAATAAAACCGAGGAGGCACCCTGCGGTGACACAGAACACACACTTGAGAGGATTCAAGCAGATGTTGTACTGGCGACACTGTTGAAAGATGATTCGTAAATCGTTGAGATGCTGGGTTCGTTTTTTGGATTGAGCTGTGAGGTCGTCCAAGTAGGCGAGGATGATTTTAGCTAGATCGTGGAAGATGTATGTCATTGCCTGCTGGAAAGTTGCGTCAACATTCTTTAAGCGGAAAGGCATGACACGATATGCAAAGGTACCCCATGGGGTAGTGAATGCAGTTTTATATTGGTCGGCTGGGTGGATTTGGATTTGGTTATAGCCAGAGAATCTGTCCATGAAGGAGAGAGCGCAGTCATCGATAATTTGATCGATGAAAGGCGTTGGAAAGTTGTCTTTTGGACATGCATTATTGAGATCGCGGAAGTCGGTGAAAATGTGGATAGTGCCCTGTTTTTTGTCGACGGGTACAGGGTTGGAAACCCACGAAGTGTAAGCGATGGGATAAATAAACCCGGCCGCATGTAATTTCTTTATTTCAGCTTTGATGGCCGCAGCTTTGGATGGGTGTAGCGGTCGCTGTTTCTGGTGAATTGGTGTGATGTCAGGCCAGGTGTCGATGCGATGTTCGACAATAGAAGGATCGAGGCCAGGCATTTCTGTGTATGACTAGGCGAAAATATCCCTATATTTCTGTAATAGGGCTTTATATGCGGCGATTTCCTGAGGAGTGCAAGCAGCTCCAATGGTGATTTCTTCGATGATGCCATTTTTAATGGAAATGTCAATTTTGATGGTGGGGAAAATGTTGGCCATATTACCTTCTTCAAACGCATCAGAGGCAGGAATGGGATTTTTGAACCAATCAATAGGCCCGGATGGGATAAAATCTTTGGTTTCGATTGTGTAAATGGGGTTTTGGTTAGGAGGCATGAGGGCTTCCTGTGGAGAGAAGAGTGCACGGTGATGTAGCGCATCCCAGGGAGAGTCTGGGCGGTTTAGCTCTTCGGGTATTTCCTCGTCGCAGTGGAAACACTGGAAATACAAGGGGTTGTGAGGAGTGATCTTGGTGACAGTGTGGTTGCCCCCTGATGGAGAAGCAAAGGGAGCAAGGCCAGGAGATGGTGAGGGTTCACTCGACATGAACTAAATATTGAAGTACTAAGGGGTACCCGTGGTGGTTGGGTGGAGAGTGTCTGTAGGGGAATGAGCAGGAGATTTGGGGGGGTTGCGAGGTAAATCATCAGAGACGTCATTTAAGAACCATGGAGGCGTTGGGAGTGCCTCGGGGTCAGGATAAATGACATGAATATCCTTGAGTGATGAAGTAATGTCAACTATCGCCTCTACAGGTTGGTGAAGCAGGGCCAATTGACGTTTCCTGTATGCAAGGATCATAGGACACAGGTATGTAAAATGAGCTAATGAATCACAGAGAGAGCAAGGGAATCTCATACGTTCATTGACTGAAGTGGTGACATAGCGAATGTCAGTGATATTTGACGAGGACGTAGCAGGGCGTGGATTGTTTTGGAAGTTTTGGCGCACAGCGGCCAAAGTCTGCCGAAAGCGTGGCAGTGCTGGGCAATGATGGGTGTAATGGCCATACTCTGAACATATAGCACAAGCATATTTGGTCCTCAAATCTTTACTACTGGAAGGGTTGGTGGTAGTAGTGGGACTAGCAGTAGTGACGGGTGTTGTGGGAGTTTGATTGGGGGGTATCAAATTCCGTAATTCAGGTAGTGATGGACAGTTGTTGGTTTGGTGGCCCTCTTTTTCACATAGTGCGCAAGGGGTTGGGATGCGTGGAGAAAGTGGAGCGGTGGGCTCCTTCTTATTCCTCCTTCCCCCAGCTATAGGAGGGGGGTTAGTGAGTATGGGGGTAGTGGGGGTAAGGACAAGAATCATCATGGGGATTCCTTCCTGTGGGGGAAGGGATGGTCGAGGGACCATCTCTGGTGGGTGTAAGTACCAAACCGGGATTGCTAACACCATATTGGGTAGTGTGAGCGTGGTGGCTACCTGAAAAGATTCTATACCTGGGGGAGGGTAAAAGAAGGGAATTTGGGTGAGGGGTTGGGGAAGTGTCTCCTAGGCGGGTTTATTCCCTTGAGGGGATGTGGATTCGTGGACTGTGGAGGTCGACGAGTGCGCAGGAGGCTCCGGCGGGAGTGGTTCTGCGACTATTGAGACGTCAGGAATGATTGAAGCCTCCTAAGGAGGAAGAGAATCCTCCATGTGAGCTCTGTTAGATGAGATGGTGCATACTTGATTAGCAGGATGAAGGAGTGGTGGTGCTCCATGGTACGTCCCTAACAAGGATGGATCTTTGAAAATCCCAGGACCCATCTGAACGAGTGGATATGCGTCTTGGTTGGTGTGGATGAGAGGAAGAATGTTATCGAGGTTTGCAGATGGGTTCGGCTCATAATGTGAGACTTGGTCGATGGTCACGATCTTCCCATTGTGGGGGAACATCATTGTCCGAAAGATGGAAGATGCCACTGCCTTCATAGCGTACATGTAGCTATGACCGAACAGGATATTATAATCGAGCGGGGCGTCGATAAATTCGATATCAATGAGAATAGTCTTGCCCCCGAGTTCAATGGGGACATTTTGGAAGAGCCCTTCGGGAGAGGATGGCCGTCCATCATAAGCTCATAATGTGATGGCAGAGGGTATGAGTTCCGCGGAACCGAGTTTTTGCCATATTGTTTTGGACATGATGCACGTAGAGGCACCTTCATCGATGATACACCGATGAACTATGATGTTCCGTATTTTCATTGGTATTTGAAAAGTGATCAAGGCGGGAAGACGAGGTTCTCCGCTGTCAAGATCAAAGGTGATGAGTCGAGTATCTGCAGGGTCGACTGCCCCCAAGGCAGAAAGTAGATATTTCCGCTGCATAGGACAAGTCTGGAGGACTTACAAGACTGACATGGCAGCCGGGGATTGTGCTAAGCCGTCTACCAAGCTATAGTTATGAGCTTCCCTAGCCTGTGGGTTGTGGACATTCCTGCGCAAAGGGATGCGAGGGATGCGTAGTGGTAGTTCGGCGAAAAGGCGAGGGTTCACCAATGGTGGTCCCGTTGGTGTAGGGTTTGTCTCTGGAGATATGGGAGTAGACTCAGCGGGTGTATGATACTAATGATTACGCGTTTGCAGAAGAATTTCTTCCTCACTGGTGAGGAGAATTGTACGCTTTGTTGGATTGTTGGGGTTATGGTATTGTCCCACCTAAGGTGGGGGATGTTGTGTGTCCTGTTGGGTGTTTATCACACCTTGATGTGGAATAGGATTTTGCAGCACGGCGGGAGGGGGTTGTTGCACGTATTGTTGTGGTGCCTGTTGAGGGGCAGTTTGTGCAGGAGAATGGGGAAGACTACCATAGTCTTTCAACCGTTTGAAATCCGCGATCTAGGGGCAATGGTGAGTGTAATGACCGAACTCACCACAAATAGCGTAAGAGAAAATGGTTTTAACATTATTTCGCCCTTGGCATTTGTTGTTATTGCCCCCTTGGGGGTTTTGGTTCCCTTGGTTCTGGTTGCCCCCAGTGGGTTGGTGCTGTGGGGGTTGATTCCCGCCTTGACCTGGGTTGTTTTTATTCCTGTTCCGTCCTTTCTTCTTCGCATTGTTCTATGGATGAGTTGGGTTGGCTGTATTCAACTATTTGAAATTTTGGTATTGTTGAGCAGCAAAAGGTTGAACAAAATTTACCCCCGCATGTGGATGTGGGGGAGCCATGGGTTGTGGAGGACTAGGAAATGGGAAGTATGGATTTTGTGGTGGTACCGATCCATAAGGTACATAGGAATGTGTAGTGCTTTCACTAGTACTATAAGCTGATGTTGAGGGAGTACCACTGTTTGTGGGGATAGGTGGATGTATGGGAGGTGTCGGTGGTGGTCCACTGATGGGTGGAGGTACAGCAACAGGGTATGGTTGTTGATAAGGGGGTGGGGGGTAATAAGAAGTGCCCCCATATGTTGGCGGGTATTGAGGTGTTCCATACATTGGTGGTGGTTGGGGTTGTGGACCATGGTGTGTGGTGGCACCGATTAGTCCGTCTGCTGAATGAGACATCCCCGGTTTGTCTTGGACAAATGGCACAGGTTTTGGAAGATCAGGAAGTACTGTGTATAAGTACCCTGACTGTGCATAGATGAGGTCATATTGTTGGGCCTTACTGATGACTTCCTCTTCGGATTGAGGGAAGGTAGAAGCTACATCCTTACCAAGGAGAGAGACAAGTGATCTAAGAAACCAGTCGAGACATAGTTGCTTGGTGGTTTCTGCTTTACACAAACTACGTCGCCTACGACACTCATGAATGTGGTCAGCGATGTGTGTGGCTGAGGTTTTTTTGAAGTTAGATAGTAGTTCTAGACCATTGTCATGGCAGATGGGTAATTGGAAGAAGGTCAAGAATGCTTTGGCCAATGACTCAAAGGTCCCATGGGACCCTGATTTTTCTTTGACATACGATTTGGTTGATGGGCCAGTGAGTGTGCGTTGAAATAATCGTAGTCTGATGGAATCATCCATAATGCTATTGGAAGAACACCATAGATGAAAGGTCATGACATGGTTGGCAGGGTCATCCCCTGCCTTTCCTTCAAACTTTGGTATGTCTGAAGGAAGTTTGGTTGGCATTGCAGGCCATGTGGCGTCATGCAATATAGGATCATTGGTGAGTTTGGTGAGATCCGGTATGTTGAGAGAGGCCAAATATGGAATCTGTAGTGGGGTGGGAGGGTTATCTCTAGCCATAGTGTGTTGTGAACCTGACCCTTGATGGGGACTAGGTGGGTTGGTGCTCCCTCCTTGAGAGGAAGAGGGTCCCCCGCTTCCGTGTAAAGGAAAGCGAGTGAACGGATGACCTTGGGTAGTTGACCCAAGTAATGTAGAACCAAGCAAAGTTGATCCTAAGATAGTAGCACTCACAGGAGTGTGTGAAGGAGGTACCGATGAGCGGGTATGACCAGATACTCCCCCTAAGATAGGAGGGAGGTTGAGCAAGCGTCGTGAACGATGGGGGTTCTGTGGTTCCCCTATGATGTCAGACTAGCTGTGTGAATATGTGCAACAAGTGGTGAGAGAAATATAGAAACAAAAAAGCCTTTGCGTTGAATGTTTACACAATATATATATCCAAATCAAACTGTAATCAAATGCGCATCATACATAAACTGATAAAGAAGCATATATATGGGTAAGTGGGTTTTGTCCGTGTGGGGGAATCAAAAGAAAGCAAATGCTCGTGTCCTAGAAGACATAACATCCTTCCTCTCAAAATAGCACTGGACCTTCCAATAGTACTCACCAATGGGGTCTGAAGTCACTGGAAGAGAAACTAGTGAAGGATGAAATAATTGGTTATAATGAGGGGTAAAGGGGGCATATCCCAAAAGAACTGGCGATATTTCCCAATAGACACACAAAATCCAATCAAGGTGCAATTGCAGCCCACAATTGCCACCTGGGTAGATGTCCTAAAGTTGGTCATTAGGTACCTCGGTCAAAGTGCGACATTTAGATTTTCGGCCTAAGAAATGGGTCACGGGTTGGATCCTGTCCAAGAGGTGGGTGCCTCAAGGGGGGACGCACAGAACAACCCGACCTCGGCCTTCAACCCTTCATGGGTATCTCCCTGCCTTATGGTGATTGGAACACTTGACTTGGAGAATTTGAAGTTCCCTATTTGACAACCTCTATGTTTTATCAATGCGAGAACCAGATAACGGGGAGTTATTTGGATGCCTATCCCCAAAATCCTACCTAGACTAAAAAATTCTTTTGGCACCTCATGTGGAGGAAAACTTAGTGAGTTTTTAGAAAGATTTTTAGATGAAGTTGTTTTGTGAGGCTGGGGGTGAAAACCAACCTCGTTTGATTAAAAATGGGAGTGGATAGTCCTGTTAAGAAAAGATGGGGTATTTTCGGAATCCCTTTGGAGGAAACTTACTTGGACCTCCACATTTCGAGAGGAAGCTATGTGAGTGAGAAGTCACTTTTGTGTGTGAGTGAAAGTGTGCCACTTTTTAGTTAATTAGATGTCACCTTGCTGCATGTGGACTTTGCTTGGTCCTTACAAGAGTTTGATTACCTAATTAGCTAGATGTCTTTGGTACAACCTTGCGTAATTCAAAATCCCTAAGAAGCTAGCATGTGGACATGTGGGTCCGTTACTATCCTTTAACTCCCTATGGTGATGTAATCTAGAAAAGCTTGAAACTATCCTAGATTGAACATGTGGGCATGTATGGGCCCGTTACAAACCTTTAAACTTTCCTAGTTTTTGATCTAAGAAAGCACAATTCCAAACACTATCCTATCTTTGTAGCATGTGGGCATGTATGGGCCCGATCCAAATTTAAGATACGTTTGAAAAATAAAACTAAGAGGGGTCCCAAGAAGGGCCATTGTCCTTCCCTAAAGGTTTTAAACTTTGTTAAGGGAGACGAAATTGTTTTACAATCTTTTTCTGATTCTCAAGATCGCTTGGAGGCGCGAGAGAAGAGCATACTCAACGATTGTTACTTCAATTCCTAGTCCCAATGTAAGTTTATATGTGATTAAAATTGATGTCCAACTTAGATTATTAGTCAAAACAAGCCATCCATGTGGCAAAAAGAAAAGAAGGGAAATTGATTTTTATCCTCCTAAGTGCCTATGTGTGTTAGACTAACCCCTTTATATGATGAGGGGACTA
>ML793849.1:555233-588791 GCA_009831015.1 Picea engelmannii
TAGTCAAAACAAG
The DNA here is from genome assembly GCA_009831015.1 of Picea engelmannii. NCBI lineage: Eukaryota > Viridiplantae > Streptophyta > Pinopsida > Pinales > Pinaceae > Picea > Picea engelmannii. Next base: position 555,247 of record ML793849.1, read on the forward strand.
CCATCCATGTGGCAAAAAGAAAAGAAGGGAAATTGATTTTTATCCTCCTAAGTGCCTATGTGTGTTAGACTAACCCCTTTATATGATGAGGGGACTAAGTGTGGTGCAGTGTTTAGAGCATGCTTAACATAATTTTTAAGAAGGCCAAAGAACTTCCCCACATCCCAACAACTTACAATGTGAAATTTTACTCAAATGCGTGGCCCCTAGTGCAGACAGAGGTGCACAGAGCGCAGGCGCGCAAACAGAGTTGAGACAGAAAGCACATGCATGCAAAGAAAATTTGTTGTTTAAGCTCATGCGTGCACGATGTGCGTCTGTGGGGTGGAATACCCGCGCACCTGTGACAAATGGCTAAGAAAGAAAATCTGGATGGATTTCTCTCAATTCTCCCTTGAATTGGATGGTTGGCAGGTCGGCCTAGATCGGTTTGTGCACCTGCAAGTTAAACAAACTAAAAGAAGAGCAAAACAAATCCAAATGAGGTAGGAATTTGATACCTTTCCCCAGTATGGTCGCCAATCTATTTGCACCCTTTTCGTCACCTTGGTGAGAAAATAAGAGGTGCTTACATGCCCAGTTGGGTCTTGCTGAGCATGACAGCTGTAGAGAAAAGAGTTAGAGAAAGAAAAACAAAACTATAAGCAAGAATTAAACTAATACAAACTAAAATCATAAGCATATGGATATAGAGATAACAAACACAAAAATACCAATATCACCAATGTTTTTAGGCTGATCTATTGATGAAATCAAAGCACAATGAAGAAAGGGGACTATGAGTCCCTTCTTCCTCCAAAGGAAGGCTCTTGGACCCTCACAAACTTGCTCTCCTTACAACAAGAAAGATAAAAATGGTGATGAAAGAACTCCTTTGCAAATCCACTCAATGGAGAGGTGGATTGCTCAATGAAATGGTGCCAAAGTGATCTTGTCAAGGATGGAGTCCTTAAAACAATATAGGCAGCATAACATTGCATGAAATTCCTTGAGAAAATGAGGTTTCTTCATGGCTTTTTATAGCATTGCATTGGGTTATTGTGTAACTCCTTTGTAGTGTGAAAAGAGGCTCTTTAGGGCTTTATTAGATCTTTGACCAGCCTACCATGCGTATTCAGCTCAGATTTGAGGGTCAAATCGGCTTGGGAGCTGATCCATAAGTGGTTGGGAGGCCGACCACTTCAATAAATGCGTTGTTTAGAAGGTGCGCAGGTTTTTGCGCCAACAGCCGCGCATCATGCGCGTATGCACGCATGGTACGTCCCTGTTCCCTGCATGTGCGCGCACACCCAACTTCTGTAAAGCGCTCTTCAATTTTTCACTACTTTGTATAGTTTTTGACCTTTTTTGAATGTTGTAAGGTTAATTCAGGGCCATGAATGACTTCATTGTTGTTTGACGATGCTGAGTTCTTGTCGCCATGTGCAGACGAAATTTTAGTGATAACACCAGGTACTAGAGAGTATATTCCCGAGTGTTGTTCTCGGTGGCACTATTGCAGTCAGACGACCAATCGGTTTATCTAAAACAGGGCTTCAACAAATATAGGTCGATCTATACACAAGTACATTGTCTGATGCACTACCACTCCAAGGGGTACCAATAAGGGTTACAAGGGTGGCCAACATATGTTCTCTTATGAACCACTTGTATTTCTTGCATGTATGAATCCCTCAACCACAGGTTTATGCGCGTAATGACAGATCTTTGTGGCTTAAAGATGTCGAAAAATGTCTCTACCCTGAAAAAAAAAATTACCCACAGTTTATGCCAAGGAAAGTGCTCTGATACCACCTGTAATATACCAGATATAAAAAGTATGCAGAACAGAAATAAAATGCTAGAAATAGCATAGTAACAATAATATAACCAGAACAATCACCAAAATAACACTGAAATGATATAAGAATAACAACAGAGATAGCAATTTGATTCTGAGAGAAATGTTCACAGGCCTCTTCGAGGGGGAAACCTCCAGTCGAGAAGAGCTCTATTACAATAATTTCCAATATAGGGTTCTCATACCCTCGACTCTTATTTATACTAAATATGTCTATCAAAAGAATCATCTAGAGGAAGATCCTTCTAGAAGTGGAAGCTTCTATTAGGTATTCTTACATTCGACTTATTATATTTTATTGCAAGGCCTTATTAATATTGACCTTTATTACATCCGAATATATTGTTCTACCTATGTGTGGGTTAGGACCCTAACAAAGTAAGATCACCCAAAGGCCGAAGTCCCGAAGTAAATGAGGATCGTCCGATCTAAGAAATATTTTAGGAGTGATATTGACCATCCGATCTGAGAAATGTTTCGGGAGTGATATTGACCATTCGATCTGAGAAATATTTCTGGAGTGATATTGACCATCCGATATATAAAGTGGAAGAACAGGATAATCAAGGCCAAAGGCCCGAAATCTCGAATAGTTGAATTCCTGACAACTGTTGGATCATGTTAAGCCTTTTCGGGTTAAATAATGTCCATTGGATGAAGTCAAGTTACTCGAGGTTTACACTTTGAGGAATATCACTTAAGGAGAACTGGGAAGTGGAGAAATCAAATTTTTGAAGTCCCTAAAGCTGAAGTTCCAAAGTCACTCTCAGTCGTCGATCTGAGATACATTTTGGGAGCTAGGACAACCATTAGATCCAAGAGAAGAACATGTGCCACATGACGAGATCCACTTTAGCAAGGACATGTGGCATAGTCAGATTATGACAAGTGTCAAAGTGAAGTTGTCATTTCAGGTATGCATAAGTCACAAATCTAAGTGACATGTGGAAGCCACGCAGTCAGTGCCATGTCAAACAAGTGACGTCAGCAAGTTACGTCACTCCGAGAGTTTTGTACTTTGGGAGTTTCACCACCAGCAAATACCCGAAGTCCTGAAGTTTTGAAATGAACAAGAACTGTTCATCGTGCGAATAAAATCCAATCGTCTGATCTACTTCGGTGAAATGAACTCTGGAAGATTGAAGGAATGTGAAGGAAAAATCTCCTGAAGCGTCGAAGGCTGAAGTCAACGTTAATTGTTTATCTACTTCTAGATCTTTCTCGAAAGTCATCCAACTCATCGGTAGATTTTTAAAGAGGCTACAAGTCACATGGCACAAAGTCTCGAAGTGCCAACAGTCATCCAACTCATAGGGATATTTGTAAAAAGGATGGAAAACACGAAGGGATAAGTCTCGAAGTGCCAACAGTCGTCCATCTCATCGGGAGATTTGTAAAAAGGATGGAAGACGTGAAGGATGAAGTCCCAAAATGTCGATAGTTGTCCATCTCATCGAGAGATTAAAACATGATCATTGATTCTGATAAAGTGATCAATCACTTCTTTAGCTTAGTGCCTGGTCACCACCTATGGTCGTATGGAATAAATAAACAAAGGGAAAAAGAAGAGGAAATGCTCAAATCAATAAGCCTGTGGTTTTGCGCATATGGTCATATGTAAATGGTTTGAAGGAAGTGCCTCATAAAGATTTAATTCAACAGAGAGTTGACACTATATTAATACAAAGAATTGAGAAAAGATCAAAATATGATTTGTTTGTGAACTAAGAACACAACAGAAGCATGAGTACGATATAATGAGTCGATCCATGTATTTGATCAACTCATGAAGACAAAAGAACCGACACACAGTCATGATTAAAAGAGAATTAATTCATGAGCATTATGAATAAAGGATAAAAGGGAAAATGATATTAATTAAATATTAATATTATCATTTAAATGAAAAGGTACAATGGTTCAAATATCAAAAGACACAATGATTCAAATTCACACCAGTTGGAAGACTATATAAACAAGAAGGAATGGTGAGAAGAAGTGTAGGTATTTTTTTTGAAGTATATATATTTATATATAATGGATTGAATGAAATTTCATTCTATCAGGTTGCTGCCTGTTTACAAGTTGGGTCTTGTATGAGGATTGGATTCCTCACATCTCGGTTGGATCTGAGATCAACAAGATGGGACTTGTTATGAGGGTTGGATTCCTCATTTCTCAGTTGGATCTGAGAACTACAAGTTGGGTCTTGTAACAGAGATTTGGGTCTCTCATAATTGTATGAAGATGATATTCAAATATTGATCTTATGTATTCATTCAAGTTATTTAAATAAATAAAATATTTATTCATTTATATATTGATTGAGAAAATGAAATAAATATTTGTTGTTTAGTTAATTTGTGAAAAGTGGAAAATTGTCCAAATTTTTCTGACACTGATTCACCTGCCCCCTCTTAGTGTCAAGTATCCATTTCAACATTAACGACTACGCCTCAAGCATGAACGCCTCTGCATCAGGGTGCCTGTAATCCAGCATGGCATTCAGTAACCTGGGTTGTGCCCCCATGAACAAACACTGGTAGAACTTCCATAACCTGCATTATTTCAATACGGCCATAGAAGAAGGGTCCTCATAAACCAAGATATCCATTTCCTCGTGTTCACTCTCCCTCTAGTGGACATACATCATGTTCCATGACAATTCAAAGGGGATTTAGCTCTTGCATTTTGATTTTTTTCCACACTTTTGAGGGTGTACGCGGGATTTATTGGACACAATCGCATATGTACATTGGAAAACTATTCTCTGCTTGCATACATACACGAGTTGTCCTTATACAACCTACATACACGTAGGGCCACCCTTTTTTAAGAGGGTGCGTCCCCCAAAAAACTAAAATCTATGCATAATTGAAGTATTGAAATGCAAGAGGGATGAGTTTATACTTACTTGGTCTGAGCAGAATTTCATTTCATCCTCTGAAGCTCTTGGAATCAACTCTTTTAGAAAAATGGTCCTTTTTTCCTTTTGGTTAATTTTCAAATTGCAATGGTGAAAATGAGCTGTTAGCTTCTATTTATAGACTTTTTTAGCCCTTTTTGCCTTTTTTTTATCCCTTTTGTCATTTTTTCTGGATTTGAAATCATTTAAATTGGTTCTTGAATTTCTTATTGGATTTTATGATGCACTTTTCCATTTTCGTTTGGTAACATTTTTGGGAAATGGGTCATTTTTTAAAGGTCCTTTGGTAAAAATCACTTTTTCCAACTTTTTGCATATAAGTTAGGACTCCAGTTCCACTTTTTTCATCTCGTTGTATTTTCCTCTTTTCCATAGGATCGATCCCACCAAAGTGCAACATGGAACCATCATTTCTTCTTTAGAAGTGTCCTGATTTGGTGGTAGAGCCTACATTTACATGGATGCCCTAGATAGATCCTTGTTGCATTTTGGCGTCCATGTTGTCTCTAATGATTTTAGGATCGAGAGTCCTTGTTGTTCCTTTCATGATTACGAGTTTGAGCCTCATTCATATAATGCACCATCACTCTTGGCCTGACCCTCGGGACTCCCAAAATGAGCATGCTTTGTTGTCTTTCAAGATCTCTTTGAAATTCGAAAGTAACATCTGACAAGACTACATTTATGACTTTGAATATTGTCTGGATTAAATGAGAAAAGTAACCTCTTGGAGTCTTCTTTAATCCCTTTTCAGACTCTCTAAACATGAAAATATTGTCAAGCGATATTGTTGTCCTTCGCGCTTGCCAAACTCAAATTCAAATGCATGTCTGTTCGATGGTAGTTTACCCCTTTTTCAGTCTGGATGGTCAATTTTACGAACAATTTCTAGGAGCTTCGGTTCACCAGAAGAGTATTCTTGGGTCTAAGTTTAACCCTTTTTCGAGCCTGAGGGACTAAATTTATGAAAAAGGAACCCCCACGGAGTCCATAGTTAAGCTCTTTTCAGACTCCCTAAAATTGAAAAGATCGTTGAGTGACCTTGTTCTTTCACACTCGTTAAAATTGGTCCAGAGGAACATCTACTAGCATGAGTTTACCCCTTTTTCTGTCTTATAGATTATGGAGGAAAAAGGTACACCTCGAGAGATTTGTCTTGCCGGGAGAGTTCTCCTTAGTAAATTTTATAGTTTTTCGGGCTAAGGAGACTAAATCTAGAAAAAGGCGGTGAGTCCATAGTTAAGCTCTTTTTAGACTCCTTAAAATTGAAAATATTGTCGAGTGATCTTGTCTTTGTCACACTCATTAAAATGGTTTTGAATAGACATCTTTTCAGTGCTAGTTTACCCCTTTTTTGAACTAACCAGACTATTTTCAAAAAAGGTACCCCAGTGGAGTCTTCTTTTTCTTTTTTTCAGACTCTCTAAATGTGAAAAAGTATTGAGCTTACCTTCTCTGGGCTCGTTAAAAATTACATTGAAGGGGGTTTCATCATGTCTTGCTAATCACGTTTTGCATCTCTACGTCTTTGGACTAATGTTGGCTCCATGTTGCTCTCAACTGAACCTTTGAAGCATGCCTTATATGCAAGCCTTGTAGCACTTTGCCTCTACGACCTGACACCTTAACCCATGGAGGAATTTTCTCAAGTGTCCTTTTCCTGCACATGTCTCCTTTCTCTGAGCATTAGTGTGTTCCTAGCGCTTGGAGCTCGTATGCTTGTGACACTCATTCCTCCTTTGTAATGTAGAATTCTTTTATTCTTTTTCAAATATCTTTAAAAAGTTGAAAAAGACAAAAAAATAAAAAATCCCTAAAAGAGGGGATGGGAAATATAAATTATTTTTTGGCAGCACAATGAGTCGCCCTTGGACAAAGCACATCCTTTCGTTTGTTTGTCATGATTTGGGATCTAATATGACCTTAGGAAGTTGTTCTCGCTACTTAGAGTTGTGTCCTCCTCCGTTTGGTTACTCTTCCAAACACATGGAGAGTTTTTGTTTTCCTCCTGCATTGTGAACTTATGTCAATGTCATGCTTCCTGATTCTGATCATCGTTCGTGCTATTGTCCAAGGGAATTTTCACCCAACCTAAGTAGGCCTTTCTACATTTTTTCTCTTGACCTCATGCCTGACCATCCCAAAAACTCCAATCAAGTCCTTGTTCGAAATCAATGAAGTTCTCTTCTCGATCATCGAGATCCTCTTGTCTTTTCCCGAAGATTCGTTGAAGACCTATGGGTAGTGAAGTCATACACTCACATTGTACTCCTACCCAAGTTTTGAAGATCTTGAAGTTGTTTCTCGAGCTATGAAGACCTCATCTCCAACCATCAGGCATTGTTGGCTTCTTGAAGATGGATACTATACTTGTATATATTTGATTTTGAGATGTAGATCCGATGTGTATTGCTTGTGGCTACACTTTATATAGTTATATGACATGGATCTATAGTATATTTGATTGGCATCCATGATTTATTTCATCTTGAGCATTGGTATGCCCGCCTCGGAGAGACATTCTTATTTTTTCCAGATGGCACCTCCTGAACTATGGTCCTAGGCTCACTCTTTTCGTACATTGGTGAATATTTTGTAATGTATTTCATCCATCAGATGCTCTTCTGAGATCACAGATTAGGGGGCATCTGTTATAAATCTAAATTTATCTACATATGCATACCTGGCATTTGGCCCTCTTACTTGCATTTTTTGCCAAGCCATTACTGAGTTGCTCTTCTAAAAAACTCATTTTTTGAAGATGTAAGTGCCCTGCACCAATACTTCCCATGTACATACATTTTCTGCACCACTACAGCCCACATACGTACACATGTTGCACCACTATAGCCTGCGTATACTTGCAAAATTTGAAAAGGATAAAAAGTTGCAAGGAACTCGTTGAGATTACGAGCTATTGGGTAGTTTCCCAACTAATCCACTGCCTATAGCCTGCCACCCAACCAAATAACCATACTTTTGTCATATAAAAGGAGTTGTTGGGGTCTCATTCCACATCTAGACATAATAACAGTGAATCTCCGCTCATTTCACATCCCCTCCTTGCCCCAAGAATTTTCATCCCTTTTGTGAGAATTGCCTCCGAATTCTCCAATTTTCCTTCCTTCCTCCATCAGAAACCCATTATACTTCCCAAGAAGAAGGATGAGAGGAGAATCCATACAAAGTTTCACTTGGAGCTTGGTGAAGAGGAGCCTAGACCAGGTTCATAGAGTAGTAGTTGTATTTGGTTGTAAATGATCATTGTATTATCAATAAAAGAAGTACTTTTCCTGTCCCAAATCATGATGTGTCGAATGTTTCCATTTGATTTATGTTTTATTCTAACATATAACCCTTGATTTATATATGAATTTCATGCTTGCAGTTTTCTGTTTAAATGTCTTTGAATACAGGCCAGCCTTGGGAGGAGGTTTGCAGTCAACGAAGCTATCAAGCACGAGAGGATCATCACCAGACGCGTCATAGAGATACAGTTACCTAATCCTTCTCATTTTTCTTTTCGTGTACAAGTATGGGATATGTTTGGGGTAGTTAGAGAAGTAGGAGACTTTTAAACAATTATTTATCTTCCTACATTGTAAACCCTGGTGTATCCATAGGGGTTTTTTCCTACTAGCACTGATACACAATCCTATAGCTTAACCTCAGATCTCAACAACCAGGAAAAATCATCCTCTTTCACTTATGTCTCAATGTCCTCATAGGATGAAGACTGCCTGTCACATGGGGCCTCACATGATGTTCCCTAGGAAACCTACATGGGTACCTCATGGGACGTGTTATGCCTGAACCACAAGGGAGATCCAAATTAGGGTTTTACAGAAACCCTCACTTTCTACGGATCTGAAACTTTCTCTCTTTTTTTGCTCCTTCTCTGCTGCCTCATACTTGTCGTCAAATTCACCAATAGACCAAAATATTATAACACAACATTCTCACAAGATAGATATTCAATGTAAGTGTGTGTACTTATGATAGAATCCTTTAGGTGTATTTATACTTTTTCTAGGTAACATCTTTCCTTAATCTTACGGTTTCTAGTAATTTATTTTCAAAACCACTTTACGCTTTCAATAATGACTTGTAACCAATTACGGGATTCTTAACCATTATTCGGGGCTTCCAAATTCATGGGGGCATATCTCCCTAACTATGAGGAACCATGTGGATTACTACCTATCACCTAAAAGGAAACGATAAGGACTATCCATCTATGAGTGTCTTATCTGCATTTACATTTTCCTTCATGTCCATATTCTGTAAACAACTTTGGGTCCCATAACCACACCTTTGGGGCTTCATGTAGACTTGATCAAATTCACCCAATACATATGATGACATAAACCAATCCATCAATGAAAAATAACTCACAATAAATCTCAACCATATCTCTAGGGCTTCTGAACTTCTCCAAGGGTTGACATCAATCTCTAACGGTTGACATCAATGAAAACCAATTGTCCAAACCAACTATCCAACAATATCTCCCTTTGGAATTGATGGCAACACCAACATTAATGGAAATAATGATGGAAACACTCATGCTCCAACACTCATGATCCCCTTATTTCCATTTCTCCTCATCAATGTTTCTCACTCTCCCCCTTTGACATTAATGGAAAAAGGTCTCTCTCCTTAGGGTTGATCCCCCTATCTTCATGCATATGTTCTTTCTCTTTGTTTTAATTCCTTTATTCTTTCTCTTCTCTTTTGATATCATGGGAAAAAGGATAACTCCCCTTGTTGGCATGTCTTCCCCTGTCTATATGTTATTGATCTTCCTTTATGGATCTCTTTCTATGATGATTTATCTTCCCTTAAATTCCTTGCAAGATGTCATGTAGGATACCTGTAAGTGTTTCCTTTCCTTTCTTCCAGTGCTTTCTTATTCTCCATTGGTTCTTCCTCTTGTAAATCTATGACATATATAAAAGGAATTCAATAATTTATTTCATCATTCACTTGTCATTTTCATTTGACCATACTGTTCAATGATTTTCTTCTGGTGATTTGTATTTTTCTTAATATTTCTATGTCCCTGTTTTTTTGTACCTTTTAATTCTTTCCTTTCCGTGAACAACTTATTCCAATCGATTCCACTGATTAAAATTGTAGATGCATTGTTATGTATCTTGTCTGACCCATGTTATTTGTACCTTCTAAGTATCCATCTATGTCCATATGTTGCAAACTATCCATAACTTTGTTACTCAACTGTCCATAATGACGACCCATCTATCACTATGTACTTATGTTATCTAAATTCTCTAAATATGTCTTTGCAAACACTTCAAAATGTTTGAAGTATGGTTCTCTGATCCATAGTAGCCACTGCATTGACTCCCCTATTGACTATTCATATTTATTGGGACTCTCCAAGCCTGATGGCTCAAAAAAATACTCTCTCTAATGAGAAATAATGTTCCTCTTCATCTGTAGACTCATCATTTTTCTTAAATCTGTCTTCTTTCTTTCTTCCTATAGATTGATCTTACACTACTATTCCTGAAATTACAATCTCTTAGGGATGTTCTTTATTCACCTTCTCTTCTTTTCTTTCTTGCACTACTGCCAATTCTACGATCTCTAAGACCTGGTCTTTATTCACCAGTTCTTCTTGTTTTTCATTTCTTCTCCAAACATTCCTATATATGACATACTTATTTTTTCTTGTAGATTTTTCTTGATATTGTACTATTGTCAATCTTGAGAGTAAGAATTTTGGGTGTCCTTCATTCATCTTTTCATCTATTACCTATTCGTGTTTTCTTTTCCATACTTTCTTATATATAATATCATTGTTCTCTTTTATATAAGTATTCATCATGCTTTTACACTCATGAGCTATTTGTCCATAGTTACGAAATTCGTAACATTCAATGTTGTGTGGGGCCACACAAGAATTTATTTCTTGAACATTTCTTCCATGGGCCCTACAATCTACAACTTTATGTCCAAAGTTAGTACAATAAAAACAATGACCATAAAATAAATTTACATACCTGGGAGTGAATGGTATTCTTTGTGGTGTAGTCCTTCTGAATTCTTTCCTTCACTGATCATGATCATGATTGAATATTCTTTGTGGATTGAATGTGGAGGGTCTTCTTGAACATGTATCTCTATCATTTTTCATCGATTCTAGATAACCATGATTCCTTCCTTTGAGTACTTCTACATAACTTTTACTTTTTTCTTCGTTCTTCTTTTTTAGCAACCATGATTGCTTCTCTTCAACATTCTCTACTGATGATGTGGATTTTTCTATTTCTTCAACGTTCTTGTTGAGTTGGATGATTTTGACTCTTAATTTGACACCTTGTTTTTCAAGCTTCTAAATCTATTCTTCTTTCTTCATCATTTGAATCTTCATTACATCTTTTGTTCTCTTTGATTCTTCATGTTGGATTTTCAAGGAGATGATTTATTTTCCAGGTCTTCTCTCTTCTTGACCAAATTCTACTTCAAGTTGATTTAGGTCCTCAGTTCTTTCCTTAAGACGATCTGTCAAAATATTCTCTCTCTTATTTACTTCCTTTCTTTCTCCTTCCAAACACTGCTTCTCATCCATTGCTTCCTTTCTTAGTGTTTCTATTTTAGCTTCCAAACATTGCTTTTCTTCCATCTTAATTTTTTATTTTTCTTCAATCCTTCTCGCTTCTTCTAGCTGATATTTTATATTCAAAATGATTTGTTGGGATTCTTTGAAACTTTCTTGATAATTCTTCTTGACTAATTGTTCCTTAAGTTACCTTCTTTTCTTCCTTTGTTTTGTCAATTCATCTAAGACACTGATTAATTCTTCTTCAAGGTCTACCATGCCTTCTTCACAATCTTCTTCTTCTGAATCTGTCTGATATGATGAGAATCTTTCATCTTGTTTGATACCCGCACCTTATTTAGCATTCTTTGGCTTTGTGATGGGATATTCCTCAAAGTATAGATTATGTAGATTATCCCAAAGTTCTTTGGTTGATGAGAATTTTCCCACTTTCTCTCTTACCGGATTAGGTAATCCTTCCCAGATGAAATCGATTTCTATTTTGTTGTTTCTTTTTAGTTCCTTCTTTTCTATAGTCTTTGGTTTCTTTGTAACAGTGTATCATGTAACAACTGATTTCCAAACATCATATCTGTGTGCCTGTAAAAATAATTTCATTCTTTTTCTCCATCTATCGTAGTCCATACCATTCTAACCATTGAATATTGGTGTTCCATTCTCAATGTAATCCATGATATTCCTCCCAGTGGTTAAACTATTTTCTTGAAGGACTTTCTGTGATACCAATTTTTGGAATACTGAGAGGGGGAGGGTGAATCAGTATGATCACTTTTACAAATTTTAACCACAATATATAAACTTCAACTTAATAAAACATATATCATCAGTATATCATTAATGTATCATTTGTATATCATGAGAATATAAACATAAGAAGCATCACATCACATACACAGTACACCATAATTTATGTGGAAACTCAAATGAGAGAAAAACACCAAATGATTTCTTATATATCAAGGAATACATTCATTGGAAGCACCAACTTCCCAATTCTCTAGCTGTAACTGGAAGGAGGCTACAACCCCCTATTTATATAATCCAACTTGAAGGAAGCTACGAATCCCTTAATTATATGGCTCCAACTAGAAGGAGGCTACAACCCCATGATTCCCAAGCTCCAACCTGAAGGAAGCTACAACTCCCTGAATTCTCTGGCTCCAACCAGAAGGATGCTACAACCCCCTAATTCTTAGGATCCAACCTGAAGGAAGATCCAACTCCTTGATTATCTAGCTCCAAACAGAAGGAGGCTAAAACCCCCTTTCCTTGCCCCATCCTATCTCCCTGAATTATAAGTGTAGACCAACTTTCACTACCAAAATAACTGACACTGACACTGTCAGTGCCATTGTATTTGTCACATCAACCTATAACCTATCAACATGTCATTTTATCCAACCTGTCACTGTCACTCACACTCAGCTAGATCCTCTCAGATGCATCATATACCAAGCACACCTCTCAACTATATGTCCAACATAACCAACACATGCCTCTACAAATAATGTACCAAGATCACCAACATACCATCACAAGATATGTGTCTCAACCATGTACCAAAGCATGTACCAAACCATCAACCTGTATCATACCAAACATCAACCATGTACCACAACATGTACCAAACCATGCATCAATTATGAACCATAACTTGTATCATATGCCTCAACCATAAACCTTGTACATCAACACCATACCAAGTACCAATCTTGTACCATACCATGTATCAACCATGCACATCAACAATGTACATCAAGACCATACCATGTATCAATCTTGTACCACAACATTTGCCAACCATGCACATCAACCATAAAAAGTGTCTCAACCATATACCATATCATGCCATACACCATATACCAATATAACCAAGATATGAACCAACAATGTACCTTGTCATATATACCTCAACCAACATGTACCATATATCCAAGATGTGCCTCAAGTCATATACCAAATCTCACAAACAAATGCCTCAAGGATCATCCTCAATATCACCAAGATGTAACCTCATAACACATAGAATAAAATACCTTATACATATATAACTGACCTGGTGCCTCTGAACCTGATACACAATCTTGTAGCTTCACCTCAGACCTCAAAAACTAGGAAAAAGCATCCTCCTTCACTTATGTCTTGTCCTCACAGGACAAAGACTATTAGGAACCTAACCTCCCTAACCCCTCATGTAGGTAGAATAATATATTTCGATTTAATAGAGGCCAATATTAATAAGTCCTATCAATAAGGAAGAATAAGGAAAATGTAAGAATACCTAATAAAAGATTCTCCTTCTAGAAGGATCTTCCTCTAGATTGTTATTTTGGATAGATATATTTAGTATAAATAGGAGTAGAGGGTATGAGAAGTTTTGTCTTCTGTTGGAGGTTTCCCCCTCAAAGAGGCAAGTGAACATTGTTTCCCATCAATAAAATTGTTATTTGGTGTTGTGGATTCATATATTGCATTTTTTCATTGTTATTATATGCAATATTTATGTTTCATGCTATTATAATAGATATGGTACCTTACAAGTGGTATCATAGAACTTTACTTGGCATAAAATTGTGGGTTATTTCTTTTCAGGGTAGAGACATATTATGGTGTCTTAAAGCTACAAAGATCTGTCATTCAATGCATAAATGCATGTTTGGGGAAGTATACATGCAGGAAATATAAGTGGTACTTAAGCGCACATTGTTGGCCACCCTTGTAACCCATGTTGGTACCCCTTCGAGTGGTAGCGCATAAGACAACACCTATATATGGATCGGACCAAATATCCTAAAATCCTCTGTAGATCAACCAATCAACGTCCTAAGTTCTATATTTCCACCGAGAACAAAACTCAGGAAGATACACTCTAGTACTTGGGTAGTCAGATAGTACGACTAAGGGCATGGTCTAGCCTCCTTAATTGGTTCCCTGAGATATTGGGTCGAGTACTGCTATTGGAACCTGCACGTATATCAAAGAGATATAACACATGGAAAAAAAAATCTATAGAAACCCTGAATACCCTAACCATTGGGGAGAAAACAAAACCAAAACTGAAAATATATATTATCGTGCAACTCTCCCTTCTCCATTCTGGTTGCAAAATTCCTACACAATTTTTCAAATTAATCATTTGGCCATTTAATCACTATAATATTATTCATATCAGAGTATAATTCTATAGGAGTAAAAAAAAAACGTCTGGATCCCGTCAGCACCATTATTTGAGACCTATCCCATTTGATTCCTCTCTTCTCCCTGACCGCAGTCATAACTATCATTTTTCAGTAAAAAAGAAATTGTGGACGCAACCCCTATTGGAAATCTATCCCATTGACTTCCTCTCTTTTCACTGATCGTAGTGGTACCAATCACTAGTAACTCATTTTTGTTTGGTCCCATTTTTCCCCTTATCCCATCCTCATGGCCCACACTCACAGCCAAGATTGGGAACAATGTCTCACCACCTTGGAAATAGCTCATGACCAAACCCAGAGTGATGTATCTTCCACTATGTCTAGTATTGGTAAAATCAACTCCTCACTTTCTCCGCTTGAATCACTTCTCACATCCATCAATTGATCGCCACCTGTTAGCAATGCCAGGACACAGTGAACAATTTGACCTCCTTAGTTAATCCCACCCCATATCCTTTCTCTTCTTCCACACCTTATAACCATGAAGGTCATGAATCCTCCTAGTATACCACTTTTCACGGGACCTTCATCCCCCTCTCGTGTAGGTGAACAAATTTGATGGATTGGATCCTAGAAGTTGGGTCACTCAAATGGAACACTATTTTTCTTTGTATGGAATTACTGATGAGTTGGCCAAACTACGATATGTTGTTCTCCATCTAGATACATAACATTGGCAATAGTGGAAATGGAGAAAAAATGTCCGCCAAGGGTATGTGGCTTGGACACAATTTGTTGCATAAATTTATGAAAATTTTGACACTGACACCAACCATTTAGGTTGTTTGACAAAGTTTAAAGAAACTGGCACAGTGGAATAATTTATAGCTTCTTTTGAGCGACTATCTTTCCGCACAAAGGGCATGTCTGATGTTTTTTCCGAGAATGCTTTATCAATGGCCTCAAGGATGATATTTTTTCCCACATCCTCATGGATCACCCTCAAAGTTGGGTGGAAGATAATAAAATAGCTAAGGAATCAAAACAAGTTGTCTCTTATCAAACCAAAAAAACATCCTTCATTCCTCCCCCTAAATTAGTCACTCCCACTCCTCCTTCCACTCCACTAAAGATCGAGAAATTGAACCGGGCAGAAATAGATGAATGCCAACTCAAGGGACTTTGTTATAATTGTGATGAAAAATATTTTCCTGGGCACAAGTGTAAGGAAAAAAATATTTTTATGGCCATATCTGAGGTGTAAATGTGGATGAACCTACACAAATAAGATTTAACTAGCAAATAACATACACAATTTGCAAAAGAAATGAGAAAGGACAGAAATGAGAGAGTGATAATCAATAACTATATTAACTAAATGAATGAATGATAATTTACACATGATATAGTCTGAATAAATCAACTAATGCACACTAGAAGAGAAGCCAATGCGCCATAGTGGTGTTCTAGAGTGATCTAGACACACGCCGATAGTTATAGGAGTTAACTGCCACCTAGTCTAAGTCAACTAGCCTTTTAGTCCTCAGTTAACTGAATGATGGAATTAGTAATGCACCACTCTGGTGATAATCCCAAGGAAAATGCACATTAGCAGTGATGATACCAATGTTGCATGGTGATGGAACAAATGTGGCATCAAGAATCCACTCAACTGATCCAACTAAAGTGTGAATTGAAGAGAATATTCCCCTAGAATGTAGGAAAATGAATATTCTCCCTAAACTGTAGGAGACTAGATAATGAATAATAAAAATAGGGAAAACCTTAGGAAAAATGTATCCTATGTGTGTGTGAAGTATCTCCAACACCTCCCCTGAACATCACTAAGGTGAAAATAAAAGAATGGATCCCGACAATGAGACCATGTTAGGTACCCGAAAACAAAAGACACATTGAAATAAATGAGGAAAGAGGGAAAACCTCATAGGAACCCCCCCCCCCTCAAGGTACAATGTATCAAAAAATGAACTGACAGTTGCTAGGAAACTATGTCCTTCACTCCAAGATGATTGCATAGATAATTGAACTTATGCTCACTGAAGTTCTTGGTGAAGATGTTTGCATTCTATTTTGTTGAAGGACGAAACTGTAGGTCGATGATCCCCTTGTGTAATAATTCCCACTTGTAGTGCATGTGGATCTCAATGTGGTTCGTCCACTACCTTTGAACTGGATCTCTGCTGAAATTCATAGTGCTCTGGTTGTCACACCGGATTACGATCGGCCAGTGAAACTGAATTCCCAACCCAATGAGAAAATGTTGTAGCCACATAGCTTGAATGGTTATGTTAACTACCCCTATGTACTCTAACTTGGTTGAATATAGATAAATAGAATCCTTCTTCTTGCTTGACCAATAGATGGGCATGGAACCCATACTGAGTGAGTAACCAGATGTGGACTTGCGATCAATGATGTCATCAACCCAGTCAAAATCAGTGAAATCAATGATTTCTAATGCATAGTCTACTTCATAGTGAATTCCAAAGGTGATCGTGCCTTGTACGTACCGAAGGATACACTTTACAACCTTCCAGTGTAGATCATGTGACTCTTTCATGAACTGGGAGACTGCTCTGAATGCATAGGAGAGGTCTGGTCTAGAGTCTGTGAATACAAGAAGCTCCCCACTAGTTGTATGTATAGTATGTTTTCCACTAGTGGAGTGTCCCCTCCATCCTCAAGTCTGACTCCTGATAGGAAATGAGTCAATGAAGACTTGTAGTCTTTCATGTGGAATCTCTTGAGGAGATATCATGCATACTTGGCCTGAGACAGTTTGATTCCTGATGCATCCTAATTGATCTCGAGACCAAGGAAGAAATGTAGTGGACCCATGTTCATCATCAAGAACCTGTCATGCAGAATCCTCTTGACTGCAACAATCATTGAATTCGATCAACCAATGATAAACAAATCATCAACATAGAGAACCAAGGAGTAGAAGTGAATCATTCATCTGAAGCATGTAAACATTTGGGTCTAACTTGCAACGTACAATTTTTTGTGATAGCAGGTAGGAGTACATATTGGCATACCATGCCCTTGGGGCCCTACTTGAGGAAATAAAGTTACTTATTCAATCAACATAGAAAATATAAATCCTTCATGATGTCAATGTGTTGAACCTGTACAGAATAGATTTAGCTAGAAAATACTACACACATTTGCAGAGAGAATTTAAGAAAGAAAAAACAAGATAGAAAGAATGGAAGAATTCTTATTAACCGTATTCCACACTCAAAGAGTGAATAATTTACAATAGATATAGGCTACATAAGTAACTAATGATCCATAGTGGTGGTCTAGAGTGATATGGACACACACCAGTAGTTACAAGAGTAAACTACCACCTAGTCTAGTCTCTCAGGCAGTTACGAGAGTGAATTGCCACCTAGCTGAGTTAACTAGTCAACTAGTCTTCAATTAACTAACTGAACAAAGAGTAGTGAGTTGGTGATGATCCCAATGTTGCATGGTGACAAAACCAATGCAATATCTAAACTCAACTCAACTAGTCAAACTGAAGTGTCAACCGAAAGAGAATATTTTCCAGGTGGAATATTCTCCCCTAAAATATAGGAGACTGGATAATGACTAATTATGACTAATAAACAAGGAATAACCTTAGGAAAAATAAATCCTAGGTGTGTGTTAAGTAACTCCAACACCCCCCCTGAACATCACTATGGTGAAAATAAAGAATGGGTCCTGGCTATGAGGCCATGTTAGGTACCCAAATACAAAAGATACAATGAACTAAACAAGGAAAGAGGGAAAACCTCATGGGAACAACCCCCCCCCCTCAAATTACAATGCATAAAATAAAAAATGATAAGGAACAAAAGGCAGTTGGTAAGCAACCATGTCCTTCACTCCAAGAAGACCTCGAAACTATGCAAGTTTGTTCTCTTTGAAGATTTTGTTGAAGATGTAGATGTCTGCATGGATCTGATGAAGTATATGCATCATTGATATTTCCACACATATCCACTTTATCTTCTTGTAATGAATAATATCCAAATAAAGTTTGGATGAAATTTTGAAAACCGTACGGTCGTTTTCAGAAAAATGCTTAAATTTTGTTCGATCATAACTTCAGTTTCCATACTCTATTTCAGACGATTTGTTTTTTGAAATTGGATATTTTCCCGAGAGAAATTCAAATATCCAATTTGTTTCTGCAAATTTTTCTCAGAAAATATCAGAATGGCGTTTGATGCGTGTGGTTCCCTTTTTGACTCCTGAGATGCATGCATGGTGCATGCAAAAGTGTCTTCATGTGACACCTGAGATGCATTCCATATATCTTCCACATGAATTTCAGAAAACACATCTGAAATGGAGTAGACATCATCTTCAATTAATGGAATAGAAATTTCTACAAATACTTTTGTAGAAGACTCTTCATAATAAGAGGCTTGATCTTCTAATCGATTCTCTTCTGGCTCTATCTGTTCGACCTCCTGTATGAAATATTCACAATATTCTTTATTCCCAAATAGAACCTCCAATCTGGTCCATAATTCATTTGAAGTTAATCCTTGTGATTCTTCATATACTTGATGGAAAAGTTCAAGAGAAACAAACATGTCGATACTTCCTATGGCCATATCTTGTCTATTGAGAAAATCAATTTTCTCATCGACAGAATCAGGATCTACTTCCATTGCCATGGTTATTTGGTATAATCCTCTACTTCTAAGAAGAAGTAGAATCTTTGGCTTCCATTCCAAATAGTTATGAGGTGTGAGAAGTATTTCCGGTGAATAATCCATCCTTTTGTTGTCTTCAATCTTTTGTACCTGCAAAATATGATTTGGTGTAGCTTTTTCTTAGCAATCCATCGGCTCTAATACCATGTAAATGTGTTGAATCTACACAGAATAGATCTAGCTAGAAAATACTACACACATTTGTAGAGAGAATTTAAGAAAGAAAAAGCAAGATAGAAAGAATGGAAGAATTCTCATTAACTATATTCCACACTCAAAGAGTGAATAATTTACAATAGATATAGGCTACATAAGTAACTAATGAGCCATAGTGGTGGTCTAGAGGGATACGGACACACACCAGTAGTTACAGGAGTAAACTTCCACCTAGTCTAGTCTCTCAGGCAGTTACGAGAGTGAACTGCCACCTAGCTGAGTTAACTAGTCAACTTGTCTTCAGTTAACTGACTGAGCAAAGAATAGTGAGTTGGTGATGATCCCAATGTTGCATGGTGACAAAAATAATGCAACATCTAAACTCAACTCAACTAGTCAAACTGAAGTGTCAACTGAAAGAGAATATTCTCTAGGTGGAATATTCTCCCTTAAAATATAGGAGACTGGATAATGACTAATTATGACTAATAAACAAGGAATAACCTTAGGAAAAATAAATCTTAGGTGTGTGTGAAGTAACTCCAACACATGAATCCCTAGGGATACTCCATATAGATATCCTCAAAGAGATATCTGTGAATAAATGCATTCTTCATGTCCATATGATGGACTTCCAATCCCTTGGTTGTCGCAATGTCAAGTGCCAAGTGTATGGAATCCATATTCTCCACTGGAGAAAAGGTCTCATTAGATTCAATGTCATGCACCTGCTGAAAGCCTTTGGAGACTAGCCTAGATTTGTATATGCTAACATGTTAATTTGTTGCGATCTTGATCTTGTAGACCCATATGCACCTGAAAATTTTCCTTCCTGAAGGACAGGGAACCAGATCCCAATTCTGGTTCTTGAGGAGGGATTTGTACTCCTCCTGCATGGCAGATTCCCAAAATAGATTCCTAGCAACCTCGCCATAGGACTATGGGTATGAAGACTGAACCAAGAAAAAATTCATGGGTGGCATCGATTCAGTGGCTATGAGTGAAAGAGGAGGATCCTCAAAATCAGATCGAATCCTCTTGGTATCAACTATATCCCCAACAATATCTCCTGCATCCTGAAGTGTATTCTTAGCCCACTTGGGCCTTGACTATCTCTCTGCATCTGCATCTGAGTGCACTAATTCGACATTTGACTATACTAACTCAGTATTTGAATCATTTGAATCCTATGAATCAGAAATCAAATTTAAAGAAGACTCGAGATGTGAATGATCATCATCTCTGATGGGTGGAAGAACAAAAGTATATGCATGCGGCTCCTGCGGTGCATGCGAGATACTTTCCTTGAATTTCACACTGCACTCAATGATGAGCTGGTATGTAGAGGGATCAATGAGTATGTATCCCTTCACACCATGTGGGTATCCAAAAAATATACACTTTGTACTCTATGGATCAAGTGCCTTCCTCTTCTCAGAGGGAATCTTGGCCCATGCACGTGAACTGAATATACATAAGTGGGTCACTTTCGGTTTGAGGCTTCTCCAAGCCTCAAAGGGGGTATTATCCTTGATATACCTATGAGTGGATATTTTTTGGATTTAGTTCGCACAATTAATTGCTTCATTCCATAATATCTGTGGAAGTGACTTTGCATGGAACATGCAAGATGCCATCTCTTTCAGGGATCTATTCTTCCACTCAACAACTCCATTTTGTTGTGGAGTATAGGGAACTATGTGTTGCAACTGAATCCCAGCCTCAAAAAAAATATTATGTACCTCATGGTTGAAATACTCCCCCCCATTTTCTATTTAGAGGACTTTGATATTCCTTCCTGACTCTGTCTCAACAAGGGCCTTGAAATATTTGATATGCTGAAAGACTTCAAATTTGTGCCTGAGAAAGAAAGTCCAGGTGTAGTGTGAGAAATCATCAACAAAAATGAGAACGTACCTTGATTTATTGATTTATGGATGTAGAAAAGGGCCCATGAGATCATTGTGGATTAGATCCAAAGGAGAGGAGGCCTTATAAGTCTTTGCTTTGTCTAATTTCTCTTGAGGGTGTTTTCCAAGAACACATCCCTCACAAATTCCTTTGGAGAAGTGGATGTCAGGTAGACTTTCAACCATTCCCTGCTTTCTAAGTTGTTGCATGTATCTGAAATTTAAATTCCTGAACCTTTCATGCCATATCCTACTTCTTTCATCAGCATGCATAAGCAGTAATGCAGAATCTAGTTCAATAAATTCAGAAAATGTGTAGAGTATGGATTGGTGATTTACCTCATGAGTAGAAACTTTGGAATTGGTTTGCATTTCATAGATATCCATTGCATCAGGTGTGAATAATACTTTTTTTCCGGTGATGGAGTTTGTCATCTGATATAGAAGAGAAGATTGATAGAGATTTTGGGAATGTGTAGCACATTCTCGAAGCTCCCGTTTGTGATTTCAACTCTTCCTCATTGGAAGTAAGTGAATTTCTCCCCTTTTCTTCCCTTTCCACCTTTGGATATGGAGGAATCGTTGAATGGTTTTGAGTACCTTTCCTTCTTTGGATTTTCATATCCCATCCCTTTGTCTTTGTGTTTAGGTTTCTGATTTTGGTGACTGCTTCCATCTTGCACAACAAGTGCATGTTCCTTTGAGCCTTTGATTTTTCCTATATTGATGAGCTTGGTCTGCTCTTGCATCAGATACTCGATAAAGGCCTCAAGAGAGGGAATTTTCCATGTAGCTCCAAAGGTGAGTGTAAGTGAATGAAATTTGGATTCAAACACTAAGTATTATGGACCAATTTTGGAAAGAATGGTAAGAACCATTTGTTTCTCCTCCTTATATTTATCAACCTTGCAAGCCTTGAGTTGCGACAACAAATCCGTATATTTGGTAAAAAACGTTGGAGATTGTCGAAGGTTTTTGGATCCAAAGTGAGAAATCCAACCTAGAGCATGTGTCCCCTCATCTCATCTTGTTTTCCAAAAATTCCTTCCATGGTGGTCCATACTTCATCGAGGATTTTACAGGAGGATATGTGAAAGAGGATCTCAAGACAAATAAGACTGCAAATAGTTCCATACGCTTCAGCCATATGATTCATATACTTTGATTTTTCTATGGATGATGTGGTTTTGGTCTCTGTGCCCATGGTTAACCTGTATAATCCTCTCCTTCAAAGATGCAATTCCATCTTGTGATTCAATGAAAATAAATTGTATGGTCTAATAATCAATTCTTTTGGAAATTCCATTTTCCCGTTGTCCTCAATCCTCAGTACCTACAAAAATATTTTGGTGTATCTTTTTCCTATCAATCTATTGGCTCTGATACCATGTAAATGTGGATGAACCTGCACAGATAAGATATAGCTAGAAAAGGACATACATAGTTTGCAAAAGAAATGAGAAAAGACAGAAACGAGAGAGAGAGAATCAAGAATTGTATTAGCTGAATGAATGAATGAGAATTTACACACGATATACTCAGTATAACTCAACTAATGTGCACTGGAAGAGAAGCCAATGAGCCATAGTGGTGGTATAGAGTGATTTGGACACACACCTGCAGTTACGGGAGTTAACTGCCACCTAGTCTAAGTCAACTAGCCTTTCAAACCTCAGTTAACTGACTGATGGCATAAAAAATGTGCCACTCTGGTGATGATTCCAAGGACAATGCACATTAGTAGTGATGATCACAATATTACATAGTGATGGAACCAATGTGGCATCAAGACTCCACTCAAATGATCCAACTAAAGTGTGAACTGAAGAGAATATTACCCTAGAATGTAGGAAAATGAATATTCTCCCTAAAATATAGGAGATTGGTTAATGACTAATAAAAATATAGAAAACCTTAGGAAAAATAAATCATAGGTGTGTGTGATGTATCTCCAACATGAGGATGTTTCTAAATCATATGTCGAGGATTCCCCTGTGGTCGAATCACATGAACCCATTGACATGACTCCACCTACCGACCCTCCAGAAGTTGAACCCGTCATTTCCCTGAATTCTCTCACGAGATTCTCTACTCCACAAATTCTCAAGCTAATTGGTTACATTAAGCATCAGAAGGTCATCATCCTTTTTTACAGTGGAAGAACCCATAATTTTATTCATCATTGCATTGCCTAAGAAACTAATTGCAATCTTTGAGTAGTCAATAATTTTCAAATCATGATTTCCAGTGGAGGTTCCATGAAATGTGGGGGATGTTGTGAAAATTTGCAGCTCCAAATTGGTCAATATCATCTAAAATCCCATATGTTTTCTATAAACATGGGTGGTTGTGACATTGTTCTTAGTGTCAAATGGTTATGCACTCTCAGCCCCATTCTCATGTATTTTAAGGACTTAACCATGCAATTCCAACAGGAGGGGCAACAATATAAGTTCCAAGGAATCACAACAGGCTCCCCTGAGGTCATATGATGCAGGAGCATCGCTCCAACCCAACAACGTGCCAGCTAGAAAACACATTTAGCATGCATTCAAGGAAGGGAGAGGATCCAACCCTCTCATTTCAAATTTTAAATTGTAAATAAATGTTTGTAAGGCTGGAAGAGCCAAATTGTTGCCTTTGTAAGGCTGGATAGAGTCACCTTTAATGGTTGACAGGTTGATAATATCTAGATCCAATTCGGACTAGACAACCATTGAATGTAATTCAATGAAATTAATGAGAGTAGGTAACTTGGAGGGAGTGCTCGTGAAGCACCTCTTTTGTAAAAATATCTTTTGTATCTAGATTAATTAGACTAGATGAGATTATGTTAGAGAGTAGATTAGAATAGAAGATAAAAAAGAGAGAGTCGAGACTCTGTTGCAGTACGAGCTCACCCATATTGTAATCGAACATTCATATTAATACAAAGAGTAGTTTTTCCTGCATGAGATTCTTTGTGTGTTTATGTGCTTATGAATGAATGACATGTGTGTGTTATGTTATGTTGTAGATGTATGTTAGATTCCATATATAGGTTATATATAGACTTCTCTATCTTTCTAAGAGTTCTTTGATTTCAGTCTGGGTTCTTTGTGTCTTAATGCAAGGGGTTGCATGACAGAGTGTTAAAGACTCTGTGAGCTAGTGCAAAGAGTGCACATCTGAGTTCTGAGGAACTTAGGAAAGAACATGCCAGGAGGGTGCACCAGAGGAATCATAAACCCAAAAGAGAACCTCAAGGTTACTGAAAACCTTGGAGGAAATACTATATAGAGGAGGGTACAGAGAGAAAACAAAATCATTGAGGATTATGTGAAGCTCTACCAGGAGGGAATTGAGTGAGAGAAAAGAGTGCACAAGAAGAACTCTATTTCAAGTTCAGAGACAAGGGAAGTGTCCAGGAGGAAGACATTTACATAATTGTTGAATACTCTGCAAGCTCAATAAGGACAGATTGAGCGGAGGTTTCCAAGAGGGAAATTGAATCTATTTGAGGGACAGAAGGGACAAAGACCTTTGAGGTCCGAGAAGTTAAAGCTCAAGGAGACAAAGTTGTTGAACACTCTCGAGGAAGATGAGTGCAATGATTTCACCAGGCCAACACTCGGACGAAGTGTTGAAAGACAACGAGTTGAAGGTTAGTCAAGAACAAGGAGTGTGCAGAGGAGAGAACTTGTCTCAAGTTCGAAAGCTCAAGGGGTCGAGTGCATAACGTGCCAAGAGGGCACCAAAAGTCTTTTGGGAAGACGCAGAAGGGTTGAGTCCCTTAGAGATTGAGTGAGTTCAAAGCTCAGAAGAGATAGCACAAGGAGTGTGCAGGAGAGGAATTATTCCAAGTCCCAAAGCTCATGAGAGAGACCGTCTTTAGAATGTAGGTGAGACTCAATACATCAGGCTCACAACAGAGGAATCAAAGGTCGAGGCCTTTGAAAACATTTGAATTCTTCCAATTCTAGGAAGAAAGCCAAATCTCAGGAGGAGGAGCACATCAACCATTAGATCAGTTGTAGTGGAGGAAATCTGGACCATTGAACCCACATCCAAAAGGGAGCACAGGAGAAGATCAGATCTGGACCATCATATCTGAGCGTAAGGACCAATAGTCGTTGGATATAGAGGAAGGTGCACGAGGGTTAAACCCTTTGATAGTGTACAGAGGAGTGGACTTTGTGAAGTCCCAAAGTTTCGAAGATATCGGAACCGTCCATCATTAGAGGAAAGGTGGTAGCATATTACAGGGTGTTTGGACGATCAGACATCAGAAGGATCACAGGGAAGAGGAATCCAACTTCTCAAAACGTGAAGTCCCAAAATCATCGGAGCCATCCATATGAAGGGACACATGGCAAGTGATCAGCGCTTCACTGACTCGCACATCAAAGAAATCAAAGGGAAGAATTATAAGAACTCGTGAGGCCTGAGTTCGCGATTTGATATTGGCTGGAAAATCGAGAGGAGTGCAAGCCATTGATTTGGGCACTTAGAAATATCGGTATTTTGGGACTCAAAAGAGTGTGGAGGAAATTTTCTCGGGGTTTGCGAATCGCGAAATCCCGATGCGATATGGACCATTGGATTGTGGAGGAATCAAGACCATCGATATGGCATAAGTGATCATCATGAGTTTGGACATCGGGAAAAGGAATCAAAGCTATATCATGAAGTCCTGACATGTGAAATCCCGACGCGCTCGGAGGTGGACCCCAGGTTTCAACTGGAGGTCAAACGAGAGAGGATAGGGGAGGAGATAGCAAGTGTTAGGCCCCTGTTGGGATTTCAAATATCGGGAGAGTCGAGTTGACTCACATACAAAGCCCCGACACACAAAATCGTGATGTGCTTTTGTTTAGGTTCATAGTCACAGCCTGTGGTCAAGTGAGAGAAGCTTGGGCCTGGTGCTTGTTCGCGTGGGTCGAGTTTCACAACGACCTATGGATTTGTTCGTGGGATTCTAGCAGGGAATCGAAGAGCTGCTTCATATTAGAGAATTACAATGATCCTTAGATCAGGAGGTCAGCAAACCTTACTGAGGTAGGGGGTCTATGTCAGGTGGTATAAGAGCGAGAATTTTCATCTGTAGATTTCAGGCAAAAGAGAATAAGGAGACAGAGTGAATTTCTTTGTGTAAGGAGATCTGTTTTCATGTAGGAAGCAAACATTTGACATCCAGATGAGCTATAGGAGAAGCTGGGAACGCTCTTAGTTGCAGAGTAAACAAAAAAATTGCCAAGAGGGCAGGCAGAGAAAGAGAAGGATGGCTACTTGAGGCCAAAGGAGTGGTCAAGGAAAATACCACCAGCAGAAATGCAAGTCTGAGATGGACCAAGAGCTCAGCGAGATAAGAGTGTGAATGGAGAAGGTTGCATTTAAAATGAAGAAGGATGCAAAGGTGCCTTGGGTATATGAGTGGCCCATGAATAAGAAGGTGAAGTGGCCTATTCATAAATTGTTGACCAGAGGACAACAGAGGTTGTTGAAAATGTGGTTGAAGTACGATGAAAGCTTCAAAGGTGAGGAGGATATGGTTCACATCTATGAGCTAGAAACTGGGAAGAGTCTCAATGATGGTGAGGAGAAGAGATTAGAGAAGGGTTTTAGAAACTTCCAGGTGAGCAATGAGGGACTTTCAGGTTGCCTGGAGGGAAATGAGAAGATGTCAATGGTTGATCTCAAATACTTTCAGGTGGGCAGTGAAGAAAGTTCATATTGCTAGGTGGGCAATGAGATGGGATAATTGGAGGATATCATAGACTACCAAGAGGGAAGGGAAGAAATCCTAGATTGTTAGGTGGGCAAGGGAGAGAATATGAACTCATCTAAGAGTTCATATCAGTAAGGAGAGCTGATGTATGAAGATCATAGGTGCATTCTAATCATTGGGGGAATTTGGATATTCCTACCAAGCAGCCCATTTGAGGCCAGAGCATGTGTTGTAGATGCAACAATAAAAGAAGGAAAAATAGTAGTAACTATCATAGAGGAAGAAGAAATGGAGTAGACAGTAGAATCTACCCCAACATAACAAGAGCATGCACATAAGGTGCTAACTCCATGGGAGAAAGAGTTAGATATGCTATAGGATTGGTTGAAAAATCCAAAACTAGTAGATGACTACCATGAGCAGACAGTCATGCAGATTTTGGGAGAAGGGCATTCGACAGAATTGCTCAGAAATTTCAGCCAGGAAGCTGAACAGATGATGAATGCAGTGCCGAGGCCTGCAGCAGAAGACAGAGCATACCAGCCCAAGGAGAAGTTAGAGGAAGCTGGAGATATGCCAGAAGGAGAGATGATAGTCAAGCTATTAGAGGAGGAAGCTGAGAAACAACTCAGTGATGATACTATAGAACTAAAGTTTGCAGTAGGGTGGCAAGCTAAGGCCACAAAATATGGAGAAAAGTTCAAGGGGGATCAAGTTGATCTTCCCTTCAACGAGGAGGGACTGTTGTAGAGTAGACTGCATAAAGAGAGCCAGCCATTGGAACATCTAGAAGAGGTGATTGAGGAGATAAGAAGGCTTATGTTCAGGTCAGCACAAGAATCTGTCAGCAGGAAGAAGATGAATAGAAGGAGCCTACCATAGCAGTAGGCAAGCAGTAGCAGCAACGAAGCAGTGGAGTGGATGGACAGCTCCAAAGAATAGTTTGAGATCCAGGTGGATTTCAACAGAGCTGGGAAGCTCATGAGAAGGATCTCATGAATTTTTCAAAGCAGTGGAGTATGATGCAGGAGCATCGCTCCAACCCAGCAATGCACCAGCTAGACAACACATTCATCATGCATTCAAGGAAGGGAGAGGATCCAACCCTCTCATTTCAAATTTTAAATTGTAATTAAATGTTTGTAAGGATGGAAGAGACAAATCATTGCCTTTGTACATGTTGTATATAGAGTCGCCTTTAATGTTTGACAAGATGATAAGATCTAGATCTGATTCGTACTAGACAGCCATTGAATGTAATTCAATGAAATTGATGAGAGTAGGTAGCTTGGAGGGAGTTCTCGTGAAGCCCCTCTTTTGTAAAAAGATATTTTGTATCTAGATTCATTAGACTAGATGAGATTATGTTAGAGAGGATATTAGAATAGAAGAGAAAAAAGAGAGAGTCGAGACTCTGTTGCAGTTCGAGCTCACCCATATTGTAATCAAACATGCATATTAATACAAAGAGAAGTTTTTCCTTCATGAGATTCTTTATGTGTTTATATTCTTATGAATGAATGAAATGTGTGTGTTATTTTATGTTATAAATGTATGTTATATTCCATCTACAGGTGATAGATAGACTTCTCTATCTGTCTGAGAGTTCTTTGATTTCAGTCTGGGTTCTTTGTGGCTTAATGCAAGGGGTTGCATGACAGAGTGTTAAATACTTGGTAAGCCAGTGAAAAGAGTGCATATCTGAGTTCTAAGGAATTTAGGCAAGAATGTTCTAGGAGGGCGCACCAAAGGAATCATAAACCCAAAGGATAACCTCAAGGTTACTAAACACCTTGGAGGAAAGACAGTACATAGGAGGGCACAGAGAGAAAATAGAATCAATGAGGATTATGTGAAGCTCTGCCAAAAGGGCATCGAGTGAATGCAAAGAGTGCACAAGAAGAACTCTATTTCGAGTTCAGAGATAAGGGAAGTGTCCAGGAGGAAGACACTTACATATTTGTTGAATACTCTACAAGCTCAACAAGGAGTGCTTAAGCGGAAGTTGCCAAGAGGGAACTTTCATCTCTTCGAGGGATAGAAGGGACAGAGACCTTTGAGGTCCAAGTAATTGAAGCTCAAGGAGAGAGAGTTGTTGAACAATCTGGAGGAACATGAGTGCAAGGAGTGCACCAAGACAACACTCGGACAAAGTGTTGAAAGACAACTAGTTGAAGGTTGATCAAGCACAAGGAGTGTGCAGAAGAGAGAACTTGTTTCAAGTTCAAAAGCTCAGGAGGTCAAGTGAAGAATGTGCTAGGAGAGCACCAAAAGTATTTTTGGAAGACGTAGAAGGGTCGAGTCCCTTAGATATTGAGTGAGTTCAAAGCTCAGAAGAGATAGCACAAGGAGTGTGCAGGATATTCCAAGTCCCAAATCTTAGGAGAGACAACGTCTTTAGAACACAGGTGAGACTCAAGACATCGGGCTCACAGTAGAGGAATCAAAGGTTGAGGCCTTTGAAAACATTTGAATTCTTCCAAGTTTGGGAAGAAAGACAAAGATCAGGAGGAGGAGCACAACAACCATTAGATTAGTTGTAGAGGAGGAAATATGGACCATCGAACCCACATCCAGAAGTGAGCGCAGGAGAATATCAGGTCTGGGCCATCAGATCTGAGCACAAGGACCAAAAGCATTTGGATCCAGAGGAAGGTGCACGAGGGTTAAACCTTTTTATAGTGTACAGAAGAGTGGAATTTACGAAGTCCCAAAGTTCCAAAGAGATTGAAAACCTCCATCGCCAGAGGACAGGTGGCAACATATTGCAAGGTGTTCAGAGGATTAGACAATGAAAGGATCACATGGAAGAGGAATCCAACTTCCTGAAATGTGAAGTCTCGAAATCATCGGAGCCATCCATTGGAAGGGACATGTGGTGAGTGATAAACACTTCGCTGAATCACACATCAGAGAAGTCAAAGGGTAGAATTATGAGAACTCATGAGGCTCGAGTTCTCGATTTGATAGCAGCCGTCAGATCCATAGGAGTGCAAGCGTTGATTTGGGCACTCCGAAATATCGGTATTTCGGGAGTCGGAAGAGCATGGACGAACTGTTCTCAGGGTTCGTGAATCACAAAATTTCGACGCAATCTGGACCATTGGATCATGGAGGAATCGGGACCATCGATTTGGCATAAGCGATCATCATGAGTTCAGACATTGGGAAAATGAAGCAAATTTATATTGCGAAGTCCCGACACATGAAATCCCGACGTGCTCGGAGGTGGACCCCAAGTTTTGACTGGAGGTCATATGAGAGAGGATAAGGGAGGAGCTAGCAAGTTATAGGCCCATGTTGGGATTTTGGAGATCGGGAGAGTTAGGGTGACTCACATACAAAGACCCGACACATGAAATTGTGATGCACCTTTGTTTAGGCTCATGGTCACATCGTGTGGTCGCGTGAGAGAAGCTTGCACCTGATGCTTGTTCGTGTGGGCCGAGTTTCACAAGGACCTATGGATTTTTTTGTTGGATTCTAGCAGGGAATCAAAGAGTTTCTTCAGCTCAGATAATTAAAGCGATCCTTAGACCAAGAGGTCAGCGGACCCTGCCGAGGTAGGGGGTCTGCATCATCATCAATTCCCATCACATGGAAAACCTCCTAAAAAAGGGTCATTCTAGATTTATTTCCCAACTCCACTCCATTCATGTTGTTGAGACACCCTTTGTACATCCTGACCTCTAATCTATACTATCCCACCACCAAGTTGTTTTTACCACTCCCAAAGAAATTCCCCCTTCCTGTGGAGTCCATGATCATTCCATTCCTCTCATACTGGGCAGTATTCCTCCCAATGTTCTCCCTTATCATCATCTCTTTGCATAGAAGAATGAAATTGAGAAAATTGTTCATGAATTTCTAGAAGCGAGTGTTATTCGTCCTAGTACCATCACCTATTCTTCCTCTGTGGTCATGGTACTCAAGAAATAAGGTACTTGGTGCATGTGTCCTGATTTTCGCGCCCTCAACAAACTCACTATCAAAGAAAAAATCCCCATTACTATCATTGATGACCTATTGGATGAATTGAGAGGTACTCAATATTTCAGTAAACTTGATCTATGTTTTGGCTACCACCAGAGTCGTATGAAATGAGAACACATTCCCAGGACTGCATTTCGAACTCCTGAGGGTCACTATGAGTGCTTGGTAATGCCATTTTTCTTATGTAATTCTCCCTCCACTTTCCATCATTTTGTCTTAGTTTTATTTGATGATATTCCCATCTATAGTAAAACATGGATATCCCATCTCTCCCATGTGAATCAAGTTCTCTATCTACTCTCTAAGCACCAAAGTTTCCTCAAACAATCTAAATTTTTATCTGGAGCCTCATAAGAGGAATACCCAGGTCAAATTGTCAACAAGGATGGTGTCTGGGTGGATCCTAAGAAAATTGAAGCTATGCAGGATTGAACTTGCCCTAAAACTCTTAAGATCTTGCATTGTTTTCTAGGTTTAATGGGCTATTACTGAAAGTTTGTTTGAAACTATGAAAAAAATGCAGCTCCTCTCAATTATCTCATTAAAAACAATGCTTTCACTTGGAATCCATTTGTTGATCACTCCTTCCAAGATTTGAAGGATCTTATGTGCTCAACCCTTGTCCTGGAACTTCCAGAATTCAACAAGACTTTCATACTAGAATGTGATGCTTCCAGGAAATGAATTGGGACCGTCCTCATGCAAGATGGAAGGCCTTTGGCCTTCACTAGAAAACAACTTTCAGAGAGACATTTGGACCAATCCATTTATGCAAAGGAAATGTTAGCTATTCTGTATGTTGTGAATCTATGGCGTCCTTATTTATTGGGTCAATGCTTCCAAATAAAAACTGATCATCAGAATCTTAGGTATTTTCTGGAACAGCGAATTCCATCACCGGAGAAAAAAAAATGGGTGACCAAGCTATTTGGATATGATTATGATATAATTTACAAGAAGGGAAAGGAAAATGTAGTCATGGACACTCTCTCCTAGAAGTATGAAGAAGATGACTCCCTTTTCTCCCTCTCCTTCATTGTACCAGATTGGCTCAAAGTTGTTCATCAAGAATGGCTACAAGACCCCAACATTTCCATCCGAATCCACCAATTGCAACACAATTATCCATCTTCTCTAGGTTATTCTTGTCACAATGCAGAGCTTTTCTAAAATGTTCGTCTTTATTTATGCAATAAATCACAAATTAAATCCACAATGCTTTCTGAACTTCATGCATCCCTCACAGTTGGGAATTCATGGTTTACCAAAACCTATGAAAGGGTCAAACATTCTTTATTCTGGGATGGTATGAAACAGGAAGTCCACACCTTTGTCGTTGAATGTGATATTTGTCAATGTAACAAGGGATAAATAGTAAAAGATTCAGGAACACTCCAACCACTTTTGATCCTCCCTGCTATTTTGTGATATATTTGTATGGATTTCATTGTTGTCTTACCTAAATCAGGAAATAAGTCACTCATTGTGGTCTTTGTCGATCGCCTTTCCAAATATGCTCATTTTTGTGCTCTTCAAGACCCATTCACTGCATCCATAGTGGATAAAATCTTCATGGATAATATCTTCAAGCTTCATGGGATGCCTAATTTTATTGTATCTGATAGAGATCCCACTTTCACGAGCAATTTTTGACAAGTATTGTTCCAACTACATGGCACCCAATTGCATCTCAGAACCACTTATCACCCTAGACGGATGGCCAGACAAAAGTTGTCAAAAAATGTTTAGAAACATATTTTAGGTGTTTTTCATATGAGAGGAAAAATTGGTGGTCTTAGTGATTACCCCTAGTTGAATGGTGGTACAACACATATTACCATACAACTACTCACATGACTCCTTTTGAAGCATTATATGGTCAAAAGAAACCATCATTTCTCTCATACATTCCAAGGGTTTTGAAGGTTCAGGAGGTTGAAAAATATATTACATTCTGAGAGGCTATTCTTCGTACCCTCAAAGACAATTTGTTCATGGCTCATAATCGCATGAAGCAACAAGAAAATCAAGATTGTTTCGGACGTCAATTTGTTGAAGGGGACCAGGTGTTTCTTTGAATGAAACCGTATAAGAAAACTTCACTCAAAGATGAAAACTATTAGAAACTTGCTCCCAAATTTTATCGTCCTTATAATGTGCTCAAGTGAGTGGGATCGGTGGCCTACCAGTTAGCGCTACCCAGTTAGTCGAAGCTCCACATTATTTTTCATGTCCCTTGCTTAAATAAGGTGATTGGAAGTAAGTTCCAAACTCAAACCAGTCTCCCTGAGTTGGATGAAGAAGGTTCAATCTGGTTGTATCCAGAGGCAATGATCCGGATTATTTTCGGCACGAAATGAGAGCAGAGATATAATAAAGAAATGCACAGAGATATTGCGTATATCCAATAATATAAAAGAAATATATCATAGATGCAACCATAAACACAGAGATACAGTAATACACGATTTCTATTAATGAAAGAAATGTACAGAGACTGTAAAAATACAGAGTGAAAGACTCGCTAGAATGGTGGCAGCTTATCTCTGAG